>VWZO01019252.1:97580-126118 GCA_013396975.1 Bucco capensis
GCAATTCCAAGCCTTGAGGCCATGCTGCTGAGAACGCAGCTGCGTTGGGCAGCTCACGGCTCCAGGATGAAGAACTCCTGCCTGCCTAAGCTCATGCTCTCTGGGCAACTTGCCCCTGGCTGTGGCAAGAGAGGAGCCCCGAAGAGGAGATGCAAGGACTCCCTGAACCAACAGCTCAGCCTTGGCCATATTGCTGCCCTGAACTGCTCTCCTCTGGCCTCCACTCAGCAGCTCTGCACACACACTAGTTTGAATGGCGCCCATGGTTTGGAGCAGGCACGCAGGATCACTCTGGAGGAGAAAAGACAGCACAGAAAGAATCGTGTCTTGCAGCTTCTACCTCCTGAGGAGTCCTTGTGCTGTGCCTTTTGCAACTGCTCTGGTCTGTCCCAAATTGGCCTTTGCAGCCAGCAGCGCTTGGAAAAAGCACTGATGAAAAGCATGGATGGAGCCCTCCCTGGATCTTCGTTCACGAAGCCTAGCCAGGATGATATAGATGATAGAAGTTAAAAATGTCTCTTGTAGTAGAAAGAGAGCTGTGATTCTGTATGTAATTCACAGCATTCTACATTGTGATTTTTTTGACAACTGAGTCCTTTTCTTAGAGTTGTTTGTTCAAAGTAAACTGCTGCCAGTGAGATTTTGCATTTCTCTTTCAAGATAAATGATCTTCACATCCAGATCAGGGCAAAGACATACTGTAATTTTCTATGACCAGAAGTAGACCTTTTCTGTAATCTTTAATCCACTTGTAACTTCAGTGGATTTTACACTGTAGTAGATTTTTCCATGACATAGAGATAATTTTAAAGAATGTAAAAAATCTTCCTTCCCTATATAAAAGTATTGCTGGCCTAGGTGTCTGATGCTAAGAATTATGTCAATACTTAGCTTTAAATACACTTGCTAAGTGGTATCTATTCCAAACAGAAAGCAAACTGCGTTTAACTGTGTCAGAATTAGGTCACTAATGATATCAAGTCTTGAAATGCCTTACCTGGAAGTTGCACAATACTTTTGAGGGTGCAAGGGACATGTGTAAGGAGATGTAAGAGAAATTGAATATCATGCACAGTGTATATAGCACAGTGGTGCTGATAGGAAGAGTATATTCAAAGGTATGTTGGTATGTATGTGATACGTTTTCAGTCTGTTTTCTGACAACAAGTATGACCAAGTGGTTGTGGAAATTTCATTAAGAAGCAGAAATGTATTAAAAAAATAAACCAGGATCCATTATAGATCAATAAGGGCAACAGGGTTTTTTTTTTGTTCATGTGTTTATATATAAACAGACATGTTTCACTTAGAGAGTTATTTCTACAATGAAGCCCTTATCATAAGTCAAGTCATGTGGTTTTTTTTCTCCTTCTTCTTTTCTTCTTGGTGCATTTTTAGGTCCAGAGCTTTATGCGTGGCTGGTTATGCAGAAGAAAATGGAAGACTATTGTCCAGGATTATATTTGTTCTCCTCATGCAGAAAGTATGAGAAAAAGAAATCAGATAGTATTTAACATGGTGGAGGCTGAATCTGAGTATGTGCATCAACTTTATGTCCTTGTCAACTGTTTTCTACGGCCCTTAAGGATGGCTGCTAGTTCAAAGAAGCCACCCATCAGTCATGATGATGTTAGTAGCATTTTCCTCAACAGGTATGGGGGTTTTTGTTTGCTTTTTGGGGGTTTTGCTGACTGTTTCTTCCCATTCTGCTGCAGTTTACAGTGTGAGTTCTGGCACTTGGTTTTTTTTGCTCTAAGTAATGCCTGTGAGGCACATCATGCTTCTAGGAGTAAAGGGCAAGGTGCTGTTGGTGATGCTCTTTGAAACCAGGTAGACCTCTTTGCTTCCTTACATTCCATTTCTTCCTCTGCTGGAGGAAGGAAAGGACAAAATCTCATCTCTTGAGGCAGTTCTCATAATTTTCTGTCACCTTTCCTGTTTCATTTTCTCTTTAAGAGAGCAAAAATTTGACATAGTGGCCTCATATGATCCAGATAACACCCTGAGGATGAGTACATCAAATCTATTTTCTTTTGTTCTGCCTAAGGTGCCTTCTCCACTCTCTGTTTGTCTTTTCATACCCTACAAAAAAGAATTGTTCTTTGCATGAAGTGTCCAAGGACCTATATTAATGAGTATATACAAATAAGCCATCAGGCATCTAAAATCTCTTTTAGAGAGATCCTAAACTAAAAAATTTAAACAATGCAATAAAAGGAAGCATTTACTTCCATAATAACTACCTTCTGCTTTTTCTTGCAAAGTGCAAAATTACTAATAAAAGAGATATTTCTCTGTGAATTGTTAATCAGAAAATAAAACCTCAATTCTCTTTTTGTTTGTTTAAATAATTTCCAGTGAAACAATCATGTTTCTTCATGAGATATTTCACCAAGGCTTAAAAGCAAGAATAGCTAATTGGCCGACCTTAATCTTAGGTAAGTTACTGTGTTTTTCTCTCGGGGTACAATTTTAGTAAATTATCTTTGAGGTTACAGTGAAGTCTTTTTTATTTTTTTATTAAAGATGAGACTGTTTTAAAGTCCTTTTTTGAATGGAATGTGCTTCCAGAATTAACACCCTCAGGTCTGATAGATGCGAGTCCTATGTGGGCACCTAATGACTCTCTTGCACTCTACATTTGAGAGTGCCTTGACTGGGCATGGATCCCTGAATTTGTCCTAGTATTTTCTGATTATTAAGTAATCAAAACAACCATGTTTTTGCAGGTGAAAAGAACCAAGTTTAATGTTTCTAAAATGTCAGTATCCTCGAAGAAGAAGTGATTATAGTAATTGCCTTCCATAAACTCTTTTATATATATATATATATATATATATATTTTGAGAGATGAGTAGCTGGAAAAAAACAGCATTTCTTGACTTTTTCTAGCTGACTTATTTGACATTCTGCTGCCAATGCTGAACATATATCAAGAATTTGTTCGGAATCACCAATATAGTCTACAAGTACTGGCAAACTGTAAGCAAAACAGAGATTTTGACAAACTCCTGAAGCAATATGAAGCCAACCCAGCATGTGAGGGGAGAATGCTGGAAACCTTCCTTACTTACCCCATGTTTCAGGTAGTCTCTGTATTGACTGTTTGTTTTTAATGTTTGGTGGATTGATTTTGCATTACTGATGCTATGATCGATTGTGTGGATCTTGTGTACTTATACAGTCTATTATCACCAAAAAGTTTAGTATTTTTGGCAGTGGTTATATTTAGAATGTATGTATAATCATTTATAGATGTGTTTCAAGGAGACTATGTTTCCCAAACTTTTCAGACCAAGATAATGGCTTATATTTAACCAAAAGCTGTAATGAAATTATTCCTTTAAGGAATTACTAATATTATACCTAACTTATTTTAAGATTCCTAGATATATTATAACACTTCATGAACTTCTGGCTCACACACCACATGAACACGTTGAGCGAAAAAGCCTTGAATTTGCTAAATCTAAACTAGAAGAACTTTCAAGGTAAGATTGTTCTCCCTTATGTTTGATAATCTTAAAGTAAGTGTTTTGAAATGGAAGATCTCTTCTGGCTTGTGTTTGTAGGTTTTTGTTTAATTTCCTTTAAATAAAAGAATCTAAAGGGGACATACAATTTTTTCTAAAACAAACAAGAAAATCCAAATGACAACAAATACCTCAAGCTAATACTTTGTGTTTTCTGTGTTTTTTTTTTTTGCTTACATAAATCTACAAATGTATTTTGGGTAGGGTAGAATAGTAGTTGCTGTAGGAACCACCTACCCCTGGGTTATAAGCAAAACTACTTTCTTTACGTAGAGAAATATGTGTTTTTTTCCCCAGTTTTATTTCTGATACTCTCTGACAATGGAATCACAAAATCACAGAATAATTAAGAGACCTCTAAGGTCATTAAATGCAACCATGTACCTGTCAGTACCATGCCACTAAACCATGTTCCTAAGTAGCACATTTATACAGGCTGCCATTTAGGCAGTGTTTCTTTGTGCCCAGCAGAAAACTGTGTTTCTTGGCTCTCTGTCTATCTCGAGTATCCACTAAAGGTGTACTTTGAGAATATTTCATTGTAAAAGAAGGATTGCTCCATAGCTTTTGTTAATTGCATGCTCTTGGCTGCTCTCTTTTCTCTTTTCGGTTAAGACAAAATTGTCTTAACTTCAACAGCTTCAACAAGACCAAGTGCAGGGTCCTACACCTGGATCAGAACAATTCCCACCTGCTCAACCTGGAGCTTATTATTTTTTCCTTTTTCTCCTGCTGTACCTTTAACAGAGGCAACTTTCTGAGTCAGGTCATGTTCTGCCACCTCTTCAGTCTCTAACTCCTTAAACAGCTGGGCAGGCAGTGTCTTCTACAGGAATATCTGTGTTTGATACCCAGAGTTTTCAGCAAGTTCTGCCCTGTCCTGAAGCAGAAAGAAGTCAAGTCTCCTTTCCATTCAAGCAGAGAAGTAAATTTCTCTGGCCAGGGTTACGTGCACAAATAGATCAATCAGCTTTGACTTTACTCAGCATCATCTCATAGGTCAGAGTTCATTGCTGATCCAACTTACTTGTCACAAAATGTTCCAAATTGGAGGCTGAGACTGATTTGTCTTCCCCTGCTGATACAACAGGCAATATAGACCATAAATATAAAACTCCTGTGAATCATTTTCATCCCTTTAATGTAGTTCTGAGGGAGGAGGAGCTTTCAGATAGTGCACTCATCCCAGTTTAGGTTAAGTCTTTCACATCACAAAACCATATAAAGCTCTGGGTTGTTTTCAGCCTTGGAAGAAGTCTGTATTTCTCTGTATAAGAGTAGGATGCCTATGAAAGGAAGTGCAAGAAAGTAGGTGGGTGACTGAGGCTGTGGTTGTTACAGGGAGCAAGGGGGAAAAGAATGGTACATCTAGAACAGACCAGGAACCTGAAGTCAAGGGCGAGCACTCTACAATGTGTAATCAATCCAAAATACTAGGAAACCCAGTTTTCACAGAATCACAGAATCATGAAGACTGGAAAAGACCCCCAGGATCACCAAGTGCAGCCTATGACCCTATACACCCAACATCTAAACCATGCCACTCAGTGCCACATCCAATCTTCTCTTAAACACCTCCAGGGACAGTGACTCCATCACCTCCCTGGGCAGCCTATTCCAGAGCCCAATCACCCTCTGCATCAGGAAGTGCTTCCTAATGTCCAGTCTAACCCTCCCCTGCTGCAGCTTCAAGCCATGGCCTCTTGTCCTGTCACTAGCTGCCATGGAGAAGAGCCCAACCCCTAGCTGACTACAACTTCCCTTCAGGTAGTTGTAGAGGGCAATAAGGTCACCTCTGAGTCTCCTCTTCTTCAGGCTGAACAGTCTAGTCTATTCAGTGTTGAGAAGTACAGTTCTATTAGCTGTGAAGGGTGTTTAATTATCAGATTTGTATAGCAATAGTCTCAAAACAACTCTGGCAAAAATGGCTGTGCTGTTTTGAAAGGGAAGGAAAGAAGGTAAGAAACTTGCTCTAGATGATCATGTACTGCACACATACATCTGTTTGGTAGCAGGTGGCAGAGGATATCAGCTACCTTCTGTGTCTACACTGTGTAAATGCAAGTGAAACTACAACAGGTTCAAGAAACACTTCAAGGAATTGAAAGTGACTTTTGTATTGTGCCTAACAGGGTGATGCATGATGAAGTGAGTGACACAGAAAACATCCGAAAGAATCTAGCCATTGAAAGAACAATAGTAGAAGGTTGTGATATATTGTTAGACACCAGCCAAACTTTTATACGCCAAGGTAAGACATTGTCCTTTAAAACTATCTATATAGCCATGAAAAAAATTCATTCACAGAATCACAGAATCACAGAATCATGAAGACTGGAAAAGACCCCCAGGATCATCAAGTCCAGCCTCTGACCCTATACACCCAACATCTAAACCATGCCACTCAGTGCCACATCCAATCTTCTCTTAAACACCTCCAGGGACAGTGACTCCACCACCTCCCTGGGCAGCCTATTCCAGAGCCCAATCACCCTCTGCGTGAGGAAGTGCTTCCTAATGTCCAGTCTAACCCTCCCCTGCTGCAGCTTCAAGCCATGGCCTCTTGTCCTGTCACTAGCTGCCATGGAGAAGAGCCCAACCCCTACCTGACTACAACTTCCCTTCAGGTAGTTGTAGAGGGCAATAAGCTCACCTCTGAGTCTCAAAAATCAGCAGAGTTTGTGTTGCCATCTTTAGGCAAAGCTAACAACTTGAGACAACTCCTGGTCTGTGAGGGTAAGTCACAAAATGATGACAACTAATTTGGTGCTATAGTTGAACCCCACATCTGTGCTGTTTGCTTCAGGAACCATGAAGAACAGCAGCAATTGAAAGATAAGGCACCCATGGGACAGTAATGTACATTCTGCCTGGACTGTGATCTTCAAAGGGCAAGAAATTACCTGCAGGTCCACAGAGAACAAAGCTGCTTGGCCTGTTAAAAGGGCAGTGCCAGCTGACAGCAACATTTGGGCAAAAGTGCAGGAGAAGCTCAAAGCTTTGTCAGTGGTAAAGTGATTGCTAGGAAAGAGAAGAGCAATCAGATGTCCTCATTTTTTTTTCTCAGTGCTTTAGAAACATCTCCAATTGGTAGTGTGAGCATAGATGAACTATCTGAACGTATTCATTTGCCTCTTGAGAGATGCATTTCTGGACTTCAATTCAAGATAGATATGAAAAGCACTTATGCAAGAAGAATTCATGATGAAAAGGCATCCTGTTCTGCTTGGAATGTAGAACTACTTCTAATATAATAGCAAAGCAAGAGAAGAGCTATACTTTATGCTTTAAAGCTTTTTATGCTTTTTTGTCTATTCTGGTGGTTTGGGAAACCTTTTCTGTTGAAACTGAGTTACAGTAGAGGTGGCATTTGTTGTGAAGTTCCACACAATAGTAGTAAAATGACTTTTCCATTTAAGTATCACTTTTTACAAGGAACTGCAAACTTATTTGGTGAGGTTTACTTTCTTTCTAAACCAGCAAATGTGAAAACTTCGTAACTGAAGCTATTTTTTCCTCTTATTTATATAATAATTTACTTCTAGATCTTTTAGAACAAGTTAGTTGGTTTTGTAGCTCTAGTTATGTAGCATAGGGTTTTGGCTGGATAAAGGCTTCTTTGTAAATCTTCCTAAATGCTGTATTTTCTGTGGGAATCAGTCTGAAAAGGATTGCTGTTGGAGTGTTAGACCCAGGTCACAACCATTTAATTCAGATTTATTTCTGAGCATACAGTCCCAAGTGCACTGGACAAGACTATGTTGCAGAAGGCTGTATTGTAGTTTAGCCTCTGGAATTTTGTGTAATGTGATTTTGTGTAAGGGCAGAAGTCTGAATAGAGCTAATTTAAGACAGAAGCCTTTTTTCTTTCGTATTTGACAGCAGGGGTCACTTTGATAGTGATGCCCATCTCTTATTTTCAATTAGAATCATAGAATCCTAGAACAGTTGCAGCTGGAAGAGACCTTGAAGATCATCAGTGCAGCTTTGCCCTAGCCCTAGCAACCTGCTAAATGATGCTCCCCAATGCAACATCCAGCTGTCTCTTAAACACCTGCAGGGATGGTGACTCCAGCACCTCCCTGGGCAGCCTGTTCCAATGGCTCACAACCCTTGCAGCAAAGAAACTCTTCCTGAACCTCCCCTGGTGCTTTCCAGCAGTTACATGTAGGCTAAAATTATTATTTTTTTAAGAAATACAGCTTTGTGCAATTCTTAGATTGAACAAAGGCTAACAGAGTGACTACTCTGGCATTACTGAAGTACTGGAAGTGCTTCAGTCTCTAGCTGAATAAATATTCCTGACTTTACACTAGCTCCAAACTACACTGTTAATGAATGTTCTAAAATTAGCCTCACTTGCTCACTGCAGAGGTACATTGGCCAATTGTGACATTTTTTTCCTTAAGAGGAAGTGTGTAGTAGAATAAATGGTGGACAAATACCCAGTTTCATTAATCACAAACAGCTTGATGAGAACATCTGAGGTCCTTGCTTGATGTCAGTATAGGAGAGGTGCTTCTACCTATAAATACTGGGTATCAAAAAACCCTCCTGGTTTATTTGGATTTACTTTCTCTAATTATAACATTTCAACTCTATAGAAAAGCATCATTTAACCTTCAGTGTTCTTTGAACAGAATATGCTATTCCTAAAAGCAGTCCAATGAAAATTAAGGAAAAAAAAAAAAAGCTATCTGTAAGTGTAACATATTTGCAGATAGTATTATTCCAAGAAGCAAAGCAGAAATTAAACATACAGATTGGTTATTGTTATCCTAAATGTGCAAAGGGAATTTCAGGAGAAAAAAATAACACTGAGAATTTTGTGATAAGAAGTTGCTTAGGAATTGTTTGTCCACACTCCTTGGCTTTGTAGTGGGACATCAGGTGCAGTTGGTGTGACATGGAAAAGTCACTGTTCCAACACATGAGAATGATGTCCTTCCTGTCTTTCACAGTTGAGGCAGGTAGGCTTTTTTTTGTCAAGGGGAAGTGTACAACAACAGATATGTGTTTATTTGTTTTGGTCAGGATATAATTGAACATAAAATACTTCTCAGATCTTTGCCAATTTCTAGAGTATAACTTTACTCCCCTGTTCTGTTGCAGTGACACAAATCATGTTGTACACATTTAGTTTAAAGTTAAATTGGCTATCAAAGAACACTTACAGATCTACTGCTGTATATTTTGCTATGCCAGAGAGCATGTTTCAAGTGAGTGAAGGACTTCAGGCCACTTAAATATACAGAGGGAACTAAGTTAGAAAAATAAAAGATAAGTGGTAGTTTTCTCACCTTAACTTCTTTGTTAGTTTAAGATGATGTATGTGAACTTTGAACAAGATTTCTTTTTTACTATGTAGAATAAGAATAATTAATCTAGTATTTTGATGGATAATTCTTTCACAGTTGCTGGTTTGAGCTTTGATGTAGCTATACTAGTCCAGTATCTTGTTCCCCTGAAAAAGTCAGGCCAATATCCATCCCTTCATGCTTGTTCTACTGTGGTTATTTCCTTTACATCACTGGTGCTTGTTTGACCTCTCAGTGAGGCATATCAAGGAGCTAAGTCAGCAGCTTCTTTGTAGCATTATTTTCCTGCTGGTTTAGCACTATTACCTATCTAATGTTGCAATAAGGTGGGAGCCAGTGTAAGGGTGATAGTAAATGTGAGAAATGATATAAGGAGATCTCTTGGCTGTCGTGTCTGCTAACAACAAGTTTTAAAAATCTTTCCCTTCAATATATAGAGGAATTACACTTCACCAAATTTAACTCCAGATCCAAATTTGGAAGTGATACACATGGTGATATCCATCTGGAAAAGTTGGTCAGAGACTAGTTTTGAGGTATGAAATGACAGAGAAGCAAAGCTGCAGAGCACAAATTCAGACTTATGTAAGCAGGTTCAAGTTAGTGCAGAAGTGTTTGACTGCTAACACATTCTAGATGAGCTGTGGATCACTGAAAATCATGCAGTGTAAGATAAGAAGAAATGTGCTTCATTTCCATCTCTCTTGCACACAGGCAGACCAATATACACAAATATTTTTCCTTCAAAACCTGTTCTTTTCATCCTTTGTCACCCTGGCTTGTAAGGAATCTATCTTCTGCAAGTCTAGCAGCTGTCAAAAGTGCAGTTTGCTGTTCAGCTTCATTTTCTGTGTTTAAATTGTGTAAGAATTTACCAAAGATCTAATTCTGCCATATACATAAGTATTAGTCTAGCCTGTACTTGCTTGTGTCTCGATATGGTAAAAGACAAAGATAACCTGTGCAGAAAAAAGTTGATCAACTCGCATTTAAAACTGATGTTGCTATATATTGAAAATGAAAAGTTGCATTAATCGATATAATATTAAATGCATTAACACTTTAAACACTTCCTTCTAAATATTACTAGAGTACAGTAAATTTTGCATCTCTGTTATCAGGTTCCCTTATTCAAGTCCCTTCAGTTGAGAGAGGAAAACTGAGTAAGGTTCGTCTGGGATCATTGTCTTTGAAGAAAGAAGGGGAAAGACAGTGCTTCTTATTTACAAAACATTTTTTAATTTGTACAAGAAGTTCAGGAGGAAAACTGCATCTTCTCAAGGTATAGACTTCACATCAGGATGCAATGTACAGAGTGGAAACACAGCTTCAGCGAAATGTCAGTATTTTGTTGGTTGTGGCTTTAAGCTGAGATTTGTGTATATGGTTATAAACAGAAATGAGGTAAGGCACAGGAGTTCACTGCTTTATCTTCTCATTGCAGCCAGAGTTTTTGCTGACTACAGGGCTATTTTTCTACAACCATCTAATTTTAATAAGCTGAGGCTTAGAAACAAGTGAACAAGTCTGTACATGAGATAAATTATAGTGTGGTCACAAATAAAAGAAATGTTGAACATTTGAGTGTATTATTGAGTAAGAAAAATGTTGTGTTTAGTCTATGTGGGCTTAGTTCTTGAAGAAAAATGTACATCATGAAATTGATATACCTTCCTAGGAGCTCTGAATATCGTACAGTCTTGAAGTATATAAAAGTTTAAAAATAACTGTAATGACAAATGGGAACAAATGTCAATACTGGTGAAAATATGCTTTTTTTTGTCTGTAGACAGGAGGTGTTCTGTCCTTAATAGAGTGCACACTGATCGAGGAGACAGATGCGAGTGATGATGACTGTAAGTTAAATTGAGCTGTTTGTAGTGTTCACAATTTCTAGAGTCTTAAAATCAATATCCTTTGTTTATTTTTCATAAGCACAAATTGATCTCTTCTCCCCTGTCATGAAACCAGGTGAATACAGCATTAAAGTGATTCAGTAGAATAGGTGTTACAATAATGGTCATGCTGGCTTGGATCAGGCTTTGTTTCGTTATATTTGTTCTGCTGTTGACATCCCACATAGGATTTTTAAGTTGGCTGGATGAAGGAATGTTACAAATTATTTGCTCACTCTTGCATACAACTTCACCCAGAGGAACTCAGGAAGAAAAAAAATATGCCTTAAAAGAAGAAGCTGGTAATTGCATTTCTTAAATACATGGAAGTTGAGTGAGCTGGCAGAATTAGTGGAACGTTTTTTTCTTGGACTCTCTACAAATCTTGACTGCAAGTGAAATAGCAAAACATAATCCCAAGTTGATTTTATTGTTACTCCTTTTGGCTTCCTTCCTGAAATTTTAGGCAGATTTGGCCCTTGAGTCATGAAAGTAGTTTCATGAATTTCAGTGATAATTCTAGTATGCTGAGAGTTTGTCAGTGTAGAAGTGTTAGAAATACTTCAGCCCTGTTTGGTATTTTTAAAAGTAATGTATAGCAACGCCCACTCTTGCACGTTTGCAGCTTCCATTTTAAATGAAACTGTTGTTTTCTTTGTTTTATAGTCTGAAGGCTCACATTTTGACCTTTTTTCTCCTCTCTGGCTGTAAAGCAAAAGGTTCTGGACAAGTGTTTGGACACCTTGATTTCAAGCTTGTAGTTGAACCTACGGATGCTCCTTCTTTTACTGTTGTCCTTCTAGCCCCATCACGACAGGAGAAAGCTGCATGGACAAGTGATATCAGTCAGGTACCTTAATGTTTTCTTTGCCCTTTTTGTATTGAGATTTTATTTTATTCTATATATCTTGAGAACTAGTCGAGGAGTGGGATGTTGATTTCTTGAGGGCTGATGTGCTGTGATATATATGAAAAACCCTTAACATTACCTGTTTTCCTCAAAATACTCTTTACATTGGAGTTATTAGTGATGTGTTTCTCAAGGAGAAAGCTGGGTATAAAATACAAAATTATCAGTTGACAAACATAATAATACATTTTTATGTCTAAGGAGAGCCAATCCAGATATGTATTTTGATTTAAGAACAGGGAGAGTACTTGTTTATTCATAAATATCATACAGATCAAAACCCACTTGAGAGTCCTGAGGGTGAAGATTATACCATAGGACATCAATAATCATATCCCTTGAAGTGAGAAAATGAGATAAACTCTATTTTCCTCAAAAAAGAAAACATAAATAATTACTAAGTGTTCTGACAGTGTGCGGTTACTCTCTTCATTATGAGTGAAGAAAAATGGTGTTTCAAGATACATCAATGACAGGGATAATTTTTTTTAGTGGTGCTTATAAGATAAAACACATAAGACAAACTTTTATCAGAATCTATTCAGAAAAGGAAGTTGAATGTATTATGGAAAATGGGAACTTTCAACTAAACAATCCCAAATAAAAGCTATTGCTATTTTGCAGATAGATAGAACCTGAAAGTACATAGAATAATACATAATTCTGAATTTGAGTCCTATCCTCTATTAATTTCAAGAGAAATATCATCCTGGCTAGGCTTCGTGAACAAAGATCCAGGGAGGGCTCCATCCATGCTTTTCATCAGTGCTTTTTCCAAGCGCTGCTGGCTGCAAAGGCCAATTTGGGACAGACAAGAGCGGTTGCAAAAGGCACAGCACAAGGACTCCTCAGGAGGTAGAAGCTGCAAGACACGATTCTTTCTACGCTGTCTTTTCTCCTCCAGAGTGATCCTGCGTGCCTGCTCCAAACCATCGGCGGCATTCAAACTAGTGTGTGTGCAGAGCTGCTGAGTGGAGGCCAGAGGAGAGCAGTTCAGGGGAGCAATATGGCCAAGGCTGAGCTGTTGTTTCAGGGAGTCCTTGCATCTCCTCTTCGGGGCTCCTCTCTTGCCACAGCCAGGGGCAAGTTGCCCATAGAGCATGAGCTTAGGCAGGCAGGAGTTCTTCATCCTGGAGCCGTGAGCTGCCCAACGCAACTGCGTTCTCAGCAGCATGGCCTCAAGGCTTGGAATTGCTGCTTGTTGTAGGACAGATGGATTAGTCCCAGCATCTGTCCAATGGATGTTTAGGATTGTCCGGAGACAGCGCTGCTGGAAGCGCTCCAAGAGTCGTAGGTGGTGGGGATAGATGAGCCATGCTTGGGAACCATAGAAAAGAGTAGACAGCACAATGGCTCTAGAAACACTGAGCTTTGGACTTTTCTTCAAGTGTTTATTTTGCCAGACTCTTTGATAGAGTTTTCCCAAAGCACTCTATGCCTTTGCTAGCCTATTGTCTATCTCTCTGTCAATCTTACCATCCGAGGAGATGAGGCTGCCTAGGTAATTAAACTGCTGGACTGATTTAAGCTCTGAATCGCCAATGATGATATGAGGATGATGAAAAACTTCCTGAGGTGCAGGTTGATATAAAACTTCTGTTTTCTTTAAACTAACTTGCAGCCCAAAAAGCTGAGCAGTGGCTGCAAAGCAGGATGTTAAATGCTGCAGAGCTACTTGTGTCTGGGCAACAAGGGCAGCGTCAGCAGCATAAAGCAGCTCCTGGACAAGATGCTTTATGGGCTTAGTATGGGCCTGCAAACGCCTTAGGTTAAATAGGCTTCCATCAGTATGATATCTAGTGTAGATACCATCCTGGTCATCAAATTCTGCCCTGGCCCTTTGGAGCATCATGCTGAAAAACAGTGTGAATAGAGTTGGTGCAAGAACACAGCCTTGTTTCACGCCATTAGTTGTTAGAAAGGGCTCAGAAAGTGCCTTTTTGTGGACTAACTTTTTTAAAGGAACAAAAATACAAAGATCAAAATCTCAAAATATGGTATGAGCCTCAACTCAGTGCTTCTTGCAGATGGACGTAGTTGTAGAGTATTTTACAAAATGGATTTTTAGTGAATTATGATGTTCTGTTGACATGTTAAAAATATTGGAGTTATTTTCTTGGGAGGAAAGACAATTGAAGAGATAGCTGAGAGCATGAGACGTCCAGGAATAAGCCCATTTGTAGCCTAAATAATAATAAATTTAAATGATAATGTCATCTGCAGTCCATGTAGACTAGAAATCAGAATTTGGATCTGCCTCCAAAAGTCAGGTGTTCTCCAGACCACTCTGGCTCCAAACAATGCTGCTGTGGTGTTTGGGGAAGAGCTGAAAAGCTTCCCATCTTCTACTTTGAGGTTATTATCCTTCAGCACTAGATCCCCATTCCAGTTATTCCTTACAGCTCAAAATAGTTAAATGATATGGAAAGAAGGGTGCTGAGCTGAACCCTCTGAGTGTGCTGGTGAAGGAGCATGGACTCACAGATGTGCCAATCAAAGGCACAAGACTAGAGAATCCTATCCACTACAATTCATCAGTGCTTTACATTTTGATAGTACCTTGTACCAGTCAGTCCATACTCTGTAAGAACTATGCTTTAAGCTTATAGAGATATGGAAAGTTTGGAAGTCATTCTCCTTGCCCTGTGTTGAGATTGTAACATTTTTTGTTGTTTATTTTCACAGTGCATTGATAATATAAGATGCAATGGTTTAATGACTATAGTGTTTGAAGAAAATTCCAAAGTCACGGTGCCACATATGATCAAGTAAGTGCAGCAGTTTTTTTTCCCAGTGAGCAAAATATCTTACAGAGTGTTTTTTTTAAAACAAAAAAGATTTAAGAAAAGAAAATGTGTATTTGGAAAATCCAACCTTTCACTTTTTTGTTTCTCTGTTTTTGTTTAATTGAACTAATGCTGCATCCTAAAACATAACTTTTTAAATCTCTTTCTTGAAATCCGAGGGGTCACTCAAAATGGTAAACTCATAGTTTACAATATTGGAATGTATAGGATCACAGCTCCTATTTTTCTTTTATTTGTGAAGTTATGAAGCCTTCAGTCAGGCTTCAGATGAATAATTTTATTCTCTGTTAGCTTTTCTCTGTCACACCACTCAATTCTATTTCAAAATGTGTTCCAAATTTATGTTAACTGCATACAAGTATCATTTTCTAAGGTATTTTGTTGTATTAGCTAAATTTTTTCTTCCCTTTGTTTCTCTTCTAAGAAAAAATAATTTTCTCTCATCATTTTTAACTGATCACTTGAAGGTAATATCATTATTCATAAACTTGCTTCTTTCACGCTTGGATTCTTTCAGTCAGTTATTGCAACAAGTAATTTTTATTTGTAGACAGCAATTTTCAGTACACATTTCTAGCACAGTTTTACCCTTTGAATCCTTCATAGATCTGTTTTTAACTGAGCTATCTGAGGGAAAGAAGAATTAAGTATTTCCTTTCTTACTGTTGTGTGGCACAGGTCATTTTCCTCTCTTGAAAGTACTCTGATTTCTTGAATACTTCTTTTGGAGTTGTTGGTTCTCCTTTTTTTCTATATCTTTAGAAATGAAAAAGAGGTAACATCTGTAAATATATTGTTATGGCACATACCTTTGATCCCTGTAAAGAAGGTGTTTCATTAGTTTTGTTCCAGGAACTCTTCACTGTGTAAACACTTCTGTTACCTGCTGAATGTTAAAAATTCATGAATCCCTTTCCAAATGATATAATACAGCAAGGTCTTATCCACAATGTTAAAAGAAAGAAACCTTAATTCTAAATACATAGAGGATCTTAAGAAGAGACACAAATTTGGTCTGTTTCTGATTATCTTGTCTGTTTTTTAGCACACATTGACTTTTAGAGTCAGATAAATCATTTTTAACGAAAAGATCAAGTGGTATTGAAAGAGGCTTTACTTTGTATCATCCCATTTTTTTTGCAAACTGATAAAATTAGGCAAAACTGTGTTTGGAAAAAAGCCATATGAATAGACTTATGTAAATGATTGATTTTTGTTTTGAAGTGTAAACAAAAATTAGTCAAATTATTTTTTTTTTTTTCACTAAAACAAGGCCTCTTGGTGGTTTTTGCTTTTAAATTTGAGATATTTCTTTTTCCCCCATTTTTCTTAAAAAAAAAAAGGAATTCTTGGAAACTGGGAGCAGGTATTACCTTGCAGGTGAGCCCTAAGCTTAGCTAAGGGTTTCATTTTTCTGTCTTTTTCTAGAGTCCATTAGTTTGTTTCAGATAAAGCAAGATCCCAGCAGAAAAATTGGCAATGAGTCCTCTATTATTCTATAGTGAACTTGTAGTAATGTTGAACTACAGGCCACAAAAGCCTGAAACAGACAAGAAGAGACAACTCTGCCTCCTGTTCCACTTCAGAAAATTAAGGCTCAGTAGTTTCTTAGACTTTGAAGCGTGAATTAGTTATTTGCCAAAAATAAAATTTAAATTCCCTTAGTTATGACATAAAATATAACTGAATGGAAGCAGATATTGCCAGAGATTCGTTTTCTTACGTTGATGAAATACAAGAATGTGTATAAGGTTTTTTTTGCCTCTGTGTTGGCAGAAGCAGCTAACGTGATACCACTACAGGTACCACAGTCACTCTTCCTCTTTGGTAAAATATAACCTCAACTTTTGTGTAGGTCCGATGCTCGTCTTCATCGAGATGACATTGATATCTGCTTCAGCAAAACACTGAATTCCTGCAAGGTGCCCCAAATCCGTTATGCAAGCGTCGAGCGCCTTTTGGAGCGGCTAACAGACTTGCGATTTCTGAGTATTGATTTCCTCAATACTTTCCTACACACTTACCGCATATTCACTACTGCAGCTGTCGTACTGGAGAAGCTTTCAGACATATACAGACGGCCCTTCACTTCTATTCCTGTCAGGTGAGCTCTGGAGACTTGTCTCTTCTAGCATAGGTTTCTTTACAGAATTACCATAGTGTCCAAGGCACAGTCTGAAAATCCTTTGGGATCTCCTGTGGCCCCTGGTGCCATAANCATAGTGTCATTTTTCATCATCAGGAACTTTTTTCACATGATTTTGTGTCATGGAAATAGTGTAAGAAGGAAGTTCTTTCTATGTAAATAGGACATAAGTTTTTAGGTAAGTATGTCTCAGCTTTCTGCCCAGGCTTTGAGGACCAGATGATCGGGGGTTGGATTAGATGATCTTTCTAGGTCCCTTCCAACCCCTGACATAATGTGATGTGACCAAAAGCCATACATATTTTACAGTGCCATGCAGATTTGCACACTGTTTGTGTTTTCATTTAAATCTATTTGGTATCATCTGTTGCCTTTTTTTTTATTATTTTATTTCTTACTCGCAGGTCTTTGGAGTTATTCTTTGCTACCAGTCAAAACAACAGAGGAGAGTACCTGGCTGATGGGAAGTCACCACATCTTTGTCGCAAGTTTTCTTCTCCTCCTCCATTGTCACTCTCCAGAACTTCCTCACCTGTCAGAACCCGAAAACTCTCATTGACCTCACCACTCAATTCAAGAATTGGTGCCCTTGACCTCTCTACTTCATCTGTGGCAAGCAGTCCTACCTCGAACTACAGCCCAGCCACCTCCCCACCACCAACAGGTAGCAAGGTACCACTGGACCTTAGCAAAGGGCCCTCATCTCCTGAGCAGAGCCCTGGCTCCATAGAGGACAGCTTGGAGAACCCTCGCATCGACCTCTGTAACAAGCTGAGGAGAAGCATTCGAAGAGGTATTATGTACTCACAAAATACTCAATATTACTTTTGATAAATAGAGTAGTTTTTTAGGTAGGTTTAACTTCTATCAGATAACTGCTGAGTTGTTTCTCCTGTCTTTTTTTCCCCTCCTGATCACCATAGTTTGTGTTATGAAACCAAATATGCTGGTCTTTGTTTCTTCTCTAGTGGAGCCTGCGATGTGTTGTCTGTTTACCCCCCTTGGTTGCATCTTTGTAGGAATGGCAGTATGGCAGAATGGTCTTACCTGTTCTTAGCAGAGTGTTAAGGAAAAAAGGGCAGAAGGATATATATTATACTGCTTGTGTTTCCTGAGGTGAAAGATTTTTGAGTTGTACCATTACTGCCCGAGGTAAACAATGAAGTTAAAAAGAAAGAGGGATGTAGAGATCTAACAAGCTTTAACATGTTTACATAACAGGTCTAGTTTTCCAGAAAGATTTCATCACTTGTGATTTCATCACAAACAAATAATTGATGTGATGCAATTGATATGCTGGTGAGATTCATGCCACCTGGTTGTTATCCATCCAGAAGGCACATGTCTAAAAGAGATTAATTGCTCCTGTGCAAATGCCTGATTTCCTCTACGGATTGTGGAAGACACCTTGGAATAGGTACCACTTCCAGACAGCTAGAGTTAGTTGACATAAGCCTCGGTGCAGGCATCTAGAGTGGAGTCATTGTATTTACAGATGACAAAGCAAGAAAGTAGCTCTAATCTCATAGGATGCATTAGTGTGTGTTTTTTTCTCCATTGCTCTTTGAGGATGGACGGATGCTAGTCTGAATTAGGAGGATGTAGTAGGTTTTTGTGTTGTTCCTGTGTTAAACAGAAGAGAAGGAAATTTAAAAATCCTATTTTATTTCTAAAATCCATTTTTAGACTTGGTCTGACTTGGTCTGGGGAATATGAGCTATAAATTTGAGCAAAATGTAGCTCAATTTTACTTGCAATTCCTGTAACAATGAAGATTGGTCTTACCTAAGAGGAAAGAAGGAAGAGATTACCATACATAAACTAAGAAAATAAGATTAAAGCATTATGTCTGCTCCTTACCAGTCAGTTGAAATAAGTGCCCTGTAAAAAATTGGATGTTTTATTATGCAGACAGATTGTTTTTAAAGAATATTGTTGGGGAAATTCTTCTTGTGCACTACTGTAACAACAGTGAAATCAATGTGATGTCTCAAAGCATAGGCCATGCATTAAAATTAATTTTACAAGGTAACTGAAGGTTTAGAGGCAATTTTTTTGGCTACATACTCTAAAGTAGACTTGTGAAGATTAGGTTATTCTGGCCTAGTGTTAGCAGTAGGCATTGTTGCACAGGTATTCAGATTTTACATTCCAGTCTGTCAAAGCTGGAAGTGTCATCTGGACAGTGTGAGAAACATTTGGAAATGGGAAGAACCTCATATAAATGCTAAACTGCTGTCTGTGCAGTTTCTCCAGTCCCTTTGGGGATCTTCTGCTAAGCAGTTTGCACTCAGTTTGGAGGAATTTGCAGCTATATAGCTCTGTTTTGTGGAGGATAGTCCTTTTGTCACCCAGCTGCATATAGCATGTCAAGGAAAAGGACTAAGGTTAAAAAGAAATCTCACAAGGAAAATGGAAATGGTAGTAGAAGAACTACAAAATACTGATCTGCACATTTAATCATAGAATCACAGAACAGTTCCAGATGGAAGAGACCTTGGAGATCATCAGTGCAGCCTTTGTCCTAGCCCTAGCAACCTGCTAAATGATGCCTCCCAATGCAACATCTCCCTGTCTCTTAAACCCCTCCAGGGATGGGGACTCCAGCGCCTCCCTGGGCAGCCTGTTCCAATGGCTCACAACCCTTGCAGCAAAGAAATTCCTCCTAATGTCCAGCCTGAACCTCCCCTGGTGCAATTTCCATCCATTTCCCCTTGTCCTAGCACTCTCCACTAGGGAGAGCAGACCAGTCCCTGCCTCTCTACAACCTCCCTTCAGGTAGTTCTAGAGAGCCAGGAGGTCTCCCCTCAATCTCCTCTTTTCCAGACTAAACAGGCCCAGATCCCTCAGTCTTTCCTCCTCAGGCTTATGTTCTAAGCCCTTNAGGTCATAGTTTTCCTGCTGCATCATGGCTTCAAGCTCCTCCTGTTTGGTGCTCATGCTACGTGCATTGGTATAGATGCACTTCAGGTTGGCCACTGACCCCAACACCTTTTTGTGTGTGTGGGCCCTGTTTCCTACCAGACCCATCTCAGCTGTTGCTATGATCTTTAGACACTTATCCCTTGTCCCAGTTGAAATGGAAGAAGAAGGTTCTTCGTCAGGCCACCATCCTATGGGCCCTGAGGTGCTCCCTCTGGGCTTATTCTTAACAGTCCCAGTTATGTCCCCTCTCCCCTTCATACCTAGTTTAAAACCCTGTCAATGAGCCCTGCCTAAATCCTGCCCTAAAAACCTTTCCCCGCTTTGGGACAGGTCCATTGATCCTGCTCCTGTGGATCGCTACAAGAAGGCTGGGATGCTGTTTTAGTGGAGATCAATCTGTGAAAATAGTTGAAATATTGTGTTGAAAATATTTGAATATATAATATATTTCAACTGTATATAATAGTTGAAAATATTGGAAAAATCCAATATAACTGTACAAATTCTGTTGCCTAGGACATATTATTGTGGTAGTGGTTGCGCTCCTTGAACACTGTTGTTCTCTTTGAGCAGTGTCCATTTACATCCTGGAATTTCCACCTTCTTCACCCAATTCCACAGTTGTTTGCTTTTGAAGTTTTTGTTTTCTGAAGTTCTTGTTTATATATATATTTAATGCATACTGTGCTTAAGCTGCAGACAATTGTCATTCATATCAAATGTCGGATGTATTTACTCCATTTGTTTTCACTCATTTCTGAAGTAGGATTTCTACTACTCCTTTTTTAATTCTTCTGACGGAAGAACTCCTTTATGGAGTAATCTGCACTCCAGTACTAGTTGGCCACTTTTGGTTTTTGATTACATATAGCTATTCAACAAGCATTATTTTTTTTCCTAGCTCATACAAAATCTATGAGTTCAAGAAGCCTTATTCCATGTGTGTTTCTCTGCATATTCTGCTGACTTAGAGTGCAGAATTATCCAAGCTATTTTTAAAACTGACAGATTCCCAGTTTTAACCAAGTTCTTTATCTGTGAGTTTTTGTGTGGCTATGTCACTGATACAAAACTTTCCCAGTCCTTTAACTCCATCCAGAGGATAATTATTGCTGAGCGTTCTTAATGCAAAAGTTTCATTGCACATTCCAGAAGCAGTATTGTTTAAAACAACTCTAAACCATATATTAACAAGTTTGTGTTACATGGTATTTAGTGTCATTTGCAGGCATTCTGTCTTTTGGTGTTTGTAAACTGAGAGTCCTGAATCACTCACAGACTCTGTGATATCTGCAGAGGCAACTACATCTAAGACAAACTATTCTGTGCTTTAAAAAAGCATATCTTGAAGCCATGTACCATAATTCCCTGTGGTTTCTTGGTGTTTTCAAAGACAATCTGTAATTCTTAATAAGTACAGTAACATAACATATCATGACATGATACATTTGAAACCTTAAGTAATATAAATTGTTATAATATAATTAATCTAATAAAGATGAGCAGTAGTGGGTACAAGTTACTCCTAGAAAGGGTTTGATTGGACATAAGAATACAATTTTTCACAACAAAGACAATCAGCCATGGGAATAACCCCACTCTAGGAGTGGTGGAGTCCACAGCACTGGACACTTAATATTCAGCTGGATAGGATGCTGGGTGATCTTATCTAAACTGTGCCTTTGCCAGGAAAGGTTGGAGCAGATGATCCTTGAGGTCCGTTCCAACCTAGTATTCTGTGATTCTGTGATACTATACTATGAGTTTTAGATTATGAATGATTGTCTCATTATTGACAGTTATTCTCCCTTAAAGTAGCAGTTTTAGAATCTGTGTCAGTGGACCGGACAATTCCTGAAAGTGCATCAGCAGGGGATACCACAGAGATTTCCCCGTGTAGATCCCCTTCGACACCACGTCATCTTCGCTATCGTCAACCAGGAGGTAAGAGCCTGATGTTTCTTGCCTCTTCCAGTCACTTTAGAGAGTTTGAATACTGTAGCTGTAATCTTTGCAGGATACTAGAAATGAAAAATTGAATAAGGTGTTTTGCTTGTATTGTCCTTATTTCTCAACTATTATAAAAAAGCCATTAGAATGTGAATTACACTCAATTTGTATGGTAGTAAGAGTCTTGGAAGCATATTGGGACTTCAATATCATGAAATGTTCCTAAATAGGTTGAGGAGAATATGGTCAAGTTCAAGACTAATGTTGAATCAGTCCTATTCTCACAAAACTCTCAAATCCACCTACTAAGGGGACATGTTTTGAGCCCCATATGTAATCATGTGTGGTGGGTTGACCTGGGCTGAGTGCCAGGTACCCACCAAGGTTCTCTATTACGTTCTCACCCCACACCTCCCACGGCACAACAAGAGGGAGAGAACGGATGGAAACAGCCCGTGGGTTTTAGTAAAGGCAGTTTAATAAGCAAAATAAAGAAAGGCAAAGCCACGCGCGTGAAGCAAAGCAAAGCAAAATTGAGCTTTAGTCTCTACTTCCCATAATAGGCGATGTCTGGCCCTTTCCCGGGAAGCAGGGCTCCGGAACGCGTAGTGGTTGCTTGGGGGGCAGACGTCTTCTTCCCGCCCCCTTCCTTCCCCCCCTTCTGTCTTTTATCCCTGAGCTGATGTCATATGGTATGGAATAGCTCTTTGGTCAGTTTGGGTCAGCTGCCTTGATTACGTCCCTTCCCAGGATCTTGTCCACCCCGTCACTTTGGTGCTATGCCAGCCTTATAGTAGTCACAACATTACATGTTATCTTCAATCTGAGGCACAGCGTTTCTGAAGAAACATTAACTCCATCTCAGCCAAACCCAATACATCATGAAATACACAACACCCATTATTGCCAACAGGGAGCGACTATGTCTCTTTCTTTGTATAACACTGAACACTTACAGATGGTGTCACATTATTCATTCCAAAATTTGAATAAACTGCTCAATTGAAGAGGAAAAGCGAGAGCTGGAGCTCCTCAAATAGCTCTCACGTGGCTCTTTGAAATCATTAGCAGAGCTGTGAGCTACGTCCGTGAATGCCTAAAATGGTGCAATCTCATGCAAGCCAGTTTTCTAGACAGTTACTTCATGCCTGGGATTAAAACAACATAAACAGACAAGAGTCTTCTCAACTGTTAATAAGTTGTTGCGACGCTTTAATTTCAAACCAATAGTAATCTTCTGTTGCTGGGAACTTTGATGGGTGAGATGCTAAAACCTAGAAGTTGGAAACTGTGGGTAACAGTGCTATACTGAGTACTAGTCAGAAGCAGTGTTCACAGCACACCCTATAGAGAAAGTTAGATAAATTTTGCGTAACATCCTAGACAGTGACATGGGAAAACGTGTGAATTTAGTTATCAGAAGTTGGTTAGTTCTTTTAACTTGATTTTTTTTTTGTTTCGGTTAATTTTCTACACCGTTGCTCTTGTAATTTTTTACTTTTATTTTCTTTTTGGTTACACCTTGTTCCTAACCTTGACTATGTCTTAGACTTCTGTTTCCATATGAATTATTAATTATACTGATATGAAAATAAAACTTAAATCACCAATAGGATTATGATGTTTTTATCTCCTTTAATATAAAGTCCTCTGGCAATGAAAACATAGAATGTCCGCAAAGTGTGAATATTAGTGAACAGTTTAAGTATTATTGTTGCTGAATTTGAAAAATATGGAAAGTATGTGGAAGTTAACTGTTCTCTGCCTGTTCTCTTTACAGTACAAACTGCTGACAATAGCCACTGTTCAGTTTCTCCTGCTTCTGCTTTTGCTATTGCTACAGCTGCGGCAGGGCATGGGAGTCCGCCAGGTGAGAGAAGGGTTGCTGGATGAAAGAGAAATAGCAGTAATTCAGATTATTCAGGTACTTCCCCCCTGTTGTATTTCCTGCTGTGGCTGTTTGGAAATCTTGGCTGATGAAGCGATTGAAGTCAAATAATCTAAAAGATGTTTATATAGCACCCTGTCCTGGGGAGTTGCCAGCATCCATCACCATGCCTGCTTGAAAGAAGGAAAAGTGTGAGCATGTATTCAGAAATAGCTCTTAGAACAAAACATGAAAGGTAACAAATAATAATTGCATACTATACGTTCAAGAAACTCCTGTGAGCTTTGTGTCTTTGTTTTGTAGACTCTAAGGAGATTGCCAGACTATGCAGTAAGATTTTGAACAATCATGAAGGAATCCAAAAACAGGATTCCTTGCTGATGCAAATTGTATTTATCACTCCATAATTTCCGTTCATCAAGCTGAATGCTTGTGTTCTGTCCTTAGTACTTCGAGTCCAGCTTGTTACTGAAAGATTAGTATTTTTCATATATATATATAATCTTCTAAACATCTCGATCACATATCTTTCCTCTTTTTATTTTACGCATCCACTTGCAGTTTAAGATCTTACTTTGAAAACTAGCAAGGTTGTACTTAAATAAATTAATGGAAGTGTGTACCGTATCTTCTTTGGAAAGCAGCTACATTGTCTCCTAGCAAGTTAAAATAATTAAATTAAATAANTTCTTAAGTACTTCTTTTGTATTTCTCTGCAAAAAAGATCATTCTCCTGAGTGATGTAAAAAGCAATAAGAAGGTTCTGCAGCAAATCTGACAAGAAAAATGTGTGATGAGGAGTCTCGGGAGAATAAGCTGGAGCAAGACTGTAAATCTTAATAATTAAGATATTTAATCTTAATTATCTTAATTTAATTATCTTAATGTAACCTGTAATCAGTAAAGTCAGAAAATGCAAATGAAACCTCAGGAATTATTATGAAAGGAGCAGAGAACAAAGGAGAGAAAACCACTATGCTCCCACAGAGTAACTCCAGAATTTGCATGCATGTTGAAGACTGTGCACAGTTGTGATACATCTTGCTTGAGGATGAGAACCAGAGAAGATTGAGAGTTTCCAATCAGGGACAATGGGAAGGATGAAGTAGCTTCTGTGTGTTGGAAGTTTAGAGAACACATGGCTTGGAGGGTTGATGAAAAAGTTCTGCAAAATCATGGGTGTTGTAGGGAGAGTTTGTTGCCTTTTTGCATGCAAGAGGTAGGAGGCATCAGATGAAGCCTTCTAGCTTTTGGCCATTTTCTTTCATTTTGTGTAATTAGGGTATGATCTTCTAGCTCTTGTCAACTTTGGTCTTCCAGTTCTGGCTCTTCAGGGATTCATTGAGGCAAAGAGGTTAAGAGACTCATTGGAAAGCCACATAGTCTACCAGAACCAGACATGAGAAATATTTCTTTTGTCATCTCCTGTGGAAAGTTCTGGCCATAACATTTTATAATTGCTGTCACCATGCAATGATAAGTTTATATATTGATAAGTATGCAATGTTCTGAACAGCTCTCCCAGGTTGTATGACAACTTTGTGTATCTTAAGGCAAGCACCTAGGGGAATACTGCCTAGTTTAGTCCTCTCTGCAGGCTGCATGACTGAAGGTGGCATCATGGAGTTAAAGGAGTTTTGAAGTCTGCTTTAGGTACTTTGGCCCTTGCCCCATCAAATGCAGCTGGAGCACAGTGCAGTGCAAGCTGGCAGTATCCTCAGTCTGCTCCCTGCCCACTGTGTGAGGAGCAGTGCTGTGCTTCAGGGATGTTGATAGTGTTTTTCACAGTATCCCAGTATGTCAGGGGTTGGAAGGGCCCTAGAAAGATCATCTAGTGCAACCCCCCTGCCAGAGCAGGAGCACCTAGACCAGCTCACACAGCAATGTGTCCAGGCAGCTCTGCAATGGCTCCAGACAAGGAGACTCCACAGGCTCCTGGGCAGCCTGGGCCAGTGCTCTGGCACCTGCACTGCAAACAAGTTCCTCCTCAGCTTAATACTAAACCTCCTGTGCTCCAGCTTGCTCCCATTGCCTCTTGTGCTACCATTGGATGCCATGGAGCAGAGCCTGGCTCTCTCCTCCTGACACTCACCCTTCCCATCTTTCTAAGCATTGCTGAGGTCTCCTCTCAGTCTCCTCNTATGGAACCTTTCTCTGAACAAGGGTGGTTCAGGTTCTTGTGCCCTTCAGCAATTTTTTTTTTTAACTTACTGATTTTTGTTGCCATTAATTTCAGTTATTTTACAGGCAGCATATATGACTATGTATATGACCTATATTAAACTCATTTTTGTCTATTATACATATTATATTACTTATTTTAACAGCACGATAAATAGATATGACAAATGATAAATAGAAATATGACATGTTAAATAAGGTAACCCAGGTGCACAACTTTGTACCTGCAGGAATGATAATATGCACAGTAGGGACAAATAGAGTTTTGATTTCTGCCTGAATCAGTAACAGCTTCCAGAGCAACACAGAAGTTATCTAGCAGCTCTGCTCCAATGTCTGCCTTACAACATGGAAAAGTGCCTGCACCAATGGGAATTGCTTACAGTCTTGTCCTAACAAATGTCCTACTAATCTATTGTAGCTTTGAAGCAAGAGTTAGGTAATCCTGAAGTGAAACTCCAGGGAGCTACAGTGAGCTCCATCTCTTCAGCAGTGATCTCCTCTTCTCTGAGAGTCTTGTCACACAGCCAGTGTCAAAAAAAAGGATGAAGCCAAATTAGCAAGATAATGCTGTGTTGATTTTTGTAAATAATGGATAAAATTAAAAATACTTATATAAGCTTAGCAAACATACAGATTTTTTTTTCCTCTGCTAAGAAAGTCTAACACAACTTGAAGAAAAGTATTTCATGCTCAATTGATCCTTTTATTCTGAAGCAGTTCTACTGAACATGGGCTTCAAGGAGATTGCTTTGACAAAACTTACATTCAAGATCTAAACTGATCTTACATACTTTTTATATATATATATAATTTTTTTTTGCACTTGTAGCAGATAGACTGAAAGAAATTTGAGAAGATTATTTCTTTCTCAACTCAAGCTAGAGCCTAAAAATCTCTTAATGATGTATTGGACAAGAAGCAAAAAGCTAAACCAAAACAAATGCCTTATTCCTTAATGAACATAGCGGCTTTGTTTCAGCAGCTCTGTCACCTGATTTTGGGCTGGCTAGTCAGTATTTCCAGCGTGCCACATGCTGCCTTCCTCCTCCTCCAGCATGCCAAGCTGTGCTCTAGAGAATGTACCATTTTCACAAGAATAAGGTGACATATTATGGGAGAGGATGGGAGTGGGATGGGAGCTTGTGGTTGGCAGGAGGGCCTGGCTTCTTCAGTATAGGCATGTTGTTTTTTAAAGCACATATGAAATGGAGAGGAGAGAGTGAGAAAGAAGTAGTGAAAAAAAAGAGTCACTGGGGGAGTATCTCTGGCAGATATGAATTGCACATAGGAAAATCTGCCCCGTGCTAGCAAGGAGGAAAGATAGTTTTATTCTCTCTGATTTTAGTGATTTAAAGGAGCAATTAAAATAACAGCTTGAAGCCTTGAAGCATCTACACATCTGCTGTCCCTTTCAGATAGTTACCTGCACATATCTCTGGTGCTAAATTACCTTTAACTTGAGTTATTTAGCTGAGTATTGTTCAGGAAAGAACCTTTCTAAATATTAAACTTTAAAGTTTGTTATATGCTGCTTTATACTGATAATCAGTTATGTCTTATTGCATTAATTATGTGGAGAAATTAATAGTGATGGAAAAGACGTGCAGATGGAAGTGTGTAATCCTTTTACAGTGTGTCTGATTTATTTTAACTTGGCTATTTTTATATTCTTCATCACTGCCTATGGTAGAACATTGGAGGCCATTTCTGTACTTGTAATGTGAAGCTACCAAACCTCTATTTTAGATGAATTGAATGCAGTTGAAGATAAACAGTGTGGAAATCATTGAAGTCAAGTGTCAACGTTAAAAGCCAGTGATAGATGTGAAAATTGTAACAACAGTGACAAAACAAATGGACTTTGGTAAATTACAGCTGTGGTTTCTGGGATGACATTTCTGGAAAGCTGCATGAGCTGTGAAGTTGAGCCAGATGAGATCTAGGAGCTCTCAGACACACTTTATCCCTGTTTGATTACTGTCACAATATTAGATGGATAAAAATTACCTAAAAGTAACAATTCATGTTTCATAGAGATCCAGATTACACAGGCCTTTCCATTCTGATAAATCAGGCACAGATTAAGGCTGACTGCTTATTTTTTTAAGTTTTTTAGCAAGAGCTGCTTAGCTTATTTTAGGCTGTGACCAGTGGTGCTATTCTGCAGCCATTCAAACTACTTGCCAGCTCCCAGTGTGACAATATTTTTGTTTTGTTTCTTCTGTCATAAGCACTAATTGGAGTAATGGAATGACACAGCTTGTGCCAAAGGATGGAAGGGAGATCAGAGCCAGTGTGCTTGTCTCTGTGTCCATAGCTGTATGTTTGACTGTGCCAGGAGGAGGCACTGTAACTGTACATACTGCTGCCAAGTGCATCCTGCACTCAGCTGAATAACGTGAATTGGAGATGTAGCAGGCAGAATAGGAAAGGCACAAACTCCTAGTGGGACCTCATTAATCCTGGAATTGAAAAAGCATGTAGAAACACATTGTGCTTCAAACAACTCTAGTCACACTCTTTTTCAACATGATGCTCCAAAGGGCCATGGCAGAATTGGATGACCAGGATGGTATCTCCATTAGATATCATACTGCTGGAAGCCTATTTAACCTAAGGTGTTTGCAGGCCCATACTAAGCCCATAAAGCATCTTGTCCAGGAGCTGCTTTATGCTGCTGACGCTGCCCTTGTTGCCCAGACAGAAGTAGCTCTGCAGCGTTTAACGTCCTGCTTTGCAGCCACTGCTCAGCTTTTGGGGCTGGAAGTTAGTTTAAAGAAAACAGAAGTTTTATATCAACCTGCACCTCAGGAAGTCTTTCATCATCCTCATATCATCATTGGTGATTCAGAGCTTAGATCAGTCCAACAGTTTAATTCCCTAGGCAGCCTCATCTCCTGGGATGGTAAGATTGACAGAGAGATAGACACTAGGCTAGCAAAGGCATAGAGTGCTTTGGGAAAACTCTATCAAAGAGTCTGG
>VWZO01019253.1:0-11035 GCA_013396975.1 Bucco capensis
GGAAAAAGATCTAGGAGTCCTGGTGAAAAGGAGGATGACCATGAGCCACCAACGTACCCTTGCGGCCAAGAAGGCCAGTGGCATCCTAGGATGCATTAAGAGGAGTGTGGCCAGCAGATCAAGAGATGTTATTCTCCCCCTCTAGTCTGCCCTGGTGAGGCCCCACCTGGAATACTGTGTCCAGTTCTGGGGCCCCAGCTCAAGAAGAATAGTGAGCTGCTGGAGAGAGTCCAGCACAGGGCCACCAAGATCATTAAAGGAGTGGAGCATCTGCCCTATGATGACAGTCTGAGAGAGCTGGGTCTCTTCACCCTATGATTCTATGATTCAACTTTGCTAATAATATTTTGTTATATCCTATATGGAATTTCTGTGGCTTGAAGTAGCTCTAACATTTGTATAGCCGCAGAATCTCTTTTTTTTACAGAAGAGGTATAATTTTGCTAATAAGAAGTTCAAGAGAGCTCAATTATTTTTTAACTTTCTCCCACACTTGGTATATATCATCTTCTGTACTAATGACATTAACATACCTGCTGTACTTAAATAATTATTATCTTTACTCAGGGCAAAATATTATTAAATACTTGGACCAAAAGAAGGAAAGAATTGCAGTGCATGATGTCTCTTTATAGAAAGCATTTCCAGGAATCACAAATTTTGCTTGCCTGAAGAGAGTTATTGATGTACCTAACTGTTGCTTCCATCAGCTACACAAAGCTTTTTAGCTCTAATGGAGACTTTGATAAATAATACACTTAAAAAACACACAAACTGCAGCAAGAAAAGTATTTTGCCATAATACACTATTTTCAAAAGGCCTCTGCCACTACCTACTGTATACATCAAAATCTATTTTGGAACAGTAATTCCACTGTCACTTTTAATCCTTTTTTGTCTCCACAGCCTAAAAGCCTCACCAGAATTAGTGACACCACTGTCACTTATTCTTCTGTCATTGCTTACAAAGCCACCAGTTCACGTTCCATAAACCAAAGGAGGCAAAGGGCTCAGGCCTATCTGCATTGCCTGCCTCTGGACTCCAGATATAAAACAGTACATTAAGTTAGACTTCCCTGTTGTTTCTTCTGCAGATTTATGTTTTTTCACCTGTTGAACAGGGCCTGGGGCAGAGTGAAGGGAGGTGGGAGAGCTGCAGTTTTCATGGAGCTATTTCTTATCATGCATGTCTGTCATCTATCTTCTGTTCTGATGTGCGGCAGAATTCTGTGATGCTATTGTTTCTCTTCCTTTCAAAGGTAATGCCTTTTCATTTTTTAATTTTTTTTTTACTGTACTAACATGTGTAGCCTTCTGAAAAGTTAACTCATTCCCCTCTAAATGTTTTGTTACAGACAATATGTTTCATTTCTTTTGCTCATGGTTTCAGAAATCTGTGGGTTGTCAGCAGGCTGGTGGTATGCTGCCTCACTCTGTGCTCTGGAATGAAGTAAAATTGGAATTGCTGAAGTGTTCCCTGGAAAATACCAGGCTCAATAGAAAGCACCTTCTAGGGAGCAGACAAAAATTGGGAGGCAGCAAGCAGAAATTATCTGCAGTACATGTGGGAACTGAGAAACTCCTAAGAGGAGAGGGAAGCAGAGTGGAAGAGAGAAGTTTGATTTCACTTTTTTTTTTCTATTTGTTTCATTAATTATTCATTAATTATTATCACAGAATCACAGAATGGTTTTGGGTTGGAAGGGACCTCTGGAGGTCATCTAGTCCAACCCCCCTGCAGTGGGCAGGGCATCCCCAACTAAACGCTATGGCAACCCGGTATTCCCAGGTGGTCTCCCATCCAAGTACTAACCGGGCCCAACCCTAATATCCTAATCTGCTTCTAATAAACAGAACTTCTGAGCTAAGAAGCGAGATAGTTTTGTTAGTCACTGCTTTTAAGGAAAACAGAGACAATTCTCTCCCTAAACTCTGTTCAGTGCTCAAATACCTAACATGATATATCCCATCATATGTTTCTCCACTATAAATAATAACCTAACTGTAGAACTTCAATGAACAATGTAGAACAAGGCTTCAAACATATGCAGGTCTTAATAGACGAGATCTGAGTTTCCTGGGTTTACATCTTAAAGAGCTAAATATTAAGGATCCTTGCAGCATCTTAATTAGTACTTTAATTTTTCATTGTGTTTCCACTACTCACACACAGCAGGAAATTCTAATGAGTAATTCTGCACCTTTTCTGTATTGCATTGGCACTAACATATATTCACATGAATTGCTAACTTGTTAATATGCTTCCTGATAAGATTTTGGAGGATAAGATTTATGATAAGATTTATGGAGGATAACCTGACCCTGGAGCCAGTTCTCTACAGGACATACCTAGCAAGACCACAGATTTTGTCTGACTCCCGGAGAGGAGCATCCAAACTGCTAGTTGGGAGCAGGTCCCAATGTGAAGGATTTCCTGGCCTACGCTTTGGTATTGGCTGGGGGAGTGCTACGACAAAACTGTGCCAGGGACCAGTCTAGCCATTTAACAGCCTAAGTGGTCAAGCTCTATTGCCTTGGCAATTATTACCTTCTAATTTACTCATTATAGATGCACTCTTCTTGGATGTAGTTTGGTGCATCGGGGTTCTCCCCAGCAAGCAGCTTATATGTTAACCCTTCCTGCTAGAGAGGATTACAGTACAGCTATACATTGTTTGAGCCCTGAAACACCATTTCTTCAGAGCTATAATATATCCCATGGTCTGAATTATTTGATTTCTTTTTGATATATTTAAATACATCTGAAATGGAATAAATAAAATTGTGCTTTGAAATATAAAATTTTATATTTAAATGGAGAGGAAAGCATATAAAAGAAGAGTGTTCAATATTTTTGAATCAAAACTAACACCTCAGATAAATTCAATACAAATGTGATGGGTCTGACAAATCAGGAGGAACAAAAAAAATATGTGTTTATTCAGGCAAATTATTTTAGAAATCATTGATCCGCAAATGAGCACCTTGACTACAAGAAAAAATATGATATAAATAGGTCAGTCAGCAGACAATGCCTTCTTTGAGCTTCAAATTCTTCTAAGTGAGAGTTTACCATACTAGGTTCATGAGATTGTCATTACAAGCTGAAACTGATACACCAGCCATCCTAGGACAAATGGACTATAAAGTAATCAATATGACTGCTGTTTTAAAACCCAGATAGCATTGGCTAAATTGTAATTATAGTCAGAAATTTCCAAAGAGTGGATGTAAGGAATGTACAATTTAGTAGTGTATACAATGAACAAATATTAAAAGCTTATTTGAAGCAGTAATCCATCATTTGTGTCAGACAAGACAGTGCAATCATGCAGTAAATGCATGATGCTGCTGATTAAACACATGACTGCTGCTGAATCATGCACTTGCATTCCTCTCTATTGCATAACAGATGCAAAATACCGAAGAATAAAAGTAGTGAAGAATTGCTGTAAATACAAACAAGAATAGATGGGTAAGCACATAAAAGCAAAGTGTCAGCATCAAAGCCAATATGAAGAGAAGACAGAACTCAAAGAAATAAAATTGATAAGGTTGCAATGTGAAATGAACCAGATTATCAGAAAAAAATCCCACCTTAATAACCTGTTGCAGAAGTTTACACTCTCTACTTTTCATCACTTCTGCCTCTAGCTGCTGAACTGATGTTTATGGTTCAGATTTCACAGAATCACAGAATGTTACGGGTTGGAAGGACCTAGAAAGATCATCTAGTCCAACCGCCCCACCAGAGCAGGATCACCTAGACGAGCTCACACAGGAACGCATCCAGGCAGCTCTTGAATGTCTCCAGAGAAGGAGACTCCACAGCCCTCCTGGGCAGCCTGTTCCAGTGCTCCGTCTGTACTGTAAAGAAGTTTACCCTTCTTTATCCTTACTGTAAAGAAGTTTCTCCTCATGTTAATACTAAACCCCCTGTGGTCCAACTTGCTCCCATTCCCTCTTGTTCTAATATTGGGTGACATTGAGAAGAGCCTGGCTCCCTCCTCCCAACACTCGCCTTTAACATATCTTTAAACATTAATGAGGTCCCCTCTCAGTCTCCTCTCTTCCAGGATGAAGAGACCCAGCTCTCTCAGCCTGTCATCATAGGGCAGATGCTCCACTCCTTTAATGATCTTGGTGGCTCTGTGCTGGACTCTCTCCAGTAGCTCACTATTGTTCTTGAGCTGGGGGCTCAGAACTGGACACAGTTCCAGGTGGGGCCTCACCAGGGCAGAGTAGAGGNCTCTAGTTATGCCACCATAACTAAATGCTGGCATGACAGAAACCTATTTTAAAATCGGATGGGTTCACTTGCTAAAAATATGATTTAAAGACCTGTATCTGCCTAACAATACGTATCAGCAGTAATTTCAGTACCAAGACGCTTTTAAAATTTCACCAGCTTATTGTGTATTCAACTTGCACACAGATTGCTAAAACAGAGTTCACAATGCTCTGAATAAACACATAGGAAAAATACCCCTAAATTGGCAACAGTTTTTAAAAGTCTATAGCTAATGGAGAAAAGTGACATTTAGCTACATTTTCTTATTTTAGCTCTTTAAGTGTCCTCTTTCAGGTGATGTGAAAAAAAGAGACTAGATAGCTGCCTTTCTGTGTCTTTGCACAGCCAATTCTCATAGCAGGGGTTCATAGTCAGTTTGGTCCTACACAAAGAGAACAAGGCATCCTTTAGATCATACCTCTTGGCTTGAATACTAAGGGTGGTATCAGATTGTCAAAAATTCTCTTTAGTTTCATATTTGGGGACACTATAAGACAGACAAAGGAGAACTCCCTGAGAGAACCTGGTGGTTTGCCAAATCCCAATATACTTACAATGCATATAGAAGGGAAGACAAAAGTAAACCTATTGATATTGTATGTAGATGCCACCATAATGCACTATGTGGGTGCTTCTTGCTATGATTGGGTTACAGCCATACATTTCTGTGGCAAAGTCAAAATCCTTAATGGTGTTTTTTGTTTTGTTTTGGTTGTTTTTTTTTCTGAGACTGTGGTGCTCACAGAAGTCATTTACACTGCTCTGTGACCAGGTGTCTTTTCCATGCCTACCTGTATTATGAAAGAATCACTCCTTTAGTTTTCACTTGCCACATGAACCACTAAGCCTTTCCACTTATCTGCTAACAGAACTGATTACTAAGTTTGTCATAATTAATTCTGAAAAAAAGAATTAAAGCAACAGATTCATATAATCTATTTAAGCTGTGTAAACTTAAAATGTTTTTTTATTGTTTTGTTTTTCAATACTTAATTTAAATCTGGCATTGTGTCCATATTTCTTATCCTTCAAATGGAGAAAGAAAGGCAGTACTGACAACAGCTCTAAGAAGTAGTTTTGAATCTACTATTTTTGAGTTTGTGCCAATATGGAAGAGAAGGATACCTGCCTGTGGTGACACATGTTGACACTCTCATGTAAATACATTACTGAGTTATAAAATAATAAGAAAAAGTAGACAATACTTAAGTTCATGAAACTAAATGGTAAGATGTTCAAATATTTGACTTCCTCTTTTTTATATCAAATCCACAATTAAATGCTGTTTTTCAAAGAAACTCTGCTCTTTTGTAACAGTGGTTATTACTGTTAGTCAAGATAAAGATAAGTAGAAATATTTTAAAAATCCTAGTTGGTATTTGATAGCACTACAACTAGATGTTTCTGAAACTATTGTATTGTAGCCCATCTGTACAGAATTGTCACTTTAATGGAAACAACCTTCAAATTACAAGACATAGCAACAGAAGAAATTGCATCACCTTTGAAAATTGCACAGTTCATGTATAGTTTAGAACCCAGTAGACAGGATGTGTAGTTTTCATTTTGAGGAATTTTCATTTGAGAAATCTTGTTGCATAATAGTAACACGTATAGTAGTAGTGACCTATCAAACAAATAAAATTTTCACATTTTAAGACAGCATCTATATGCTGGAATTTAATTACTATGTGAACCATTCGATCAAATCATATTGTCATAGCTCAGACATACCAGAGACATGATTTGTGATGATTCATTCTCACTTTATCACTAAGAACTGAAACCACTCAGTGGAAAAAAATTCAGTTCTAGAGCATTTTAGTATTGATTGTATGTTCAAGTCAAGAACTTCCTAAAGCCTCTTGAGGAACAACAGTTAGAATAGAATGGTTTGGGTTGGAAGGGACATCTGGAGGTCATCTAGTCCAATCCCCCTGCAGTGGGCAGAGACAGCCACAACTAGATCAGGTTGCCCAGAGCCCTGGCAAGCCTCACCTTCAATGCCTCCAGGGATGGGGCCTCAACCACCTCCATGGGTAACCTGTTCCAGTGCTCCACCACCCTTGTGATGAGGAACTTCTTTCTAATGTCCAGTGTAAATCTACTCTTCTCCAATTAAAAACCATTGCCCCTGGTCCTTTCACTCCAGGCCTTTGCAAACAGGCCCTCTCCAGCCTTCTTGCAAGTTCCCTTTAGGTACTAGAAAGTCACTAGTAGGTCCCCCCAAAGTCTTCTCTTCTCCAGGCTGAACAATTCCAGCTCCCTCAGCCTGTCCTTGTAGGAGAGATGTTCCAACCCCCTGATCATTTTCGTGGCCCTCCTCTGGACCTGCTCCATCAGGTCCATGTCCTTTCTGTATTGAGGGCTCCAGANAGGGAAGTGCAAGTCCCAACATCCCCCACTAACAGAATCACATAATATATAACTCTAAAGAAACTGGGTTAATGCAAAAAAACTAATCAGAAAGATTTCAGGAACAATTCCAGGTCTCTGCAATGGCGAATAACAGTGCAGTGGCAATTTAGTCTAGAACAACCCACAGAGCACTCTTCTTGTGATCAAATTGAAGTCACCAGTATCAAACATCAGTAATGACAAAAAAAGTAGTAGGCCGTAGCACGAGAGAATAAAAGTTCAGGTATATCCCCTTTGAGGGCTAGTGTCCGAAAGACACCTTTAATATTTCCTCATGATGGCAAGAAAGAGATCAAGTGTTGCAGGAAAGGGTAAAATATTTCAGTATTCTCAGTTTCTGTTCATCCTATCGACTTTTAGCTCTCCTTTCTCGAGCACAGAAGAAAAAAAAGCTGCGCATTTGATAAGCTTTGCAACAAAACTAGCAGCATCACTCATCCAATTTTCATCTGTCAATACATTCCAGGGTTTCAAGCAGAGAAAATAAGAGAAAAACAAGATCAAGCCAACAAAAAAAAAGCTTAGAAAAAAGATTAAGCCACAGAAGGGAAATGTTCTGGTGTCAGCAGATGAGGAGTAAAAGCCCTTAAGAGTGGGGTTTAACTAATATATGGTGCCAAAGGCCAGACAAAGGCCCTTTTTGAAAATGCCTCCTGATCAAGCACCAATGTATAACAAATATCTATTTATCAACATTGGTTTTATCCTTATGTTGTCACACAACCCACAAAATGTTATCCACTCCAGATAATATCTGTGCCCTTAACTGCTCATCCTCTTGTAGGATAAAAAACCAGTACTATCATGGCTTGTCCAAATTTTTTCTTGGCTCTTCCAGTTTGTCATACTATTGACTCTTTCCAGGAGTATGTCTGTACATATCACTGTGGCTTTCTTTTTCCTTTCTGCTCTTCATTGCTGTTAAGGGTTAGAGCTGGGCCAACCACTAATCCAGTGACAGACACTCTACCCCATCTTCACCTCCCTACTCTCATGGGAAGGGAAAGAGAATAAGAGCGAGAGCCAGAAAGAGAGAGAGAGAGAATGAGACTTGTAGATTGGAAAAGAAAACTGGAACTACTTTAATGAAAATAATAATAAAATGAAATATTTACAAATATACACAAAACCAGTACTGAACCCAACCCCTCTTTGATGGCAACTAACTACATCACTGTCATCACTGATTTTGTGTCAAAGACTCAACAGCAGATGGGAATCAGACTTAGGGTACTGGATCCTGGAACTGGATTCAGGACATCATGGATTGGAATTGAAGGCAGAACAGACAGAGTCCTGCTCAGATGCCTGCCACTGAAGAAGACAACCAAGAAGAGAAAGGACTGACCCTCATAATCCCCCAACTTTGTACTGAGTATGACATATATGGAATGGAATGTCTAGTTGGTCACTTTAGGGTCACCTGTCCTTTCAGCTCCTCCCTGAAGGTGCAGCCTTTTACTTTGCACCCCCCAGCATGGGACACAAGGTTTAGCAGTGACCTTGGTCTGCTTACCAATCTAAACAGTAGTTCTTACCACTGCTAGAAGCAGGCTCTGTCTGCAAAAACATGCTGTTTCAGAAAGAGCAGTTTCTGAGAGGAGCTTTAGTTGAACAATAAAATCACTGAACAGAATTAGCTCTGTTCTAACTCAAAACAGGACAATCTTTAAGTATTTATTCCTTGGCAAACTAAATGCAGGTATTTTTATCCTCCAGATACATTCACATCTTTGCTATAGTTAAAATTATCCAGTTAATTACAATCCAGTCATTACAATGTATAGTCTCACTGAATACTGCACAGTTTCCCTGGGAGAACAGATCTTTTTCCTATGGCAGGAAATAAATCTTTTCCTGGAGTATTTAAAAGAGTAGTGCCAAGGAGAGCCATCAACAGCAGCAGCAGCAGCAGCTCTCTAAAGAGAAAATCGATCCTGTGTGGGTTATCCTTTTCAGAAAAGAGTTTCCTTCAGAGTTTCCCTTCAGAATAAAAGGAAGACAAAATATTTCTGAACTATTACCAAACTTCTCTCTATTCTGTATAAGAAGGTATCTAGCCTAGTTATATGCTGGAAACTGCTAAGGGCACTGATATGCTAAATCAAGAATCTCCAGGATTTAGGATTCTTCCCTAGTGCAGGATTCACAGATTAGAGTCTTTCCTTCCGTAGTCTTCAAAAAGCTGATGGGGATCCTGGTTGCTAAACATACAGATTAGGAGACTAAACATAGAGACATTATTTACCCACCAAAGTGGGGTTTTGTGTTTCCAAGTGTGAGAAGTTGTCCACGGCAGGCTTTCCGTATTCTCAAAGTGGTCTTCAGAAAATCTACCTTGTGTTTTTTTCTATATATTTGGCCAGAGAGCAACCTTTACAAATTCCATCCAAGGTAACAAAAGAACTTGAAAAAAAATAAAAATCTGTAACTCCTGCTCCCATATATCAGGTTAGTTAATCCTAGCAATAAACAAGTATCCTGTTTTCTTTTTCTTTTACTTTAAGATCTTTGGAATACAAAGACAGATAAGAGAGAGGGGTGTAAATTTAGGTAATGGTATAGACTTACATGATGGAGTCCTGGTGTATGACAATAAAAATAAATGCTGAAATTGATGCTGCCTAAAGGGGAATTGTGAGGGATGAAAGACATTTCTACTGTTCTCAAAATGTCTTTGCCCTTTTTTCGAAATAGTAAGTTCGGTTTCTTTCACAAACTGTTCTCTGTAAATCTCTTCCTACACAGCACAACATATCTAAAAACTACAAACTGAAAAATATTTTGTTGGCTGTGTCTCTTACCTACAAGAAAATAAATAAAAACAGGAGGAATGTACCGTAATATCAGTATTATGATTGCTTTAATAAATGATGCATTTGGAATAGAATAAATCATTTTCACCTGAATGAGTCTCACGGCAACACATTACAATACTCACTGATTGTAACAGCTAGTAATAGTTATAATCAGTTATTTTTAAATTGGACTGGCATTATTTTGTACTTTCTAGTCATAGAACAGTTATCAGATGGTCTAAGGTCTTACTGGAAAAAAATCATCTTATTTCAGTGGTCACTTCTGATCACTTCAGTTGTGACACTTTAACCATTTGAGTGAAGTTTGTCTGAAGAATAGATGGAAAACAAGAATCCTGGGAGGCAATGCACTATCCATTAAATGTTACTAGTAATTCCCTAGAAAAGGCAGTCTGTACCTTATGGCACATAGCCTGTAGCACTGGTGCTTCCTCATAGCAAAACTTTGTTTAGCATTGGTGTTGTGGCACAAAGCTTAGAGATCCACAGATTTTCTCTGACAATAAGCTTAACTCATCCTAAAAGCTTTCTTCAGCCAGCTTATTAATTATCTCATGAGATTAAAGCGAGGCTCAGGGAGTCATAGAACCATCTTTTGATGAAACTTTCCTAATAACACTCTGATGTCATTGGCCATTAATGCAGAGTGAGGGTTTTGTTCTGCTAAGAGGGAGAGAGCACCAGCATTTTATTTGTAAGTCTATGCAATTTAAAATGTTTCTTTGTCTATTTGGCTTCTGCAACAATATTTTTTTCATGTTACTAGCTATAGTTGTGTTATAAGCATGAAGTAAGGCGTATGATCAGAAAATGGGTAAAAAAGTTATTTTATTTATAGAGTGTTTCTTCATATAAATAGATATAGGAAACACATGTAATAATTATGTATTTATTTTACTAGTTGTTTTGTGCTTATAGGTACTGTATAAGCAGTATTTCAATTGTACAAACCTACCCAGGGTATAAAAATGTCTCTTTTACTTATTTGTGCAAAGAAATCATATAGTAACAGGCATTTTCTTGCTGACCTAACCTATTTGCCCTAAACCAAGTTGGAAGCATCTGGTCAAATTTTCCTTCCCATACAGATCAGCAAGAGTGGGCAGATTTTGATGCTGAACTGTGTCACTGAGTTGTGTGAAGCAGTGTGTTTTGTAGGAGGTATTAGATATTCTTTGCTGGTATAGATCGGTAATAAACAATTCTTCCTTCAACTAAGAAGGTAACCGGAGATATTTGCGAGGACTAATATCCTAAATACAATCAACCAACAAGTACGAGAAAACCAGGGCATCAGGCCTAGTCAACATGGGTTTATGAAGGGAAGGTCCTGCCTAACCAACTTGATCTCATTCTATGACTGGGTGACCCACCTGGTGGATCAAGGAGAGGGCTGTGGATGTAATCTACCTAGACTTCAGTAAGGCCTTTGACACAGTCTCCCATAGCATCCTAATGAAAAAGTTAGTAGCTCATGGCTTGGACAGGTTCACTCTTCGCTGGATTA
>VWZO01019253.1:19487-32009 GCA_013396975.1 Bucco capensis
GAGTAATTCCACCTTCTCTGTATGCTCAGTCACAGAATCACAGAACATTCATGGCTGGAAATGACCTCTCAGATCACCGAGTTCAACCAAGAAAAAAAAACAACAAACAAACAAAAACAAACCCACAAAACACACAACTCCTGCCCTCACTAGAACATGTCCTGGAGCACCACATCTACATGTTTCTTAAACACCTCCAGGGATGGTGACTCAACTACCTCGCTGGGAAGGCTGTTCCAGTGCCTCACCACTCTTTCTGTAAAGAATTTCTCCCTAATATCCAGTCTAAACCCACCCTGTCTCAACTTCAAACCATTCCCTCTGNTCTAAACCCCTCACAAGCTTCATAGCTCTCGTCTGGACATGCTCCAGCATCTCAATGACCTTCCTGTAATGAGGGGCCCAGAACTGAACACAGTACTCCAGATGAAGCCTCACAAGTGCCGAATACAAGGGCACGATAACCTCCCTTCTCCTGCTCACCACACTATTCCTGATACAAGCCAGGATCCTGTTGGCCTTCTTGGCTGCCTGGGCACACTGCTGGCTCATATTCAGGCAGCTGTCCCCCAGCACCCCCAGATCCTTCTCTGCTGGGCACCTTTCCAGTCACTCATCCCCAAGCCTGTAGCATTGCCTGGGGTTGTTGTGCCCAAAGTGCAGGACACGGCACTTGGTCTTATTGAACCTCATGCAATTGGCCTCGGCCCATGGATCCTACCTGTCCAAGTCCCTCTGCAGAGTCTCCCTGCTCTCCAGAAGATCAACACTCCCACACAATTTGGTGTCATCTGCAAACTTACTGAGGGTGCTCTCAATCCCCACGTCCAGGTCATCAATACAGATGCCAGATAAGACTGGCCCCAAAACTGAGCTCTGAGGGACACCACTGGTGACTGGCAGCCAGTTATGGTCACCAGTGTAGGCATTTCATTCTGCAAAGGGCCCATACTTCCTCTAGACTTCCTTTTGCTTCCAACATACTTGAAAAATCTTTTCTTATTTTCCTTGACCTCCCTTGCCAGGTTAAGTTCTAAGGAGGCCTTAGCTTTCCTTGTCACCTCCCTACATGCTCTGACAACCTCCCTATATTCTTCCCAAGTGGCTTACTCATTCTTCCATGTACTATATATTTCCTTCTTATGCCTAAGCTTATCCAGTAGCTCCCTGGTCAACCATGCACGTCTCCTAATTCTCTTGCTAGATTTCCTACTCTTTGGGCACAGTTGTTCGCGGGGGTTTTTTGGGTTTTGTGTTTTTTTTTCAGATGATAGAGCATCAGCCCCAGGAGAGGGGAATAGGTTGGGAATTTCAGGGAGGAGTTTTACACCTAGTCCAGAGGAGAGTACCATCTGGAACGGTCCCCTTTGGGCAGGCGAGGAGAGTGGTTTATTTCTCAGCACGAGACTAGCATGGGCAGAACAGTTAACCCGCTGGTGTGCCTGGACTGTTTAGGCAATGGCCGTACATTCACAGCATAGCCATCAATACGTTCTGTGGGTAGTTTTTTCAGTAGTGTATTGTGGAGACAATGGGAACCTTCTGGGAAAGTTCAGGGGTAGGGTGAAGGATTTAATGATTGAGGTGTTAGGGCTCATATTTGTGGGGCTTACAGTTTGCTCTGTTGTCAACGACAGGCTGTTGTGGGAGTCTAGATGGTATTCATCAATGGAAGATAGTATCCTTCTCTACAACTACCTGAAAGGAGGTTGTAGTGAGATAGGGGTAGGTCTCTTCTCCAGGGTTAACAGTGAGAAAAGAAGAGGGAATTGTCTCATGTTGCAGCAGGGGGTGTTTACATTAGCTATAAGGGGAACATTGTAAACAAGGATGAGGAAGAAGCTGAGTTACTTAATGTTGTCTTTGCCTCTGTATTTATTGGGTGGACCAACTGCTCCCAGGGCTTTCAGGATCCTGAGCTTGAAGACAAGGATGGAGAACAGTGCAACCCCCACATAATCCAGGGAAAGGTGGTTTACGACCTGCTTCTGCACCTGGATACTCATAAGTTTATGGGGCCAGATGGCATTCACCCAAAGGTACTTTAGGGAGCTGGCAGCAAGCCTCTCTCCATCATTTTTCAACAGTCCTGGTCAACAGGTGAGGTACCAGATGACTGGAGGGAGGCTAATGTGACGACTATCTGCAAGAAGGTCCAAATGAGGATCCGGGGAACTACAGGCCTGTCAGCCTGATGTCGGTACCAGGAAAGATCATGGAGAGGATCATCTTGAGTGAGCTCTCATAGCAACTGCAGGGCAGCCAAGGCATCAGGGCCAGCCAACATGGGTTTGTGAAAGGAGGTCTTGTTTAACTAACCTGATCTCTTTCTATGACAGTGTGACTCACCTTTTGGATGGGAGGAAGGCTGTGGATGTTGTCTACTCAGACTTCGTTAAGGCCTTCGACACAGTCACCCACAGCATTCTCCTGGAGAAACTGGCAGATCATGGTATAGACAAATGCACTCTTCACTGGGTTAAAAACTGGTTGGCTGGATGTTCCCAGAGAGTTGTGATTAATGGAGCAAGATCTAGGTGGCTGCCAGTCACCAGTGGTGTCCCTCAGAGCTCAGTTTTGGGGCCAGTCTTGTTTGGCATCTGTATTGATGACCTGGACGTGGGGATTGAGAACACCCTCAGTAAGTTTGCAGATGACACCAAATTATGTGGGAGTGTTGATCTTCTGGAGGGCAGGGAGGATCTGCAGAGGGACTTGGATAGATTGGATCCATGGGCCGAGGCCAATTGCATGAGGTTCAATAAGACTAAGTGCCGTGTCCTGCACTTTGGGCACAACAACCCCAGGCAATGCTACAGGCTTGGGGATGAGTGACTGGAAAGGTGCCCAGCAGAGAAGGATCTGGGGGTGCTGGGGGACAGCTGCCTGAATATGAGCCAGCAGTGTGCCCAGGCAGCCAAGAAGGCCAACAGGATCCTGGCTTGTATCAGGAATAGTGTGGTGAGCAGGAGAAGGGAGGTTATCGTGCCCTTGTATTCGGCACTTGTGAGGCTTCATCTGGAGTACTGTGTTCAGTTCTGGGCCCCTCATTACAGGAAGGTCATTGAGATGCTGGAGCATGTCCAGACGAGAGCTATGAAGCTTGTGAGGGGTTTAGAGGACAAGTCATATGAGGAGAGGCTGAGGGAGCTGGGCATGTTTAGTTTGGAGAAGAGGAGGCTGAGGGGGGACCTCATTGCCCTCTACAACTACCTGAAAGGAGGTTGTAGAGAGGTGGGTGTTGGCCTCTTCTCCTTAGTAAATAGTGACAGAACCAGAGGGAATGGTTTGAAGTTGAGACAGGGTGGGTTTAGACTGGATATTAGGGAGAAATTCTTTACAGAAAGAGTGGTGAGGCACTGGAACAGCCTTCCCAGCGAGGTAGTTGAGTCACCATCCCTGGAGGTGTTTAAGAAACATGTAGATGTGGTGCTCCAGGACATGCTCTAGTGAGGGCAGGGGTTGTGTGGTTTGTGGGGGTTTTTTGCTTGTTTGTTTGGGGTTTTTTTGTGGGTTTTATTCAATTTTTTTTTTCTTTTTTTTTTTTTTTTCTTTTTGGTTGGACTCGGTGATCTGAGAGGTCATTTCCAGCCATGAATATTCTGTGATTCTGTGATTCCTTTTCAGATTAATGACTAAATTGTCACTTGAAGACGCAGGCTATACTCCAGGCCAGAAAATTTCTGAGAAGATGTCTGAGTGCAGATAGACTTGGATATGTGGGCCAAGACAAGACAAAATGAGCTTTCTTTGCAAAAAAACACAGGGAAATATTTTTTTTCTGAGATATATCTCATTCATCTCCTCCATTTCTCCTTCCATTAACAAGTTTGCCAATCCACTCAATACTGATGCTTCTTTAAATCACATATTTGAAAATACATATGTTAGAATATTCTAGCGAGCTGCCTTGGACTGCAATTCCAGGAAAAAACATGCAAAGCACTGAAGTCCATTTAGCATATAATTTGTTTACACTAAAAAAGTGATTGTCTACTGTGTGATCCTATATTTTGGCTCTGTCATTTCATCTTTATTTCTTCTCAAGTGAATTGCTTATTCTCATGCTCTAATCATAGTTTCTGCCTGAGATCAGAGCTAACATTCTGCTGAAGCACATTTCCATTGAAGGCTTCTTCTTTTGTTCTTTTAGACTACTTTTTTTCTTTGACTTTCTCTCAGTTAACCATATCCGTCCCTTTCAACTGCACAAGATCAGGACCAGCCACTTTCTTGAACTTTATCTCTCTGCAAACCAGACATTTCTTGGGTGATTCAAGAAGTTCTGGGAAGCAGAAGGAAATCCTATCACCCTGTTTCAACATTCTCCTCCACGTCTTCTGCATTAGAATAACGCTACTGGGTTGACACTTGTGCATGAGAACAGCACAAGGAGAATTTTACAAAAAGCTCCAGTAGGTTCCTTCAGAAAATCATCTGATTCTTTTTTTACCATGAGAAAAATCATACAATGAGCTTTTGGAAAAGAGGAAAATACTGTAGTGCAGTAGATATGACAGTTAAACGAATCACTCTTTCTAGAAGTTCAAGTACTTTAATTCTTCTGGGATGCTTTTCATGCTTTTCCAAATATGAATTTTACATTTCTCCCTATCACAAAACTGGAGCTGGTGATTTAATAATCATATCAGCAAGAATCACAGATCTCAGGAATTAACATTCACTGTATCCCCGAATTTTAACAAACAAACCAAACAAACAAAAAAAAGAAACAATTGAGTTCATGACAAAAATTACATTTTAGGATTATTTTCATCAAGAAACCAATGACTGCTCAGTTCTGCAAATTATTTCCTGGCACATCGTTTTTTTCGGAAATAAACTCAGACTACTGCTAAATCTCACAAACCAAGTAGATTTTATGAATCTACTGCAAAATGCTTTGGGTATGATGTATCAATCTTTTTGCTAAAATGAATGCAAATTTCTCTTTTATTTCACTTTTATTGAACACAAGTTTAGAACTTCAGTCACTGAAATCAAAACAGCAAGAACACCATAGATGTCCTTATGTGGTTATATAGTCTTTCATAGTTGTCATGACGGACCTTGATCCTTTTATTATTGTTATTACTGCTGTCCCAAGAAAGGTAAATAGGATGCAGGAATTTAAATGTCAAAATCACTTTCAAAAATGGTATTTAATAATATGTAAAAAAGCAAGATATAAAATAAAATTCAGTGTCTAGTGGGGGAGCACATGGAATCAGGGTATCTTGCTTCCGAATTTTGACCCTGAAAACCTTCATGTAGATGCTGCTTAACACGTAGCATCTAAACCTGCAGGAAGCTTGGCAACTCAAGCCTTGTTAGAGTTGCACATCTCAGCTGTGCATCCATAAATTATTCTATATTCAACCACTAAGGAGCCTGAAACAAATGATAGCAGAGCAGTTGCTGTTATGCTCCCTTTTTTTTGATATTAAGAGTCTAATGATGTATGCATGCCACAGAATGTGGAAAACACAAATTTATTCTGTCCTCTGTGTGACAGAATTCAAACAATTTCCAGAGTACTCAACAATGACTTTGTAACTGAGCTGCTGTCAGGTTTTGTTTTTTTTTTTTTTCTTCTGCTGAAATAGTATCACTATGCAGGATAAAGGCAAAATTCTTTCACATCCCTTTTGTTTGCTTTGGTCAAGTCTTCATATAAAGCCAACTGAATTGTATTAGAAAGATAAGGCCAGTGACAATTACCAAGTTACCATCCTTGCAAGTAGTACAGCAGTTGCTGTGTTTACGTGCAGTGCATGCCTGAATAAGTATTACTAAAGAAGAGCTTGCTGAATTAGTTCACAGAATCACCCAGCAATTTGATGTAATTGCAATTTGTCAGAACTTTATCACTACCACTGAATATTTTTATTTATATTAAGAAAGGGAAGATGTCAACTAACAATTTCATAATATGTCAGAAATTTCACAAAGTCAGTAAATCCATTATTTAACATATTAAACTATTCTTTCAGAAGCAAATATTGCTTGCTGTTGAAAATTTCCATGAGTTAAAAGAAAAAGCCTTTGTTATTGCTTTATTATTTATAATTGGTTTAAATATATAAAATTTGACCTGATGATTTTCTTTCTCTATGTTCAGCTGTACAAAGAATGAAGACAGCTAGCTTTACTAAATATTAAATTTTCAGACATTCAACTAAAGTAAGATGAATTATACAAAAGTGGAGAATCATCAATACCTTTTTCATTGTGTTTTCAAAGAAAGCTGCTGTAATGGAAAATGAAAAATCTCAATGGATCAGATTAGGATTTAAGCAGAGGAGTGTTTTTTCTGGATTTTGCTGAAGTTAGTGGGAATGACCAGAATCATGCAAGGAAAACATAATACAGAACATAAAACACATACTTTGCAGCATCCGCTATTTGCATTAGCCTCACATCCTAGCTATTTTTTCTGACCTACATATTTCTTACTGAATCACAAGTTTTTAAGAGAAATTGGCTTTCAGATGAAAATTTCATATACAGCAATGCATTAAGTTATTGCATTTTTTTCTTTTATTTGTAATGTCACAGAGTACTGAACTGACATTACGTCCTGTAAAAATTCTGCAAAAATATAATAGCAGTTATTTCAATGTTGATTCACTGCGAAGTTGACACTGTACCTGGTAGGAAATGTAAATTTGGAACTAGTCAGGCTTGTAGTTCAGCCTTTAGGGATAACAACCCAAAATACACAGTCATTTCAGTCACGTTTTCCTCATATGCTGCTAATTTAATAAGCACTATATTCTGCTGTATGCAGTAAAAAATTCTGGTGGGTTCAGTTTGGATATGTTAATTCTAGTTTATGAGTTGATGAAATTGCATTCAAAATGAAAATGCTTCAATCAGAAATGATTTATAAATCAGCTCCCAGCCAGTGATGATTGTAATGAAGTATTAATTAAACAGAGATACTACTCTGTGGAGATCATCATACTGTTCTGTGGAGCACTTGAGATTAGAAGTAATTTACATAAAACACAGCTATCTGTCTTAATACAGTATTGTGTGAATTAACAAAGTTTATATTTAAACTATTCAATTTCTCTATTGTGGAGTACCTTGGTGTCATAGGCTGACTAAAATTGAAGAGAAAGGGGTCCTTTGATATTTGTACGTCATTTTCCCTTTAAGAGGGAGGAAGGAACTGATTGGCTAGTCTTCTTTCTCCCCCCCTCCCCCCCCCCTTTGACCACAAGAAGAATTTATGGAAAAAAAAACCCAAAAAACCTGGTAAGAACTGGAACTGTGCCCTGGGGGACCAAAGGCTGTGACCTGAAGGATTTATTGAGAAAAACTGATAAGAAAAATGAAAGTTGGACCNACTTGGTAAAGGAATCTCATATTTTTTATTTTTGTTCCCCTTAGAATACTGTCAATGTAGTCACTGGCAGAAAAGACTGTTGCTGATATCAAGATAGAATAAGCCCCACCTGTGACAGAGATCCACTTTGCTTCCATTCATTTGATCTCAAGGTGGCAAGATCCTTAATCACACCCTTATCTAGAAGTGTGCACGGCTTTGTCAGGCACAGTCTGAAAATCAGTTGGGGTCTTCTGTGGCCCCTGGTGCGATAACTGTGCCAACAGAAGTGGGAGCATTAAACTCATTACCCATGGTAAAGTGTAGGTAGTGAAACCCATGTTCCTGTAATCCTTGTATGGGTAGGATGTGCTCATTAGCCTTCTGGAAGTCATCCTAGGAGAAGGACAACTCTGATTCCAAACCCGGGCAGATGGAGCTTGTTTAGCCCTGTAAGGTCTTCCATCTAAGAGAAGGACACTCTAATAAAACCTATGTCCTAAGGACTTCGCTGCCAGTGTCCAAGCTTGCTAGGCCCTGGCAGATGACCCTTAGGACTAAAGGGTGGGTCCAGCTCTGTGCATACTGTGTCTCACCTAAAAAAAATCCACTGTGCAGGCTCGAGGGTGCTATCCGCTATCCTCTTTTCTATCAGCGCACTTGTAAAAAGTGCTGATGAGGAGTGTGGATGGAGCCCTCCCTGGATCTTCATTCGTGAAGCCTAGCCATACATGCACATCTTTGTTGATGTTGTGCCTTGGTATCCTGTTTACACAGCTTTGCTTTGTCACTGCCTGGGCGTCTTGGCTCCTGGGGAAGAACTGGCTGGGTGGTGCTGTTGACCACCTGCTGGACCACAAGACCTGGCACAGGTACTGCAACATCTTGTCCTATCCTGGGCTTCTTCAGTGTGCAAATACAGCTGATCAGAGGCTGAGCAACCTTTTCTTCATCAAGTCACACAACTTTGCATGTGAAACCAGGTTTAATTAAATTTTCAGCTTTTCCACCATTTTGCCCTTCGATCTCTACACCTCTCCAACATGCAGAAAAATAATCTCATACATTTCACTGTGCATCTAGCATTTTTTTTCAGGCAGAGGAATGCTCTAAGTGTAGTTACTGAATTACAGAAGAGACACTGAAGCTATACCTTTACTCTCAATTGTACTTTTCAAGCACTGATTGATCTGAATACTGGACTTGATGCTTATTGACTACTGTACATCCATCACTGATAATTTAGTAAAATGATTCTCTGGCACACAGTTGTTCAAAGAGATTTTGAGCTTTTTTAAGCAAATTATTTTATCTCAGGGTGAGGGAGAATCTAAGATTTTGCTGGATAAATTAATGGAAAGGAATATGAATGGCAACCACACAATTTCCCTAATACATTTTGCTTTTTTCCCCCGTCTCTTAAAGAACATGATTAGACTTGTTTTACTAAAATGCCTACTCATTTTAACAGCAGTTGATTTTTTTATAAGAGTACACAAAAGAACAAAGGAGAGAATACAGACAAAAGTGAGAAAAAATCAACTTCATTAAAGTAAGATATATGTCACTGTCCTTACTGAAGAATTGTAGGTTAAAAAGTAGAAATTATAATTCCTATTTAAAATGTTAATGTTTCACTTGAGTGTGCCATTTTACTGTTTACAGATATTACTCAAATTAAGCCATGTCTGGCATCAGATAATTTTTTAAGAAATTCTGCATGAATTAATAGCCTCAACAAGCAACTCTCATAGACTGAAAAAAATGAAGATCTATTTAAAACACACATTTCTGCAAACAAAATTACAATTTGCAGACTCAAGAATCAATTTGATTTGTTCTTGCATACCCACATAAAAGCAAATTGTGTTCCCTCATGTGTCCAAAACTCTGTAACAGTCTCTTTTGTCTTATGTTGAATATCTTCATCCCCCATCCTGACCTTCTGTTCTGTTTCATTCTCCCATGTTTTCTGATACTTCATCGGTCCTTGAGGCTGAACATCGTTCACCTTTCCTCCTCTTTTCTTTTATCCCTATAGTTGTTTCTTCCCTTTATATTTTTTTCACTTTCATTCTTCACATTCCCTTTGGTCTTGCTTTCCTGTCTTATGAGACCACGTATTTAATTTGCTGCAAGCACAGTTGTATGAAATGATTTCTTTTGCTGCCAGCAGCCAGAAGAGTATTGCTTTAATGATCCTTCATGCAAACCAGATTAAAAGCCTCAAGCACAAGTGACCTGTAGTCCAAAACAAACCTGATGTTGCAGGCATCATACTCCACGTCTTAGATTTTCCTACTGTAGACCCTACATAGAACATGCAGGCAATACAGTTAACAGACATAAATTAAATCACTTTATTTACACTGAATTTAAAGCTGTCTATGTCATCCTTGTGTATACCAGACTCATTGTTTAGGAGTTTGGTTTTATGGAGCTCAATCAAAAGCTTCTCATCTTCTTTCAGACAAAACAGTATTTTGTCGGTCTTCTGGTTTTGAGGATACATTCCCACTCACACAATTCTCTATCTAGCACATCTAGAAATAATCTATTTTCCCACAACCTAGCAGTTGTGACCATGTCACATCATTCATTTGTAAATCAGAAGGGTAAACTTTTCTCAGCTGATACATCAAAGGATTTACAGAGCAGAGAACAGAATAGCTCCAGTTGCAAGAATTCCCCTAAGGACTGAAACACCATATGTTAGCAGATACTATATATTTAAACAAATACAGAAAAGGATAATAGTGCATAAAATCATAATAACTCAAGATAAGCACCAAATTAACACAAGTCTTTTATGTATTAGCAATCTTCATAAAAGCACTCCATTTACTAACAGCTCAGAGTCTACACATCGTCTCTAACACCAAACAATGATTTTAAGTTCCCAGGAGGCTGCTCACTCTATCTACTCAGTTCAATAGGACACCTTGGCAGCATCGCTTTACTGGGGTTATTAACAGTCTTGTTCAGGCAAACAGTAAAAGCCTGAGGAAGAGAAATATTTTATGCAGTTAAATATTGCTCTGTACATACATGCTGTTCCAGTTGCCCTTTATTTACCAGATTCCTGTTATGTTTGAAAGGAAAGTTGCTGCAAAAGAAAAGCTAAATTTAGCAATCTTTTCAGACAGCCATTTTTATAAGGTAGAAAATAATTTTCTTCAGATGATTTTCCTAATAGTGCTGTAGTTAATTCCAGATGAGAAGCGTGGTGGATTTTGATCCCACCTTCCTTTATTGGATGGCTGAGGTTCAAAATATTCCCAGTGGTCAACCATGACACAGCGTAAGTTTACATCAAATATGCCAATCATTAGGTTCAGGCAGAAGGCCATAAAAAGCAGCAGAACTTAAGATCTATTATTAATACTATGTCAACTCTCACATCAGAATAATAATACTCCATGAGTTACTTGAAATAATAATGCATTTCCTAATATGAACTCTTAATAATATGATTAAGAGGTGATGAAGTACAAAGTGATGCCCAAAGTTAATTCATGAACATTTTCTGTACTAAGCCCGCAGAAAAATTATTGGTTATAAACTCATGAGACATCCTGGTCCAAAATACTGTATTCTTAATAAATTCCATACATACAAAAGTATAAACAAAATGGAAAAATTTATGGAAGATTCCTTATTCCATTTCTAAAATAGCTTGGTATATCTATCAAATACTAAGTGGAAAGAACAGAGGCATCATCAAAGAAGACAATAAAATGCAGTAATTACCTTAAAATGTACAACAGTTCTGACTGAATTGCAGTATGTTATGTCAGTTTTTGGAAACAGTGTGTCAGGAGAGGTAAGGACAGGTTTCACAACTATGTTTAAGTGGGTGGTCACATACTAGGGCCACAGCAATGGTTTGAATCAGAGCTTTCAGAAAATAAGTATATACAAAAGCTATTTCAAATCTGTATATTCTTAACAGAGAAATACACAACAATGTAGGTAAATTTTCTAATGTTATTATTGTGTTTCATGTGGTAGCTTCATTTATGCCATTAGCATACTGATAATACTTATAGTTGATATATTGAATGTAGAAGTCAGTTGGCTCATACAGTAGCCTGGTCATGATTTTGCATGTAGTTACCTAAGGTTGACGTTATCTTATATACTTCTTATAAGGACTAAATCTTTCTTAAATTATATCACATAGTACTCCAGAGAACTGGTTTAGGCTGAGTATGAGGAGCTTTTCAAAAATAAACCTCCTGAAGGTTTAATTTTGGTTGGAGGCATATTTTCTTTATTCAAGCTGGACCAGAAAGTCAAGTTTTAAAGAGAAATAGAAAAAATAAGAACCACTAAATTACATAAGTTTTTGAATTCTTGCTCTATAAACTTGCTTACTTTTCAGTAAAATGTCTAGTTCTATTAAAACAAAATTATTTGAGATGATCTGTTCTGTGTCCTTCTCATTTAATGAAGCACTTAACAGAAATACGTATTCAGTATACTAACTGGCCAATTATCAATATCTATTGAAAAATGTGAAATTCAAGTTGCTAAAATGTTTTATATCCCTATTTGTATATAAAAATATGTTCTTCTGTATGCTTTAAAACATTATTGCATTATTTTCTCTGATATTCAAATGACTGACTTCAATATACAAAAATTATTGCTATGTCTGTGACTCTTGATCACAGACCAACTTTGACATATAGGTAGCTGTGTCAGGCAAAAAAAATCAAGATACAAAGTTAATGCCCATGGGTTGCAAGACTGAACTGATTTTGGTTTGCCTAGAGCAGTAAATTCTAAAGAGTTCCTATTTTAAGACTGTCATCTTCCTAGTCACAACTATAAATTTACAATAAATTATTTACTTTGCATTAAAAAATATATATATTCATCAGCACCAGAAGCTTGGTTTCGACTATTATTCAGGCTGTTGACTGCAGCAAATTTAATTTTCTTCAGAGCAGGTCATATAGTGCTGTGTTTTGTATTTGTGCTGAGAACACTATGGTAACACAGGGATATTTTAGCTATTGCTGAGCAGTGCTTACACAGTGTCAGGACCTTTTGTATTTCACATGCCATTCCAGAGCAAACAGGCAGGGAGTGCTCAAGAAGTTGGGAAACAGCTGGGCAGCTGACCCCAGCTGACCAAAGGGATAGCTAGGGCTAACCCACTGTATTGGGTTTGGCTGAGATGG
>VWZO01019254.1:0-23348 GCA_013396975.1 Bucco capensis
TCTTTTCTCTCTTTCTCTTTTCTTTCTTCCTCTTTTCTTTCTTTTTCTTTCCTTCTTTTTCTTCCTTTCTTTTCTCTCTTTCCCTTTCTTTCTTTTCTCTCTTCTCTCTTTCTCTTTTCTTTTTCTCTTTCTTTCTTTTTCTTTTCACTCAAATTTCTTTCTACTCTAATTTATTTTTCTTTCTTTTCTCTCATTCTCTTTTTCTTTCTTCCTTTGTCTTTCTTTCTTTTTTCTTTCCTTCTTTTTCTTTCTTTCTTTCTTTTCTCTTTTATCTTTCTCTTTCTCTTTCTTTTTCTCTCTTCTCTCTGTTTTCTTTTTCTTTCTCTCTCTCTTTTTCTTTCTTTTTCTTTCTACTCTAATTTATTTTTCTTTCTTTTCCTTTCTCTTTTCTTTCTTTCTTCCTTTTTCTTTCATTCTACTCTAATTTCTTTCTCTTTTCTCTCTCTCTTTTCTTTCTCCTTTCCCTTTCCTTCTTTCTTTCTTTCTTTCTTTCTTTCTCTTTCTTTTTCTTTCTTTCTTTCTTTCTTTCTTTCTTTCTCCCTTCCTTAGTAACTTAATCCTTTCTGTTTGTTTTACCCTGAGCACCTAGCTTGAGTAAGAATATTTATTCCTGAGAACTTATTTAATTGGTAATTGCATTTTACTTAGGAAAAAAAAAAACAACAACAACCCAACAACTTATTTTAAAGAAAATATAATTAAAAACATCAGTTCACTCCTGATCATTTGGGGATTAAAACCTCTATTTAATCATGAAATGGATTTCTTTATTATGATTTTTATTCCTGTGTTATAGCCAGTGTACAGTGGGTTTTATCTCCTCTTTGTACTTGCAATAACATATTATTTGGCCATGAATCACTTTAATGGATTGAAACATAAGCATGTGAATTGAAAAATAGATACATTAGTCAAATCAATAAATAAATATGAAAATATATTTCCAGGATGAAAAACCATCTTGGCTACTGTGTCCTCCAACTTGGACAGAGAGAGCTGAAATATAGAGCTGTAAAATATGGCTTGCCATGTCAACTAGCCACTGCCTGCAGCCTAAAAGGAATTTTGAGCACTGGGTAAGTAGTATTTCATCAACAAAATCATAAAATAAAGGCATTAAAATGAAGGAATGATGGAGTGCTGCAGGACGTTTGTGAAATCACCCTTCAGACTTTGGGGCTGGAGTAGTTGAGGAGTAGACATTGCCTACTTTTCATAGCAATTTGCTTACAAATAGGATGCCTTAACAAGCAATATTGCCAGGCTGCCCCTGTAGCAAGGGCTTGGGTTGTTTTTTCCCCACTCCCTTGCTAAACAAACTCCACTCCTGGCTTCTGTGGCGTGGCCAGGCTGCCTATAAATAATAGATCCTTAATATTGCTGCAGGAATTCAGTATCAAGCCTTCCCAGCCTGCATGAAGAGGCTGTCAGCAGCTAAGCTGAGCTGCTGAAAAGCCTTCTGCAGGTGCTCGTGGCTGCTGAGGTTCATCCAGGGATCACAGTATCCCAGTATATCAGGGGTTGGAAGGGCCCTAGAAAGATCATCTAGTGCAACCCCCCCTGAGAGTGTTCCCTCAGCAAGTTTGGGGATGATCCCAAGCTTAGAGGAATGGCTGGCACACCAGGAGCTGTGCTGCCATCCAGAGTGACCTGGACAGGCTAGAGACATGGGCAGGGAGAGACTGAATGACATTTAACAAGGGGAAGTGTAAAGTACTGCATGTGGGAAAGAACAAGCCCATGGATCAGTCCAGACTGGGAACTGATGTGTTGGAGAAGAGCCCTGGGGAAAAAGCTCTAGGAGTGCTGGTGGCTAGGAGGATGCCCATGAGGCAGCAATGTGCCCTTGTGGCCAAGAGGCCAATGGCATCCTAGGATGCATGAAGAGGAGCGTGGCCAGCAGAGCCAGAGAGGTTCTTCTCCCCTCTCCTGTGCCCTGGGGAGGCCTCCCCTGGAATGCTGTGTCCAGTTGTGGGCCCCTCAGCTCCAGAAGGATAGGGAGCTGCTGGAGAGAGTCCAGCCCAGGGCCAGCAAGATCCTGAAAGGAGTGGAGCATGTGCCCTAGGAGGACAGGCTGAGAGAGCTGGGTCTCTGCAGCCTGGACAAGAGGAGACTGAGAGGAGACCTCAGCAATGCTTAGAAATATGGGAAGGGTGAGTGTGAGGAGGAGAGAGCCAGGCTCTGCTCCATGGCATCCAATGGTAGGCCAAGAGGCAATGGGAGCAAGTTGGAGCACAGGAGGTTTAGTATTAAGCTGAGGAGGAACTTGTTTGCAGTTCAGGTGCCAGAGCACTGGCCCAGGCTGCCCAGGAGCCTGTGGAGTCTCCTTGTCTGGAGCCATTGCAGAGCTGCCTGGACACATTGCTGTGTGAGCTGGTCTAGGTGCTCCTGCTCTGGCAGGGGGGTTGCACTAGATGATCTTTCTAGGGCCCTTCCAACCCCTGACATACTGTGTTACTGTGCTGAATGTGCCCTGATGCTGCTGCATCTTCTCGCTGATGCCACCCTGCACGGTGCCCCTGGGGCCCTGCTGGCCCTGCAGCTTTGCTGAGGAGCTACAAGCTCAGAGACTCACATCAGGCTCCTGGCACAAATGTCTCCTGAATCTCTGCAAACAAGGCCACTTCCAATGATTGTGCAGCTTTATTGTGTTTTTCAGCAATGTACTTTGCTGGCAGGAGGGAGACAACTTGAGAGGTAATACCCTGGAATCTCTTCCTGTTGGAGATGGCTCTAGCTCATATCTATAATGGGATTATTTCTTTCATTAAAGGAACTAAATAATGTTATTAGATTTTTGGGGCTTTTTTTGTTTTGTTTTGTGTTATTTTTCAGGGCTGGAATTCTCCTTTTCCAGCCATCCAGAGGTCCATTTATTATTACACAAAGCACCTTGCACACAGGCAGAAGAAAGGCAGCAGCAGCTTCAGCTGTATTTCTTCTGCCTGCTTCCTCATTGCCTGAGTGTGAAAACTTTATTGCTCATTATCTACTGGGCTGTGATGAAGTGACAGATGATTTATTGGGAGCCCAAAAAGTGGGTTTCAATGGTGAAACATTTTTATCCTTTTGTGTTGCAGCCTGCCAACCTCTCTAACTGCTGAGGCAACAAATAAAGCAAGCTCACTGCTGGAGGGCCCTGTGACTATCACTCATAAATGTCCACATTTCAGAGCTCCACTCTGCTCCTAATTTGATTCAATTCCCTTTTGTTGCTTAAAAATTCAATTTGTTTAATTGAGCTGTTTGACAGTAAAAAATCTGAATTCCATGCATTTTAACCATTCATATTAAATTTCCCTCCACATAGTGCTTTTATTAATCTGCTTTAAAAGAGGTCACTTCCATTTAAATTTGCTGACCTTACAAGCTTATAAAAAAGATCTCTGTGCTAGCCTTCTCCAACTGGAATAAATGGAAGCTAACATTACAGGAGAGATTCCTGACCAAGCTTTGGAATGGTTCAACCCTTCCCAGCTTGTTTGCCACAGGAACAACAAGCTCAGAACTTCCCATAATAGCTCAAATGAACCCTTATAATACTGAAATTGGAGGTTAGTTACTTTGCAGTGTCTCTTTGTTTAATAAGTTTCTTTATTATTTCTTTATTGCTTTTATTTCCTTTCTATTTTTAGAGAGGTTTATGCAGGTTTTTTCTGACATTTAAATAGCTGAGCATCTTTTCCTTTAGGATTAATAAGAAATATTGGACCCAGCACAAGACTTTAAGATTTGGTAAACTTTAATCTGTAAAATTTAATAGCAATATCCCAAGTCATTATGGAGCAGCTAGGATGCAGTGTGGCTTTACAAAGCCTTGGAAGCAGTGAGTTATGTGAGCAGGAATGGGCTTGCTGTGTATCATTATGTCCAGGTAAATGCCAGGATGATGACATAATTGGTAGTTGGGAGTAAAATACAACCCCTGTAAAATGTTACTAAGGTAAATGCAAGCAGGATTATAATTCATTATACATAAACATGACTTGGGGGTTATTTATCAGTGGGGGAAATACAGAATAACCTGAGCTTGCCTGTGTGATGCTGGGTTCCTCATTACCTTATCACAGATCTCTGTTGGTTTATTCCCCTTTAACGGTTTACCAAGCCCATTTCCCCCTCAATCCACCTTCCCCTCTGATGGCCCTCATGATGGACAAGGTCCTAAAAAGTAGCCTCATTAGGGATGATATCCTGCCCAGCTCCAGACAACGACAAATTCACCACCTGGGATTAAAGGTTGGGGTGGGCACTTCAGCCATTAAAGCAGCCCCACTTCCCACCACAGCATCACACAATCATTAAGGTTGGAAGAGACCTCTAAGCTCATCAAGTCCAACCATACCTATGCCACTAACCCATGGCCCTAAGTAGAGCATCTAAATGTTTCTTAAAGCCCTGCAGGGATGGTGACTCCAGCACCATCCCAAGACTTAACAAGCTACCTGCAACGCAGATGGAAGCACCTCCTTTTTATTTGTGTTTTTTTTTTAGCTTGCACAGCCATGCAAAAAGACACCCAGTAAACAGTTTGAAAAGCAACACAAGCCTATTTTGTACCTGTTCAGCTCATGCTAGCCCTAGGCTACTGTTTAACTTTTAACCCCCTTGTTCACACAGCGTACGTGCATAAAACTACCATGTACCACGTAATGAAGCAAAGCTGGAGAGACATTTGTTTGATGCTCTTTGCTATAGGACATGCTGCCTTCCAGCTTGAGAAAATCACTTTGGAAAAAGCAAACAGCAATAGAAAAAAAAAACAAACAAAAAACCAACCCCCAAAAACCCATCCCAAAGTGAAATGAGCCCATTAGGCTGTTTAATCGCAGGTCTGGGATGTTCTCTCTGTATGAACAGGGCTTCCAGGAAAAAAAAAAAATAAAAGGGAATAATTCAGCACAAAATGATTTTTGGAAGAAGAATTTCTTTTGCAATCCTTTTCTTTTTTTTTTTTTTTGGTGCCTGATCATCAACCATTTTATCAAGCTTCCCCTGTCTGTGCCAACCACTCTCTTGTCAGGGGTAGGATGAACTACAGTATAAGTGTGAGATATTTCTTTCCCTCATAACAATCTGGAAAGCAGAGCCCATGATGAATTATTTGTACCATCAGGAGGAAATTCCCCCTCTTCTGCACTTAAACCCTGCAAAATTACCCACTGATAGGAGCAGAGCAAACATCTGATGTGACAGCTGTAGAGCACCCAGAGATCCATTGGGCCATTGGTTAATCAGCAGATTTTAATGGAGCTGGGGAAGAGGTGGGAGCTGTGTCCTGACTTAGAAATGCCTCTTCTTTTCTGGCTAATAATAGGACTAAACCTTCTACTTGGAGGTGAAGGATTCCTGCTGCTTGAAATGTTTAAAATGAAACCACCACCACCATAACAACAACAACAAAAAAGGAGGAATATGGAAAAATCTGCCATAATGCAGAACACAAAAAGGAAATCCTGTGGATGAGGCAATTATATGGTTCCTAATGACCATTCAGCCTGGAGGCCCTGCAGGAGGAGTAGAGGAAATAGAGGAAGATTAACTTGCTTAACCTTCTCCATTTCCCTCTGCCAAGCAGGTACTTGGCTTACTGCATTCCCTCCTCTTTAACCCACACTGCTATTTCCAGCTTCAGCTTGAGTTTCTCCAAGCCTTTCCTACATTTCCTGTGTATTTGCTCTTTGATTTTTATCCTAATGGTCAGGATGGTAAAAAGAGTCCAGCACTGCTTTGGAAAGTGGGATTTAGAGGGATGGGTTGGGTCTAAGTGTCATAATTAATGTGTTTCATTAGGAAAAGGAAGATCCCAGTTTTCTTAGGTACCTCATTATTAAGGATTCATGCTAGGATTTAGAGATCTCCCCAAGATGAAAAGTGAAATCTCAGAAGGCAGCAGGATCTTCAGTGAGCTCAAGGCTTGGCCAAGTGCACTAATGAGAATGATAAACAAGCATCATTTGTTTTTCTCCATGCCCCCACATCATTGCAGACCTCATAGAGCTCCACAATAAAATCAAAGAAACATTAACTTGAAGTCAACAAACGAGAAAACAAACATTAGCAGATGGGCAAATCAGCCACAAAAATCAACAAATCAGCAGGTCAGAGGCTCCAGTGGAAGAAGGAGCAAAAAAAGCTTTTGGAGCAGGGATTTGGGTGGAAGCTGCAAGGAAATCCCAAATGAAGACTGGAAGGCTGTTTGTTCCCACAAAGTCCTGATGGCACAGGACCCTCAGACACCTTCAGATAAGGTTAGGGTGCAATTAAAGAAGTGGCTGCCTGACTTCTTTATTAGAGCTACATGTTTGTAGCATCACTTTCTTTATCCCTAACCCTGAAGCTCCCTAAACACCTCCTGGAAGCCTTATCTACAGGCACAGTTGGATGGAGATGTTAGCCTGAGGTGGACAGTGGCAAACTGTCCTATAAATTCATGGTTGAACTATAGTTGGCATGAGCATTTTTTTTGGTCAAGGCCAGGAGGATCTTGCTGCTGTGTGGAGAATATTATCATTATTTACTGCTGTTGCTGATCCTTCCTTGCAGTAGAGTTGGACCTTCAACTTTATGTCACTAAGCAGCCAAAAAAATGCTTGCTGGTAAACCTCCTCCTCTGAAATGAGGGGGAAAAAACAAAGTCTTGATAAACCATTTAAGGAAGGAAATGAATTGCAATTTGGTATTCCCACTGTATGGTAGTAACCAGGAGAGGAGGCCTGGGTTGGCTGTGTCCCATGGACACCACAGTGCTCCTGCTGCTCCAGGGAAAGCAGGACTAGATACTGTGAGCCTGACAATCAGCCTGCATTCAGATTATTTAACACAGCCAAAGTAAATTAGTGATGATTGGCAAATGGAGAAATCTCCAGCACTTTAATGCACTGGAGCAGCCATAAAAGCTGACTTCTCCCTGAGCTCGTGACAGTAACTTTCCTTTGTGACTTTGGACATTGTAAAGAGTAAGAAATGCTGTTGACAGACATGTTCCAGGTCATAGAACAAGATTGCATGATCAATAATGCTGAGAGCAAACTTCAGGGCCAGAAATACAACTGCTGACATGGACATGACAGAGAGATGCCACTAAACACTGTGTGCAGGGTGGGCTCTGGGAAGAGATGCTGCTCTGCTCTGCTCTGCTCTGCTCTGCTCTGCCAGCCTGGGCACACAGCTGCTTGGAACAGCTTGCCCAGACAATTTGTGGAGTCTTCTTCTCTGGAACCAGGAGTAAAATTTAGCTTGAGCTCCAAATTCAAGTTCTTCTACTCTCTCAGAGTTTGAAGTGGTCAAACCTGAGGTTTTGGGTTGAACCTAACCCAATGAGAAGCATGAGGTTTTATTCTTCAGCTGGCAAACTATATATTAATTGCAATCATCAAAACATCTTTGGGTGCCTTAAAGCTTAAAAACTTCTTTTTTTCCCCTAAAGGCAACATGGGTACATTTATGGTTTCCTTCCTGTGGTTCTCTCTGGCACTGTAGCTATCATCTAGGTATAATTATCCCCACTTATCCATGGCCAGGAAAATCAAGATGAAAGAAAAGAAAAGAAAAGGCAGCATCACACGTGGGGTTAATGCGTAGAACACAGTGAGATAGACATGCAGCCTTGGCTCTTCCATGGGATCAGGGCTCTACCCAGGAACATCCTCCATCACCTCTCCTCTCCCTTCTTGCTTCTGCTGCTGCCTTTATGTCCCCAGCATAAATCCTCTTTTACTCAGGCTTTGTGTCTGGGGGCCAGCAGCAGCATTTGTTCCCAGACGAGGAGCAGTGCTGAGGCTGAGGGGAGCTGGAGGGAGGGGGAATACATCCACAGATCTATTTATCCAGGTAGAAATACATCCCTAGAAAAATAGATAAATATAGGCACCACGCGCAGGCACGGGAGGGGAGATTCGGGCTCCAAATTGTCAGCCTTTAATAGATTTAAATCAGGCTCTTCATGCTATTTTAACCTATTTTTCCCTGCCTGTTTGGTAACAACAGTCATCTTAAATTGTAGTGGCACATGGCCAGAGGGAAGAGAGGTGTTAATGAGACTCACTATAAATGGAAGGAGCTGGGGAGTGACAGTTTGCCGGAGCACTGTTGGCATCGGATCGAAGAGACAGGTGGTGGCACAGGGCTGACCGATCACCTCAGATAATGATGAAAGAGGAGTGACAGGGGTGAAAGATTCAAGGACCACTGAAGAATNCCTCTGCGCGCTCTCCTCGCTCCGGTGAAATATGAGAGGAGGCTGATAAGGGGGAAAGCAGAGTCTTATCGATATCAGATGTGGAAATGAGTGGACTTAGGAACCTATCTACCATTTGGAGTAAGTATTTACAGTTGCCATGAGCAGAATCAATCAGGTTGGAGAATTCATTCTTATTTGGCAGAGGAAATGTGCACTTAACCTTTTCCATTCGGGGCTCTGCTGATGAATATTGACCTGGAAAAAGATCCCAAAGGTGCTGGGATGCGACAAAAAGTTGCTTAATAATTTGGTAAAGGATTGCTGGGCCCCTGGGACTCAATCTTTAGAGCAGAAATCCTAACTTGAGATGGGTGCCCAGGACCAAGGTGGAGATTATTGCTACACTGAGAGCCCTCCAACCTCTCATCCAGCAGCCATAAATCAGGGGGGATGGAGGAGTGGAGACAGCGCAAATTCTGGTGACAGCCACGTGATGGACTCACGGGGGAGAGAATGAAAATTCATTCCCTGACAACCTGCTACAGGCTTGCAGGTATGGCAAGGAGAGGAGGGGAGTGGGGGAGAAGCTAAATAGATCTGTATCAGCTGTGAGGATGGCAGACCCCCAGCATATGGAAAAGGCACCAGGAAAGGGGAAGGTGAAACCTGGACGAGCTGCCCACAAAATGCTCAAGCGTCAGAGGAGCTGAATCACCTGAGCACCCATTATACCCAAATGTAAATTGCCTGCTCCTGACCCAATCCTGTTTGAGAAGGAAGGGACAAAGAGTGACAGGCAAGGTGCTATTATTACAGATTCAGGGTGATGCACAGGCACTGCTCAGCCTCCTCTTTGGCAGAGGCTGGGAGGCAAAGCGAAATCATTTCGCTGCTGCTGCCCTCTCCTATTTATACACCAGCTCCGAAGGCTTTGGGGATGAAGGCAAACAATCCAGTGGATTTGAAGGAGTTCCTGAGCAGGATCCATGCAAATTCATCTAAAGGAACTTCCTCCAGCTTTTCAGTGTGTACTTAAATATTAAATTCACTTTAAGCAAGATTATTTCACAGAGCTGCTCTGCCTTCTGTGAGAGTAATGATCTCTAAGAGGAGGAGGAGGAACTGCTCTGAAATGCACAGCCTGCTTGGCTTTACAAAAGAGCTCACTAATGGGCTAGAGCAAGTATTGTTAGCCCTAAAATTAAATGCCAGTGTTTAAAACTCCATTTTTTTTTTTACACCAGGAACTTGCCATTAATAATTGTGAAGGCTCTTGATTAAATAAGCAGAAGTGCATTATTATTGGGTTAATAATTAGTTCAGATACATTCCGATTTTTGGTCATCTTCCCTGCATTATTGCAGCAGCAAGGCAAAATTTCACTCATCTATTTGACTTAAATGACAGTCTTTGGGGATTTGCAACAGAAATGATAACTTCTGCTGCAATTTACATGTTAAGTTCTGTAACCCCGTGGTAGTTCAACCATTTGTAAAAGAACAGTAGGTGGCCTGGTGGTCTAATATTCAATGAATAATTTTATCTTACATCAAGCACCAGGTCCAGTTGAATGTTTCATTACATTCAAATTGCACTGGGTGACATCAACTTTGTAATTAAAAGAGCATAACTTTTCCAAACTGGTAGAGATGACTCTTGGTGAAAAAAAACAACCACCTGCACATTTCCTCAAGCCCTAAGGTGGTTATCACCCCAGGCTTGTGTGGACATGGTGCTACCTGTTGAAAACAAGCCATGTTTATTTGTCTATAGCTGTTGGAGATTGAATTCCTGGATGTTTTACATCCAAGAAGGCACATTCTAGCACAGCACTTGGTGAAGGGAGAAGCAAAAAGCACCCACAAGAGAGTAAGTAAGTAAGGTGGCATTGCTGCAGGATGATGCGCGGTGCTGGATGCATCTCCGTAGGGTTGGATGCCTCCCACTGCTTTGGCCTTTGGAAGAGCCAGCAAGGTGCCATGGCCTGGCACCCAATGGTACAGCTGGAGAGGGCTGGAGAGCATGTCCTGTTCCAAAGCAGTGTGGAGAGTGAGATGCCCTGGAGTCCTGGGAGTTGGGAGAGGCATTTCATCCCTGGGAGCAACCCCCAGGGCACGTCAATCTCCTTCTTCAAATTGCTTCTTAATGGCCCCAGAGCTTTCCAAAGGGAACTGCACCACACTAGGCTTTTGCATTAGCTTTTATTTGTCTTGCTAGATATTACCATTAGTCATCATTAGTTAGGAGGCACTGGCAGATATCAATTAAGTGATGAAGTATGACCCAAGTCACGTGCAGGTGGTAATGGAGCTGCTGCACAAGGAGCTCCTGGCAGTGCTGTGCTGTGGTTGCTCCACAATCCCTCCCATGCTGGGGGCATTTTGGCTTTCTGGAGCTTGTGATGCTGACTTCTGCTTCATTTCACTGCACTTTCTTCTCTTTGTTTCATTGGAGTGAGTGGAATTCATCCTGGTTGAGCTGGACTTTCCAGACCAAAGGTATGGCTTACCCATCTGGGCTTAGATCTCTGCTTAGACATCTGCTCTCTTTCACCCCAAATTGATATTTTTTCTCATTTAAAATTAAAATACCGAGGTATTCCACAGGTATGAGCAAAGGTAGGAGAAGACTGCTGGGAAAATATTGGTCTTAGCATAAAAACCCTGCTAGAAAAGCTGGAAGACATTCTTGAACATCTCAAGGTGGTTCCAGTTGTTGCTTCCTAAATCGTGGTCTCAGAGCTGCTCTTTGGAAAGCACTTGGAAGGGCAGGTGGGTAATGGCACTTTCATTGCTCAGATACTTCTGTTGTCCCAATAGGAAAACCAGGGGCACTGTAAGGGCTTGAGGAGACCTGAGCTATCTCAGGTTTGTGCCTAGACACAGCAATTCATTGATGCATTAGGAGTGTTTGTTAAGATTCATTACCCAACTAGTTATTTCTTATTGTTCTTTGACATGAAGTGTTGTATTAACCCCATATTTCCCATCAAGCTTTCTTTTCCACCCTGGCCTGATGGGATGGGGTGGGAAGAGAAACAGAATTCATCTGGGAAAAGTATAGAAAAGACACCTAATGCTTGCAGGAAAAAACAGAAGGCAATTTTTGGAAGTGCCACAACACCCACCTGCCTGGCTTTGTAGGCACCTTCCCAAGCCTCATCCCCTGTAGTTTGCAGAGCTTGGCTGGCTGGAGCCATGGTCTCCTTTCCCAGTGGGATGCAGGGCTGGATTTCATCTGTCCCTCCGTGCACAGGCTGGGAGTGAAATAGATGCTGCACCTTCTGCCTGGATTCCAGCCTGCTCCATCTCCTTGGATCTCCATGCAGATATCACCAGGAGGGGATGCATCTCTTCTGGTGGGGTCTGCTGGAATGTTCCTTTGGAATGTCAAATATCTCTCCATCTCTAATTCTATCTCCTTTGTCAGAAAAAAGCAGGGATTTCTCAGAGTGAAAGGATTCATCTCAGTCACTCTTTCCAAACAGTTTGAGTTAGGTACTTTCTGTTAGACTATCATTTCTCTTCTTTTAAGCCAGTTAAAATTTTGCCTCAGGCTCCCATTTTATACCCAGAGTAAATCTTAGTAAAAATTAAGGAACAGAACCTCCAGCTGCCCTTATTCCTGAAAAAAAAACCCACCCCTTCATCGATGATCTGAGAGGTCATTTCCAGCCAGGAATATTCTGTGATCTTCTGCTGTACCTTTTCATTAGGGTTATTTTGGCTAAATATTTGGTGTGTGGGGAGGGGAAGGAAAATAAGTGCAAAATAGGTTTTGATGATCAGCATCTTTGAACCTAGTGGGAGAAAAGAGGACTTGGGGTAAGCCATGTGCTGAAATATTTTTTATTTATTTATTTTTATTTTTTTTTTCCCTCCTAGAAAATGTGCAATTTGGTCAGGCAGAAAAAATTGAACAGAGCCTTCCAAGCAATAAATCACTGGATTGCTGGTGACATTCATACAATGCGGATATAGTGTTAACTGTATGAGTCAGACAGCCCTTCCTGCACTCAGCCTGGGCCGAGGAGGTGACCTTGCCACGCTGGAGTAATCAATCATCCTGGCACAGGACACACTGTTTTTGTTTAATATTACACTATTGGAATATCTGGTAAACAAAGTGCAGAGGAAATTTGGAAAGCAAGCACGAGATAGAAGGGAGGAGGGGGGGGAAAGGGAGCAGCACACTCTGTGCGTGCTCAACGTGTGCTAACTTTGGGCTCTTAGCATGGGTGATTCCAGCCAAATGCTTCCACTCTCTGCTCAGCTCAAGGGGAACAATTCAAAGATGAAGTTAGGATTACAAAGGGAAAACAAAAGATTGACTAGCAGGGATGCTGCTGTCTAACATTTCTTCTGTTGGCACTTTTATTCAGTGTATCCATCACCCTTTTCCCAGCCAAGTGCCAGAGCAGCCACATCCTGAATTGCCTCCAAAACATAAAAAATTAAGCAAACAAATCTTAATTAGCTAGGAAAAATTCTTTTAGTGCATGATAAGAGAAGTGTTGCTGCTTCTAGCCAAGAGGTTATATTGGATTTCCATGCATGAGTTATGCCACCAGGCAGCTAATTCATGAAGTTTTGCTGTCAGTGAATAGGGAGAAGGAAGACAAAGGCAAACTCTTTTGAGTGCAAGGGAGATAGATTTGGTTCTTGCTGTTTTCACATAGAGTAGAGATGGAAGATAATGCAGAGGTAATTGAGAATATAAAACTACCTTGTCAGAGAGGTGGCATTAGTGGGGACTGTGTGCTGGGTGTTCACAAGTGACAACCACCAAGAGCTGAAGACTCAAGCCTGTTATGCCTAAGATTTCCTTAGGACATACATCATTTTCCTCAATACTGCAACCTACTTTCATTTCCTTGTGCTGCTGGAGCCACCTGTGAGCCATAATACACTGACAAGTGATCTGGGAGCACCTTTTGGGGTGACCAAAGGTGATGATGTGCTCTCACACCTACAAAAAGGCCAAACAACAGCTTGAAAAGGGAGAGAGAGAGAGAGAGAGCACACAAAGTTTTGGCCCTGGATTGCAGAGGGTTATGGTGACACTTCCCAAGGTGAGCTGGAGGTTTCCTTCAAAAGGCTTGGATGCTCTTTCAACATGAAACACTTGAGAAATGATGCTCTAAAGTGTCCATCATGGGCAGATGAATTGTGCTTTCAGAGCAGCCTGCCCTGACACAGCAGGGCTGGGGCTGCACCAGCACCAACCCCTCCTCTGCTCTCCTGGGCAAACACACATGCTCTTGGCCAAAAATATTCACCTTTTCCTATTTTTTTCCATAACATTTGGGTAATGTTAATGCTCTACTCAATTTCTGAGCAGCTTCTTGGGGAGTGTGAGGAGTCCTGGTCAGCAGAACCACAGGCCAGCCCTCATTTAGTGAATGAGATGGGTTGAGTTGATCCCATACCATGCTAAGCCTCTGAGGTAGAAGATTTGGAGCTTCAGAAGCAGTACCAACACCTACAGGTCTGGTAGGTTCTGTGTCCTCACTTCTTGTCCCTGAATGACTGCAGAGTGATTCTGGGTTGCAAAGCTTGGGAGTTTGTCAGTGCCACACAGCTAGGAGAGGACAGACTTCTGCTGAGTTCATACTTGGCCAAAAGTATGAACCCATCAAGGTTCAAGCTGATGTTTCAACCCACCCCACCCATGGGGTTATGCTGTATTTGATTGGACATGAGGAACAATTTCTTCATGGGAAGGATTGTCCAGGCCTGGCCCAGGCTGCCCAGGGCAGGGATGGAGTCACCATCCCTGGAGGGACTGAAAAGCCATGGAGATGGGATGCTGAGGGACATGGTTAGTGATGACCTGGCAGTGTTAGGTTATCAGTTGGACTTGATGATCTGAGAGGTCTCTTCCAACCAAACCAACTCAATGATTCTATGTATTTCATACCATAACTACTCATTTTCCTTCTGAAGGCAGGAGTCACAAAGTCTTGGTGTCATAATTGGTCAGTTGTTCCAAGGAAAAATTAGCTCTGCACCCAGCAAATAAAACATGAGATGCATGGAGTGTGCTCAGATCAAATTCTGAATTCTCTCTTTTCATCTGCTGTTCATATTTCTGAGTTTCAGCCAAGAAGGGGAAGAAAAGGGGAAAGAAATATCTCAGTGCTCTCTCAATTTGTCCATGACCTCATAGGCTTCTTCAGTTTCAACACACATACAACAGAAAGTAAGCAAAACCCCAGCCTTGTAGTAAAGGCTCAAGTCAGGGTAGCTTTACATGGGTGTACCTGAAAGGAAATCTTGGCTGAGTAATAGGGAAAGCAGCACAATAAATATGTTTCCCAGGATGTTTAATGTTGCAATAAAGTTCTTGGCAGCACCAGTTTTGTTTAGCTGCCATCCATGCTCTGAACCAAGCTGATCTTGTTTTCCTGGAAGAAATTATTGCAGAAGGAAATGTCAATGATATGAAAAAAAAATAAAATAAAAAAGCCTTTGGAAACTTTCAGGATGTTAGTTTCAAAAAGGTGACAGTAAAGATGAAATCACTACAGAGATGCTTGATGTTGGGTGTTAGCTACACATCCTCAGCCTCTCCATCAGTAAACAAACACCCAGCAAAGAATTTAACCTAAAGCACTCACTTTGTAGGTTAATCAGGAGAAGGAAGCCCAGCTTAACTTCAATAAACCCCCCCCCCACTCCTTCCCTCCCAGAAGCCCTTTACACACCAAGTGCCATGCCTCCAATCCATTGGGAATGATCATTTGTGCTCCAGCAGCACTACAGTGTCCTACCTCCTGGAGCAGGGAGGGGTGCCAGGGATTGCTGGGGCTAGAAAGGATGAAGTTACAGTATCCTAGTATGCCAGGGGTTGGAAGGACCCTATAAAGCTCATCTAGTGCAACCCCCCTGCCAGAGCAGGAGCACCTAGAGCAGCTCACACAGCAATGTGTCCAGGCAGCTCTGCAATGGCTCCAGACAAGGAGACTCCACAGGCTCCTGGGCAGCCTGGGCCAGTGCTCTGGCACCTGAACTGCAAACAAGTTCCTCCTCAGCTTAATACTAAACCTCCTGTGCTCCAACTTGCTCCCATTCCCTCTTGTCCTACCATTGGATGCCATGGAGCAGAGCCTGGCTCTCTCCTCCTCACACTCACCCTTCCCATATTTCTAAGCATTGCTGAGGTCTCCTCTCAGTCTCCTCTTGTCCAGGCTGCAGAGACCCAGCTCTCTCAGCCTGTCCTCCTAGGGCACATGCTCCACTCCTTTCAGCATCTTGCTGGCCCTGGGCTGGACTCTCTCCAGCAGCTCCCTAGCCTTGTGGAGCTGAGGGGCCCACAACTGGACACAGCATTCCAGGGGAGGCCTCCCCAGGGCACAGGAGAGGGGAGAAGAACCTCTCTGGCTCTGCTGGCCACGCTCCTCTTCATGCATCCTAGGATGCCATTGGCCTCTTGGCCACAAGGGCACATTGCTGCCTCATGGGCATCCTCCTAGCCACCAGCACTCCCAGAGCTTTTTCCCCAGGGCTCTTCTCCAACAGTTATCCCCCCTCACACACACCTCTGCTCTCTGATAATGTATTGCTTCAGCCATTCTCATATCTGATTCAAGTTTGGGTCCAGTTGGATGTCTCAGTGACCAGAGCCACCAGCAACCAGCACTGCAAAGTGGCTTCAGTCTGGGGCCATGGTGTCAGCATCACCAGGGGAAAAGACACAGCAGCCAAGCCTCCAGCTCCTCGGGAAACAAGGAAGGAGATTCCAGTGCTAGACATCATCCCATAATAGCTTTATATCCTCCAGAAAATGAAGGGCCACCTCAGCACACTAAACCTTCTGTTGAGGCTGTTGGTGCTTTATTTCCTTTCCTTTTTCTCCTCTGGCCTGGTTTTGTTTAGTGATTATGTAGAACCTGCTGCAAAGGTGTTGCTTTCTGTTTGTAAATTGCCTGCTGCTGGGTGTTGTTCTCCAGCTTTGCCCCAGGCTCTGTTGGATGTGCTGATGGAGCTGGAGAGGATGCAGAGGGAATCTGGCTGGGAGGAAAAAAACAACAACAACAAAGCTGTGTTTTGTCATTTCATGCCTCTGCATGCAGGCAAAATGTATAAACACACCTGAAACAGGATGAATGAAGTCAAAAAGGAACATGCAAAGCAGAAGAGGTCCCCAAGAATCATCCATCCCCTCTCACCCCAAAACTGCCAAGCATCTGAAGTTGTTTTTCCTGCATCCCTTCCCTACCTCCTTTGGGGGATGGAGAACGTCAGCCTGTCATGGGTGTGTGGCACATGGACACCTCTTGCTGGGTTAATTTCACACATCTCTATTGCACATACACAAATAAATCCTCCCATAGCCTTTTATTGAATTCTGAGGAAGTTGGCAGACTCAAGTGATTTTTAACACTTCTCAATTGGATTTATGATGCCTGTGTCATCCAACCTGCTTCTGACATTAAGAAATGTTCAACAGGAGGGAATCATTCCCTGCTTCTTTTAACTACACTAGAAACCATTTGAGTCTCTTTTCTTCCAGAAATCCATAAATGGCTAATTTAATCACAGAATTACAGCAGAAAGCCTCAGTTTCTTCTGCTAATTATATGGCTGACTTTTGGTGCTTAAATCATTATGATATATTAGGGACAGGTAGAGAAAGGATTGTCAGGACTTGGTCAAATGCCAGACCTTGTCTTGGTTACCAAAGTACTGAGGGTATCACAGAATCACAGAAAGTTAGGGGTTGGAAGGGCCCTAGAAAGCTCATCTAGTGCAACCCCCCTGCCAGAGCAGGAGCACCTAGAGCAGCTCACACAGCAATGTGTCCAGGCAGCTCTGCAATGGCTCCAGACAAGGAGACTCCACAGGCTCCTGGGCAGCCTGGGCCAGTGCTCTGGCACCTGAACTGCAAACAAGTTCCTCCTCGTGTTAATACTAAACCTCCTGTGCTCCAACTTGCTCCCATTCCCTCTTGTCCTACCATTGGATGCCATGGAGCAGAGCCTGGCTCTCTCCTCCTCACACTCACCCTTCCCATATTTCTAAGCATTGCTGAGGTCTCCTCTCAGTCTCCTCTTGTCCAGGCTGCAGAGACCCAGCTCTCTCAGCCTGTCCTCACCTGGACTTTGCTCCTCTCTCTAGGGCATACAGTGTGGTATCCCAGGAGCTTCCTGGGTTATGCTNTCCCTAGCCTCTGCTGCACTCTCTGCAGCAATTCCTTGTCTCTCTGGAGTTTGAACTTACTCTTCCCTCTAAGTGACCTACTTTGTTTTCCTTACAAATTAGGACCAAGCCAACCACAAAAAAAAAAACCAGCTTTCCAAGCCACATGCCCTGGGGTGCTGATTGAGCTTTCCTTCCTCCCAGCTCCCAGCAGCTGAAGGCCGTTTGGATTTCAAAGGTAGCCTGAGCAGGGTGCTGAGAGGCCTGATGGCTGTGTGAAAGTGCTCACACCACTGCTTGGCACAAACTCCAGCTCATTACAACCATTAAACCTTTGCTTGTCTGGCCTCCTGAAACCTGAGCTTGTAGAGTTTTGTGCTCTCCTAGGAGGTTTCTCACCAGAGCTGGCAGAGGTGTTTTTTTTTTCATTGCTTGTACCTCCCACACCTTGGAGCAAGTGCTGCAAAGCTTCTTACTCCAGGAGTAGGAGCTACAGCTATTGTCCTCCTGATTCCTGATTTGGGTATGGGATCATTCTTTTGAGTGTCCTGGTGGTTAGATGTGATGTAGAGACAGCTTGGACCACAACTCATCTTGTGAGTTGTTCTGTGAGTGCAAATCCCTCTCTGACCTTGCACTGAAGGACATTTTGGAGGCAAGCTGTGCAGGTTTTTAGGGTTCAAGGGGTTGCTGCTTACATACAGGTTATAACCCTAAAATATGCAATAAATCAAAGGAAACAATAAGTTGAGGGCTGTATTAAAATATGCTTTTTTAAGTCTTTGAGCAGTTTTAGGAAAGCATGTGATCTGCAAAGATCCAAGGGTTTGAGGGATATTTGGGTAAAAATCATCCTCAGAGTCCAAAGGTTTAGGCATTTATCTACACAAATAGAATCACAGAATCTGCGATTTGGACTCTGAGGATGATTTTTATCCAAATGTCCCTTAGATCTTTGCAGATCACATGCTTTCATTCACACCAACAGCTTTCTCTAGCAAAAATACACATATGGGATAAAATGTGATAATGATAGATATCTAATAGATAGCATTAGATATCTAATGATATAGATCTCTAATATATAGCATTAGATATCTAATGATATAGATCCCTAATATATAGCATTAGATATCTAGTGATAGATATAAAGATAGATAAAAATGTGATCATGAAGGATATAATAAGGGGAGAGTATAATAAGGGGAGAGTATAATAAGGGAATGAATGCATCTTCTGTCTTTCGCTGTGCCTGTAACGTCAAACAACACTGAAGTTTTTGGCTCAACAAAAAATGTGCATCTCTTGTGGGCATGTGGCCTCTTCTCTGCCATCCCAAGCTCTTTAGTCTTTGACCTGCCTTAACAACACTCTTCTGATGATTTTAAGTCTATTTTCCCCCTTTTTAAGGAAACCTCCTCCCTCACATGCAGACTGCAGCTCGCCCTGCTCCAGTCCCTTCCTCATCAGTTCTCATCCCACCTCTGCATCACCTCTCATTGCTCTCTCCCCTCCCATCCTCAGCCTCAATTCCTCCTCTCCCCATCCCTTTCTGGAGTATATCCTGCACCAGTTCCCATCTCCTCCCTCCCAGTGCCTCCTCCCAGTAGCACATGCAGTGCTAGATGGCAAAGTGGAGAATCCCTATTTGCATACATCCCTGCATCCACCAGTTTTATTCCATCTCCCAAACTTAGCTTAATCCATAATAATCCATCCCAGCCTGCAGAAGCATATGCACCATTAACTACAATTTACATCTGATAATATCCTGTTTTTCTTCATTAGGCCACAAAGTTCTTGCACTGCTCAGGGACACAAAGCTGTTGCCCAACTTCTTTCTCCTGGAGTTCCAACTCCATTCTCTGTCCCTTGATGGCAAGCAGGGCTGATTTTCTTCTTGAATGACCAGAAGTCATTTTTCAGTCAAGTTACTGCTGATTTACCTGGGGGGGTAAATGAAGACTTGTGACTTCTAGGGGAAAATGATGAGAAAGGAGCTGGCTAACTGGCAGTCATCACCAACTTGGAGCAGCAATGGGTGTTTGGGGAGCAAAGGTTAAGTGAGGATGGTGAACACAGTGAGAAGAGTTAATAAAACCCACTAAGATGTATTATTCCTTAAATAGTTGTAATTCTCTAAGGGTTAAAGAAAAGAAAAGAATGGCTGTGTAACAGTGTGGAAATGCAAGGCCCAGTCAGAGCCATGTGCTCAGGTATTGCCAGATAGAATCTTGTAGCTGAAGCTCCCAAACCTTTGGGAAAGGCACAGGAACAACATTCCATGAGAGTAAGGGAGTAAAGCCAAGACTGGCATCTAATTACCCTGCTCTAATTGCTGCTATGTGGAGTTTGGGTGCCTCTTGCCATTGGAAGAGCACAGTTACACCACACTTGCTATCCCACTCTTGCTTTACCCTTCTGAGATGCTCCTGGTAACTAGACCTGACTTGGGGCATTTTTTTTAACCCTTGCATAGTCCATACTAAAGCTGATTTTACTGAAGGAGGTGGATCCTAGAATCATGGTTGGAAAGGACCTCTGAGATCATAGACTCCAAGCATCCACCCAACATTCCCATGCTCACCACTGAACCATGGCCTCAGGCACTACAGCTCCATGTTTTATGAACCCTTCCAGGGTTGATGACTCCATCACCTCCCTGGGCAGCCTGAGAACCCTCTGGGGGAAGAAATTCTTCCTAATATCCAATCTGCTGTAGTAGGTGCAGAGACACAATGACACTGAAAATCCCAAGGGCTTTACTCAATCCTAGGTCCCACTTTAGATGTCCCATGGCAGAAAGCAATGAAAATCCTCCAAGGAGTAGGAGCAGGGAGCATGGAGGACACATAGCACCTTCAAGAGCAGGGAAAGGATATCCTTGATCCTCCATTTGGGGAATATTTTCCCTCTAGTAGCAGGAAATGCTTTGATGAGGAGGTTTTCTAGCAGGGCAGAAGTGATGTGGCAGAGCTTGAGATGCTGCAGAGATCGTGGTGCTTTGGCCAGAATTAGACTGAGGGCTGTACAGCTGCAATTAACACAGAACTAATCACTCTCCTGCCATTAGAGGCAGGATCTCATGGTGACAAGCTTCCTGATTCTCTTCAACCCACTGAAGTTGAAGGAAGAGCAAAGGCCTCTTCAAGCTTATTTTATCTTCTTACTTCTTAAGTGAGGCTAATCAACTTTATATCCTTTTAGCTTATTATTAGCCCAGCAGAGCTTCTGGCACATGAAAGTTAGTTCCACCTTACTGTACTTAGGATGACTTCACTTTTCTTGTGATAAATCCTGACAATTAATACACTGTATCCTCCAGATTACAAAATGAAAGTCTCCTAGACATTGTGAATGCCCTGGCAGTGGAATGCTGCCAGGGAAAGGAAACCTGAGGTCTTAATGAGCTCTGTTCAGAAAGAACCAACTGGGTAGTAAATTTTCTTGATTAAGATGTCAGCTTTTTCCTTTTTTTCTTCTTCTTTTTTCTTTGTCACTTTTCTTCTTCTTCTTTCTCTTTTCTTTTTCTTTCCTTTCTTTTTTCTCTTTTTTCTCTTTCTCTTTCTTTCTCTTTTTCTTTCTTCCTTTCCCTTTCCCTTTCCCTTTCCCTTTCCCTTTCCCTTTCCCTTTCCCTTTCCCTTTCCCTTTCCCTCTTTCTCTTTCCCTTTCCCTCTCCCTCTTTCTCTTTCCCTTTCCCTCTTTCTCTTTCCCTCCTTCTCTTTCCCTTTCCCTTTCTCTTTCCCTTTCCTTCTTTACCTTTCCCTTTACTTTTCTCTTTCCCTTTTCTCCTTTCCCTTTCTTTCCACATCCGTTTCCCTTTCCCTTTCTCTTTCCCTTTCCCTCTTTCTCTTTCCCTCTTTCCCTTTCCCCTTCCCTCTTTCTCTTTTCCTTTCCTTTTCCCTTTCCTTCTTTCTCTTTCCCTTTCCTTCTTTCCCTTTCTCTTTCCCTTTCCTTTTTCCTTTCCTTCTTTCTCTTTCTCTTTCCTCCTTTCCCTTTCTTTCCCTTTCTGTTTCCCTTTCCTTCTTTCCCTTTCCTTTTCCCTTTCATTCTTTCCCTTTCCCTTTCATTCTTTCCCTTTCCCTTTCCCATCAGTGGCCCTCAGACACTAGCAATCCTCCTTCCAAGTGGCAGTCCTGGAGAGCAGGGATTGAGCATCACAAGGCCCTTTGGCTGGGGTTGGAATGTGAGCCTGAGGCCTCAGCACTGCACAGAGGTTAAATTCTTTCTTCAATTAAACGAAGGACAATAATGAAATCTTTTGTTAAATTATTTGCTGCTGGAGCTTCCTGACTTGCTGAATGAAGAGCTCAGCCCAGCTCAGTACCAAGCACCCAGTTCTCATTCCAAAGCCTAGCCCTGGTGGCTTATTGAAGGAAGATCTGCACCACTCCAAGTTTCCCACTGTTTGGGAAGAGAACAAGTGGCAGCTGTTTTGAAGGGAATACTGGCCACTTTTTGGCATTCCCATTGGAGCCTGGGCTCAGGCTGGTGTGTCCATAGAGAGCAGAGAGGGAGCAGAGGAGCTGAGGAGTGCAGTGGCAATGTGTTCCGCTGCTTTGGGCAGAGCGTTTGCCATCTCTGCCTCAAGCTGCTCACCGTGGGGAATATAAAGTCAGAGCAGAAAAATTGAGCATTTAATGGTCTCCCATTATTGTGGAAATCACAATGACAGGCCATGATCTTCAAGCACCATTTTTGATCCTTTAGGTAGTAACTGAAATTACAGCGTTTCATCCTCCGACTCTATTATAGGGAATAAAACATCTGTCTAAATATTGGAGGTATAAAACCCTCAAAATAAAGAGATTGGAGGATATCTTGCAGCCAGCACCTTTCCACCTGCTTGCTTAGTGTAATGCAGTCATTATGGCAATAAATGTTTCTAATAAAGTATGAAAATGGATTGTTTGCTTTGCTGCTTGTATGAACTCTCATTTCTCTTTTTATGATATTGAATCTGACATTTGCTTACCCTTTATCACTGGAATATTTAATCAGCTCCAATCTGTACAGAGCAAGAGGAATTTCTATTTTATTCCCAGCCTGTCCCACATGAAAAAGGACTGGGAAATAGGGCAGGCAGTGGATGGGAAGTGTGGGAAGTGTTAGAGTTACAAGGCTGACTATTTACCTAGCCTCCAAAAGAGAGGCTTCTCCTCTCAGGCAGGAACAGGCAATCCTGCTCCCATTGTTTAAAGGCCTGCTGAAATGATTTAATGGCTTAATGTTTCTAATATTTAACCCCCAGTGCAGGATCTGGAGAATGAAACCTCTGTCAGCTTTATTTATTTTCTCTGTCAGGGTATTTTCTTGCACTTTTCTGGCTACATAACTCCTCAGAAATGCTATACCCATGTCAAGGGTAATTTCGTTGGGCTCTTGGCCAAGCTACTCGAGGTAAACAGTCTGCCTTTCCTCTCCAGCTGTATTTTGGCTAAGCCTCTGCCTTAGACAATCTACTGACAAGTGCTAGTTATCTGCAGTTGCATGCTTCTCTGTGATTGATGGTGCTTGTTCTGCAGAGCTCACACAAGTGAAAGCTTCCCCATAAGCACCTAACTTCTCTGCTAAGGAATGCAGCTAACAGCATGCCTGCAAAGGCAGAGCAAACACAGAGGGAGGGATGCCTTCTCCTGCAGGCCACGGTTGCCCTTGCTCTGCTTCTAGTTAGGGATGTGTCTTGCATCTGTTCCACATTCCAGGCTCCTTCAGCCTCTCCAATGCTGTCCCAAGCAAGCAAGCTTGGGCTGAACCTTCTTCATGAGCCTAATGAAAGCTTGGGCTCCATGATGCTAAAGAGCTGCAACGCCTTCTGCCACAACAAAGAGGAAATGAAAGAGTTTTAATTGTATCTTATAGTTATAATTTATGCTTATATTTTATATGTATATTATATACTTATATTTTATATTTATATTATATACTTATATTTTATATTTATATTTTATACTTATATTTTATATATATATTCTATACTTATATGTTATATTTATATTCTATGCTTACATTTTATATTTATATTT
>VWZO01019254.1:23426-51517 GCA_013396975.1 Bucco capensis
CAAATGATGAGAAATGATTACAGCTAGCACTGGGATGGCTGGAGAGGTCCAGCTTGTGCCTTAAAAAGGGCAAAGGCCAATGGGTGAGAATGCAGTGGAGTGCCCAGCAGCAAAGGGCCATCTGATCCAATGAAAAGAGCAGTGCTTTGTGAATAAACAAAAGCAAATCCTTCTCCACACACTCCAGAGTCAATCTGCTGGATTCACTACCACAGGGGCTCCTTGCAACAGGCTGGCTTTTTTGGGTAATTTGATGACTCTTTAGGAAAATAAGGAGCCCTGGAAGCTCAGCTAATGATAAGGGGAATCCAAGGCCAGTGAGATGATCACTGGAGGCATGGGAAAGCCTCTGCTGCCCTCAAGGAGCTGGATGGGAGCTTCTGGGGGGGGGCTTCACCTTCCTTTGAAGAGGCACATCACGAGGCAGACTCCAGCACTGATCTCCTCTGGTGTGACAAGTTCTTCCTACTCAGGAAAAAAAATAAAACATGAGAGCCTAGTGTGAATTTCTAAGCACTCTCCCCTTGCTGCCAGATCCTCAGCACAGAGTGATCTTTGAGGGCTGGGACTGACTTGGCTTACTGCTGTGCTGCAGCTGAATGGGATGAGCTGAGAGCAGGACCTCTGTGAGCATCACTCCCAGGATGGACACTCTGCCTGCTGCTCTGTGGAGCAGGACATGGAGAAATTCCTGGTGGGCACAGTGAGTTTCTAACCCTCTGCCAGACAGCAAACCTTGACATTGTATCCCAGTATCCCAGGGGTTGGCAGGGCCCTAGAAAGCTCATCTAGTGCAACCCCCCTGCCAGAGCAGGAGCACCTAGACCAGCTCACACAGCAATGTGTCCAGGCAGCTCTGCAATGGCTCCAGACAAGGAGACTCCACAGGCTCCTGGGCAGCCTGGGCCAGTGCTCTGGCACCTGAACTGCAAACAAGTTCCTCCTCAGCTTAATACTAAACCTCCTGTGCTCCAACTTGCTCCCATTCCCTCTTGTCCTACCATTGGATGCCATGGAGCAGAGCCTGGCTCTCTCCTCCTCACACTCACCCTTCCCATATTTCTAAGCATTGCTGAGGTCTCCTCTCAGTCTCCTCTTGTCCAGGCTGCAGAGACCCAGCTCTCTCAGCCTGTCCTCCTAGGGCACATGCTCCACTCCTTTCAGGATCTTGCTGGCCCTGGGCTGGATTGTCTTTTTTTTTATCTGCTGTAAAGTCTTTCAGGATGGTCTCAGTTAGCACATGGTAGACCAGAGGAGAGCTTGCCCCTTGACTTAGCTGAGAACTGGGAATTCCAGCATCTCTTTTCCACGTGTTTGTTACAATTTGTGTTAGCCAAGGATGTCTCTACAGGAATAGGGTTGCACTTGATGATCTCTTTCAGCCTTAATGATTCTGTATTCTGCACTCCTCAATGAGTAGACTTCTAGAATCACACAAACATAGCATCAGAGAATCATGGAATGGTTTGGTTGGGAAGGGATATTTCAAGCTCATCTAGCCCAACCCCTGCACTCAGCAGGGACATCTCCAGCTAGAGCAGGATGCTCACAGCTCAACCAACCTGATCTGGGATGGTTCCAGGGATGAATGGGACATCTCCCACCTGTCTGGGCAAGCTGGGCCAGGCTCTCAGCAGTCTCAATGTAAAGGATTTATGAATGATTCCTCTGTGACTCTGTTTCCTGCTCTGGAGGAAAATGCCAGAGAACCCTGAGCATCTCTTTGTGGAGCTGCCTAAGGATCAAGTTCTCCCAAAGCAGCCCATGATCAGGGTGCATGTTCTCATCTCATCCCAGCTCCATGTGCACATCCAGCCTGGAGAATCACCTCTCTGCTTGCCTCCTGCATGAAGTAGTCAGCTCCAGCTCTTCTTGCTCACTTTCCCCTCTCATCACAACAACTGGAGAGGAACAAGACCTGCTTACCTTCCCTATACCTTCCCTTCCCACAAAGTGTGCTCCCTGATGGATCATTCCACCTTTTGTTGGTTTTTCTTCTTTTCTTACTCTGCTCTTAAATATCCCAAGCAGTGATGCTTCCACCATGTCCCTGGAGATCTCCTTCCACTCCTGAAAGTTTGGCCTCACTGGAGCACGAGAGCTGAGGAATTCCCCTTGGCCTGGAGAGCTGAGACATCTGCTGAATCCATAATTGAATTGTTGACTGAATTGAGCAGGGGAAGAGCTGGGGATTGAGCAGCTGGGCTGGTGCTTTGCTGACATCAGTGAGGATGCCTGTGTTGAAGGAAGCTGTGTGCTATCTACCTGGGCTCTGTCAAGAAGAGAAACTGCCCAGCAACGAGAGTGAAACTGATTTTTCTGGACCTGAACAAGTGGTTTTTATAGCACTCTTCAGCTGGAGGGAGGAAATTGCCTGTGAACAGGCTAGGAAAGTGGTGGGAAGGACCGAGATTAGGATTTCTTTTTGTTTCCATTTCAATTTCTGACTTCTCTTACAGGGCCAAAGAGAAATTGCCAGTGACAAAAAAAACAACACAGGCAACATTCTGACAGAAGGTAATTGCAAGGCCTTTTCCAGCTTTAAATCATCTTGAAGAAGTAATTTAACCATCCTGGTTCTGGCTGCCATTTGTAACTTGTTAATTAACCAGAGAGCAAATAATAATTACTGCTGGAGCCATTCAATTAAGAGATGTTGCTTTCCCAACTTGCTTCACACGGTCAAGGCTGCTGACATCAAGCCTTGAAATAGGCCACAAAAGCTGGCAAAAAGAGCCAAAAGCTAAATATTTCCCCAGCATTACACAAGGCTTTTATTTATTTTATTTTATTTTTTTTAGCTTTTTTACTTAATTCTGATTATTTTGATTCTTAAAGCTTGGTTCATGTGGGTAAGAGAAATGTCTCCTTGTGGTTTTGTGAAGTATTTAGAGAAGAAATAAAACATCACCAAAAAAAACCACAACCAAACACCCAAATAACAAACAAACATTCCTTGCAAGGAAATGTTGTCTTTTGATCTAAGATGCTGAGGAATCATCTGTGTTTTGACTTGCTGTGAGACAGCAGAGAAAATGGAGAAGAAATGGCTGTGCCTGCTCTGGCTAAGCTGAAGTTCACTCCACATGTCAAGTGGATTGCCTGACACAAGGCAGGCACACTCTGGGATGACAAACAAATAGCACCTTCATCCTGCAGACATCCCCTAATTAGAAAAGAGGAATTATTTCCCATTTTCATTGCCAGCAAATGTATGTGACTCTGGTGCACAATAATTCCACTGCAGCAAAGTTTGCTGAACGGGAAGCACCAAGTGTGCTCAATGTTAAACTGTAATTGCAGGGGTTCTGCAGGATTATGGGTTGGTTTTTTTTTGGGGGGGGGGTTTAGTATTTTATTTTATTGGTTTTCAGATATACTTAGAGTGCCAGACTAAGCAGGCAGAAGAACAGCAACTCAGAATTTCAGAGTAACATATGACTTTAATAAAATCAAGCCAGGATGCTTTACTTTAGTTCTATTGCCCAAAGGAACTGGAGGCATTGCAGGGCCATCCCAGACCTGGTTGGATAAAGACTCATGGGACCAGGCACCCAGGCAACTGGTGTCACCTTGGGAAGCTCATTCCCATCCCAAAATTTCTTCTCCCACCCCCTGGTTTGGTTTTACTTCATCTCCTGTGATGGTGCTGAGCCAGCAGCTTGATCCCAGCGTCAGGCTCTTGTGCTGTGGAAATCCAGAGAGCATCATGGAATCATTTTAGATGGAAGAGATGTTTGAGATCACTGAGATCAACTGTTAATCCAACACTGCCAGGTCTCCACTAAACCATGGCCCTCAGCACCACACCTATATGTTCCTTAAATCCCTCCAGGGATGGTGACTGCAGCACTGCCCTGGGCAGCCTGGGACAGGCCTAGGCAACCCTTTGGAGAAGAAATTGTTCCTCATATCCAACCTAAATCTCTCCTGGTGCAACTTGAAGCTTTCCTCTTGTCCTATCACTTGTTCCTTGGGAGAAGAGACTAAGCCTCACCTCACTCCAAGCTCCTTGCAGAGAGTTGGAGAGAGCTAAGGTCTCCCCTGAGCCTCCTCTTCTCCAGCCTAACCAACCCCAGCTCCCTCAGCTGCTCCTCAGCACACTTGTGCTCTAGACCCTTCCCCAGCTTCCTTGCCCTTCTCTGGACACACTCCAGCAGCTCAGTATCCTTCTGGGAGTGAGGAGCCCAAAGCTGAGCCCAGGCTTGGAGCTGTGTCCTCCCCAGTGCCCAGCCCAGGAGGCCAATCCCTGCCCTAGCCGTGCTGCCACAACCCAAGCCAGGATGCTCTTGTGCTCTCCTGGGCACACTGCTGGCACAGTTGGACACAGTGGAGTTTTGATCTTGAGCTTCAAGCTCTTGTGCTATGCAAATATAGTTCATAACCCATGGTATTTGGTGATGGTAATGGTTGGACCTGATGATCTTAAAGGCCTTTTTCACCCTAAATGAAATGATACTTGTAATGAAAGGAGGAGAAGATGAGTATGGATGCAAGAAACCCAGCAGGGCATGTTCAATCCCTGCTTAGTTGTTGTTGCCTTTCACTTTCCCTTGTCCCCTTCATTTCCCATGAACGTCACGGGTGATGAACCCAGGAGGTCAGCAGGCACGGCGAGAGGTCGAGTCAAAAATGGGATCAATGCTGAGTTATTAGATGAGTTTGCTCCTGGAACTGGGGCAGGCTTTGCTCAAGGCTGCAGCTCAGCTGAGGGGTGTCCCTGCTGTCACACTCGTGCCTTTCCATTACGGCCCTATCACTCACTGCCTTGCCCTTTGTGGGGCCTGTAATGATCTGCACTCATTCTTGTCTCCACGTGTCCACCTTCGTGCACGTCAGGAGGCACAAGCTGAGTCCTGCAGGCAGCCAGAAGGGTGCTGGCTAATACGTGACCAGCTTGGCTGGGGATAATTTTCTACATGGCTGAGAATGTGCACGTGAGGGCTTCAGGAGTGAAGCACACAGCCTGTGACCTCTAGTCCTAGACCAGGTGCAGTTTTAACAGGACTCCTCAGGAAGGCATTCCCTCCTGGAGATGATATTAATGCTGTTTCAGCTCTGGCTTATAATTTTCTAAGGTTTTGGGAGGAAGATTGGTCTCTTGCAGAAGGGCTGTCACTGCCAGGGCAATGGAGAAGGGGTGGGAGACTTCAAATGGGAATGAGGACCTGTGCTGTTCCTCCCCTTGGCTCAGGGAGCAAGCACTTAAAGGAGGATCAGGAGAGACCTTCTCACTCCAACTCCGTGGAAGGAGATTGGAATGAGATGGGGCTTGGTCACTTCTCCCAAGGAACAAATGATAGGACAAGAGGAAATGGCCTCAACTTGTGCCATTTAGGTTGGATATTAGGAATAATTTCTTCTCCAAAAGGCTTGTCCAGGCCTGTCCTAGGCTGCTGAGAGCAGTGTTGGAGTCACCATCCCTGGAGGGATTTAAGGAACAGGTAGATGTGGTGCTGAGGGCCATGGTTTAGTGGAGATTTGGCAGTGCTGGGTAAACAGTTGGACTCAATGATCTCAAAGATCTCTTCCAACCAAAATGACCCTAAAGCACCATCCCACCCATCCCACCTTTTGGCAGCATCCCTGCCCTCTCACCTCACCTGGAGAGAGCTGTGCCTGGAGCCAGACAGAGCTGAGCATCCTTAATCCCCAGCACATTCTTGATGTGTGGTAGATCCCCATCAGCTGGTGGCATGATCTGTTTGTCAATAATTCTTTGTTTATTAATTAGCCCAAAGCCAGAGCAGCACTTCCCAGAGAAAGGAGAACCCTTGCCTGGAAGAGCTGGGAGGGATGCTCTTACCTCAGAGTTGCCTAATGCAGCTCCTGAAACACTGCCAAAGCTTTGCTTTCAGACACTTCCTAGGAGCAATGGTTTTATAATATCTTATATCCCAAATGAGCTTTATAAGTTTCCTAGAAGCTTGATTTTTCTGGGGGAAAGAGCAAATACCCTCAAACCTTTTCTATTTTCCACTCTCAGGTGCTTTCCAACTTGCTACCTGATGCTGGATGCCTGAAAGCAGGCTGGAAAAGGCTGCTTTTGGAAAGGAGAAGGTGGCAGCAGGAGGCAGGTTGTCCATCTAGTGCTGTCAGAGCTTGGCATCCCTGCCCTAGAGAAGCTGGCATGCTGACCTAGCCTAGGCACCAAGCCAGGAGAGCAGATGGGCAGCAGCGTGGCCTCAGAGGAGAGCGTGTTGGAGCATTTAGGCTGTTAGCAAAGGGCACAATTCCTGGGCAGGTACTGAGAGGCCAGGCTGTAATTTAGGGGATGTGCCCCTGATGCAGGAGGGCATTTTGGGTGCCAATCAGCACAACATGAGAGGAGAAGGAGGAAAGGTTGGAAAAGGTTGGAAAAGGGCTTGGGGTGCTGGTGGCTGAGAAGNTGTGATGGAACAGTGGCCCAGGTTGCCCAGGGAGGTGGTTGAGTTGCCATGCCTGGAGGCATTGCAGGTGAGGCTTGCCAGGGCTCTGGGCAAGCTGTTCTAGTTGGGGATGTCCCTGGCCACTTCAGGGGGGTTGAACTAGATGAGCTCCAGAGCTCCCTTCCAACCCAAACCAGGCTAGGATTCTATGTGGGGTTGTTGATGGCATCTTGCCGAGGGATCCTCCAGGGATTGCATAGGGCTGGATGAGTATTGATGGTGCAGGGGACTACAACACAAAAAAACCAGATTGTTTTCAGGTATACAACAGCTTTCCCCTTTCCTATCCTTATTTTTGAGTGGATTGCTGAATGTCATGCAAATGGCTGAGGCTGAACATGTAGGTCTTGACTTTTGGCACATCCAGCTCTTTGTGTTAGGGGTTGGTTCCCACTCACAGTGTGATGATAGGGCAAGGGGTTAATGGGTTTGAACTGAAAGAAGGGAGTTTTAGGTTAGATATTAGGAATAAATGATCTTCTGTGAGGGTAGTGAGACACTGGCCCAGGTTGCCCAGGGGAAGTTGTGGATGTCTCCTCCCTGGAAGTGTTCAAGGTCAGGTTGGATGGGTCTCTGAGCAACCTGGGCTAGTGGAAGTTGTCCTTTCCCACGGCAGGAGGGTTGCAACTAGATGATCTTTAAGGTCCCTCCCAACCCAACCTATTCTATGGTTCAATCTGGTTGGGTGGAAGGGATGTTAATGTGGATGCCATACTAGGAGATAGCTGTGTCCAGCTTGATTCTGGCTAACTGCAGCAAGGAGATGAGGAGTGCATCACCTCTGGCTCTGCAGTGTATAGAAGTTACCACCTCTGCCCTTACAATGACCTTTTGGATGTTCCCAGGACAGTAAGTTCCCACAGTTAGGTGTCTGTCCCCATCAGGCAAGATGGATCTGAGTCCTTTTCCTTCTGCAGCCTGGCCCTGGACCAAGTAAAATGACATGAGTGCTGGCAGATGTATGTCTAATCTGTTCTTAAAAATTGCCAGTGAGTTTCACAACCTCCCTTGGTAATTTGCTCCAGTGTCTAATTATCCTTTCAGAGAGAAAAAACTCCCTTCCTGCAAGCTAAAACCTGCTCCTTATGGTCCAATTCTGTTTGGACATGAGGAAAAAATAGTGATTGTCAGCTTATTTAAAGGAATGATTTACATATTTATGCTTTCATACCTATGGACATAAATATATGTAAAACCAATAATAATATTGAGTTTCTTTTGCCTCTTTCTAGACTAAGCAAAACTCAGCAGAGCTTTCCTAAAATGTTTATCATTTCCTGTCATTTCCCCCTCCACTTTTCCCCAGTTGTGTTTCATTTGTTTTCTTAAAGGCTAATGCCAAGAAATGGATATTTTCTTCTCATTAAGGCTTTAATGGTGCTTTGCAGAGAGCCCAGAAAGTGATTTGCCTGTTGGTAACAGCAAGCTTGACTCAGAAACACTTTGAGGTCTTTTCTAGCCTCCAGGTTCACTTTGTGTGCTCCTTTCTGTCTCCTTCCCCCACTGAATTGGTGTGGATTAGATTTAGCTTCCTATCTCCAGTGCCTCACCCTCATCTGTATTAAATGTCATCATGAGGATGCTTGCTCCAAAATCATTTGGACTTGGAATTCTTGTGCTCTTTCCCAGTTTGGTGTCATCCAAAGTATGTTCTCTGCTCTCTCATCCAAGTTGTTAATGAAATATTGAACAGCAGCAGATCCAGGACAGAGCCAGCTGGGACTTTGCATGGCATCTTCTCCAGCACTGACAAAGAGAGGAATTTTGGGTTTTCATGTAGAGCCTAACCCTTGAGCCATGACAGCTCTGCTTCTGCCCAGGGCACGGGTGGAATCTCATTTCTGGAGGGGTTTAAGAAACATAGAGATGTGATGCTAAGGGACATGGTTCAGTGGTGAGCTGGCAGTGCTGCTAACTCCATGTTTAATAACATTTCCCTTTTTGCTATAGGAAATCTAAGCTTGCATCACTGTATTTATTTTCCTGTCGGTTCAACTCGATGATCTCAGAGGTCTTTTCCAAGCAGAATGATTCTATTATGCTCTTAATTTATCTCCTCTATGCTACTATAAGCTTCTCACAAGCTACAACAGCCTGGCTCCCAGAAGGTGAGCACTTTTGGGTGCTTTCATGGAGTCTATCCATAGAAAAGAGTCTTTTCATCTTGTCCTCCTCAACACCTGCTCCAGTGTTTGACTTGCAGATTAGGTTGAGAGAGAAGAAATAAAGCAGATAATGAAAACAACTGTAGTCAACCTTTCCCTCCTGACAGAGGAGATACTCAGCTTCCATATGTCCAAAAGTGATTCTCTTTTCTCTTTTGGAGTGGGTTTTTTATTGAAGTTGCAAGATGAGCATCCTAAAGCTCTCAGTGTTGTGATAGCATGGAAGTCAGAAGACTTGTTTGGTGAAGCAAGCTGATTTATTTACCTTCCCAGCTAGAAAGGACTCATCTTTGGCTGTGTAAGCAGCCAAGAACAGGAGGGTACAAATGGAGACCTGGAAGCAGAGTTTGGCTCAGGATCTATTGACATTGGCAAGCACAAGCTTTGAAAAATGAGACCTCAGCTAAAAATAAGTTATAACCTGTGAGCATTTGCCTGAGAGGAGCTCTGCCTGTAAACTTCCTAAGTGAAGGTTAATTCAGTTCCCAATGTGGAGCTCTGAAGCAGACCTGGTGATGTTATTCTTTGGCTCTTGCTCTGGAAAAGGTTGCAGGAGCCATGGAGCATCCAGGTGGCAGCTTGTGTGTCATTGCTGCAGCTGAGCTCAGCTCTGGCCTGGGTAAGAGCAGTGAATGCTGCTCTGTGGCATCCTTCTTCCATTGACCAGTCAAAACAAGGAGCAAAAAAACACCAATCCAAGATCTTTTAAAGACACCGAAAAGATGCACCTATTCCTTTGGGATTTTTGGTTTAAATGGTGTAAGTCAGGAATTATCATGAGGATGTCAAGGATTTTTGCAGGAGCAATTGTCATACACAGCCTACTTATTTGCTAGTTAATGACAGTTTACTCATCGTGTATGTGTTCACTAATCTACTCTTCCTGTGCCGTGAGCAATTCCTTTTGGAATTCCTTCCTAACTGGCTGCCCCTTGATTAGTGGCAGTGACTCAATCCAGTTGGAGTTGGCTTTAGCACCTTTCCTCCCCTGCCCACAGGACATCTCTGCAGAAGAATGGTGGCTTAGTGCTTCTCTTCTCAGCTTTTGCATCCTTTCCCCTTCCCCATGGCAGCAGGGACAAGCTGGGTCAGTGTCTCCAGTGAAGGTACAGGGAGATCTTTCCATGCCTTCACAGAAGAGGGAATGAATCTGTGATCTAGCATCTAGCTGCCAAAAGCCTTTTCCTTAGGTGGGGAAAGGAGTGAGCTTCTCTGGAGCTAGGCTTTAGATCCAGAGACCTCCAAAAAGCAGCAGCTCTTCTCTCCCTGGTGATGCCCAGGCTTCCTGAGCTCATCCAGGCTGGGATGTGGGAAGGTGAACAAAAGGAACTTAACTCACTTTGAGATGCTTGATATAAACCTTCTGCCTAATCTCTTCTAAAGAAAAAATGCCCTTTGCTGTGTTTTCTCCTTGGATGGCTGTGTTATTCACATTCTCTCTTCTCACTGGAGGTCATTTTTTTCTGAGGGCAAGCATGCTGTCCTGTGGTTTCCCGACCACATGTCCTAATTTCTTGTGCTGCCTTCTGCTCTCACAACCAAAATCAAGTTTGCAATGTTCCTAGCAGCCTTGCTGGCCCAGTGTCACCATTGCCACCTGCCTGCCAGGCCAGCTGTAAGATGTCCCCTTGGCACAGCTGAGGAAACCTGGGCTACAGCTAAAGGGGTGGAAAGAGCTCAGTCTCTCAGATACTTCCTGACTTTTCTCTTTCCAAATATTCCAAGTGATGCCACTCCAGTGGTCCTGAGGTGCTTCTTTAAGCCAGTAGATTCCACAAAAGATAAAGAGATGAAGAGTGAGCCCTTCACTAGGAGATGGACATTGAGGTGATGGAGGCCAAAGAAGCTGGGGAAGGGTCTGGAGCACAAATGTGCTGAGGAGCAGCTGAGGGAACTGGGATTGGTTAGGCTGGAGAAGAGGAGGCTCTGGGGAGACCTTCTCACTCTCTACAACTCCCTGAAAGGAGCTTGGAGTAAGGTAGGAGTTGGTCTCTTCTCCCAAGGAACAAGTGACAGGACAAGAGGAAACAGCCTCAAGTTACACCAGGGGACTTTTAGCTTGGGCATGAGGAACAATTTGAAAGTGTTCTCCAGACCTGTGCCAGGCTGCCCAGGGCAGTGCTGGAGTCACCATCCCTGGAAGTGTTCAGAAGGCATGGAGATGTGGCATTTGGGGCATGGATTGGTGGTGAACATGGCAGTGTTAGGTTAAAGCTTGGACTTGATGATCTCAGAGGTCTCAGACTTCACCAGCAGATCGGTGTAAAGCAGGGATGTGAACCTGTGTGGTTGGAAGCCTTCACCAGGACTTTCTGTTAGCAGCCCTGCTTAGAAACCTCCTGTCCCAAACATAGATCCTGATGTAAAGAGTAGGGAATCTTTCCTTTGACTTTAATCACATAGGACTAGGTTCTCCTTTCACCTTCCTATGCAGCTGACTCTCCTCTGGCTTTGAGGAGCTCTGAAAGCTCACCTGCTCTATCAAATTCTGTTAGATGTTTAAGAACTATTGAGATGCTCTCCTCAGGGCCATGGTTTAGTGGGATGGGAGTGCTAGGGATGGTTGCACTTGAGCTTAGAGGTCTCTTCCAACCTTCCTGGTTCAGAGATTGAGCAGCACCAGCAGTTTTTGAGTTCTAGGCTCTGATGTCCATCTGTTTACATCCAGCCTCCTGGTTTTCATCTGAAAATAATCCAAGCAGGATGAATTCTTCATGCAAACCTTCAGAAGTTTGTGTCCCACTTGCAACACAAATTACTTTGGGTTGCACCCAAGAGCCAACCAAGTTGGTGTGATAATTATGCACTAAATCAGCCAAAAGAAGGGCTAATTCTAGTTTAAAATCTATCCTTTTTCCATCTGTGTACTTCAGGAGATTTTTCAGACAAGATTTTACTTCAGTGAAAAAAAAAACCAAACATGCAGAATATTTTTCCTTTATCTCAATTTCAGACAAGATTTGACTTCAGTGAAAAAAAAAAAAACAAACATGGAGAATATTTTTCCTTTATCTCAATTTCAGACAAGATTTGACTTCAGTGAAAAAAAAATACATGCAGAATATTTTTCCTTTATCTCAATTTCAGACAAGATTTGACTTCAGTGAAAAAAAAAAAACAACAAACATGCAGAATATTTTCCCTTTATCTCAATGAAATCTACCTGAAAAATTATGGTGCTTTCCTAGATCCATCCCCAACAAATGGAATATTCTTGGTGACACAGAAACTTGTTGCTAATGAGGTGAAGATTCTAGAGAAGCAGGGAAAAGGCAGAGCCCTCCCAGCACATCTGCAATTCCCTGCAAGGATTTACCAAGGAAAGAGTCAGCTTTCTACTTATCTTCAAGATGTAAACTACAAATTATTAGTGCATGAAAATGGCCTCTAAGTTCTGTGGCTGGGCTCTAGTAAGTTGGGATATTTTCCATGCTATTACTGCCTGCTCCATATACCTTTACTGGTTTCTTTTGGAGATTAACTTAATGGCACTCTACAGAAATGGACTGCCTACTGAGAAGGAAAAGCTTGCTTGCAACCATGGACTCACTTCCTACTGGGAAGCACTGATTTGGCACAAACAAAGAAATGCTTTAGCATTAATTTACTCCTGTATCAAAATATTTAGAATAAATTATTTAAGCTATTTAAGGACTCGAATGGTCAATATTTGCTGGTAAGGAATTGGACCCCTGTACAAATATTTGATGCTGACAATTCCTCTGGTGACAATTCCCAGCTAGAAGGCAGAGAGATAATTCATTCTAGGAGTGGGATTGGTTTGTTCTTTTTCCTTCAGGCAGCCAGGAATTGTGGAATTGAGGCTTCCAGGTGTGTGTGTGCTGCACCTATTCCCCTGTGGATTCAGCTCTGCTCCTCTCACAACAGGCAAGAGTGTTTCCATGTGCTTCCACACACTTTCTCACCTGGAAAATAGCAAAATATGGATAAAAAAAGGGGAAATAAGAAAGGAGAAAAAGGAAAAAATAAAGGAAAAATAAAAAAAGAAAAAGGGAAAGAAAAAGATGAAGGAAATTAAAAGAAAAGTAAAAAAAAAGAGGAAAAGGATAAAATAAGAAAAAAGAGTAATAAGAAAAAAAAAGGAAAATAAGAAAAAAGAAAATTTAAAAAAGACAAAGGAAAAAGAACTAAAAACTATAAAAAAGGTAGAAAAAGGTAAAGGCGAAAAGGAGCTAAAAAAACTATTAAAAAGATAGAAGGAAAAAAGAAATTAAAAGCTATAGAAAAGACATAAGAAAAGGAAAAAGAACTAAAACTATAAAAAGGCAGAAAAAAAGAAAAGGAAAAACTAAACAACTATGAAAAAGACAAAGAAAAAGGGAAAAGGGACTGAAAACTATAAAAAAGGCAGAAGGAAAAAAGAAATAAAAAATTATAGAAAAGACAGAAAAAAGAAAAGGAAAAAGAACTAAAACTATAAAAAGGCAGAAAAAAAGAAAAGGAAAAACTAAACAACTATGAAAAAGACAAAGAAAAAGGGAAAAGGGACTGAAAACTATAAAAAAGGCAGAAGGAAAAAAGAAATAAAAAATTATAGAAAAGACAGAAAAAAGAAAAGGAAAAAAGGAACTAAAAACTATAAAAAAGACAGAAGGAAAAAAGAAATAAAAACCTATAAAATAGAAGAAGGAAAAAGAACTAAAAACTATAAAAAAGACAGAAAAAAGAAAAGGAACTAAAAAAACTATAAAAAACACAGAAGGAAAAAAGAAATAAAAAACTATAAAAAAGAGCAAAGAAAGAAAAAGGAAAAAGAACTAAAAACTATAAAAAAGACAGAAAAAGTAAAATGAGAGAAGTAAAAACTATAAAATAGAGGAAAATGAGAGAGAACTAAAAAGTATAAGACAGGAAAAAGAAAAAGGAGAGAATGAAAAGCTATAAAAAAGGCAGGAAAAAGAAAAGGAAAAAAGGAACTAAAAAAATATAAAAAAGGAAGAAGGAAAAAAGAAATAAATAACTATAAAAAAGACAGAATAAAGAGAAAGGAAAAAGAACTAAAAACTACAAATAAGACAGAAAAAGGAAAAAGAACTAAAAACTATAAAAATGGCAGAAAAAAGAAAAAGGAAAACACCTAGAAACCATGAAAAAGAAAAAGAAGAAAAGGAAAAAAGAAGTAAAAAACTATTAAAAAGACAGAAAAAGGAAAAAGAACTAAAAACTATACAAAAGACAGAACAAAAAAAGAAATAAAAAATATAAAAAAGACAGAATAAAGAAAAAGGAGAGAAGTAAAAACTATAAAAAGGACAGGAAAAAGAAAAAGGAAAGAACTAAAAGTTATAAAAAAAGACAGAAAAAAAAGAAAAGAAAAAGGAACTAAAAAACTATTAAAAAGACAGAAGGAAAAAAGAAATAAAAAAACTGTAAAAAAGAATAAAGAAAAAGGAGAGAAGTAAAAACTATAAAAAGACAGGAAAAAGTGAGATAACAAAGTATAAAAGACAGAATAAAGAATAAGGAAAAAGAACTAAGAAACTATAAAAGACAGGAAAAAGAAAAGGGAAAAGGAACTAAAGAAACTAGACAAAAAAAGACAGAAAAACAAGAAAAATAAAATGAAAGAGGAAAAACGAAGACAAGAAAAAAGGCAAAAGGAGAACAAATGAAAAGGGCCAAGAGTCCTTGGCTGGGCCAAGCAGCATCCTTCCCCTCCCCAAGCTCTCCAGTGCCCTGGCAGGGAGCAGCTGGAGCACTCCTGTCACCTCCTCCTCTTGTCACCTCCTGCTCCATGCACACCTTCCATCACTGGAGGATTGGGATGGGCTTGGGCTTCTCCTCAGTAAAGCTAAACCCAAGCAGCTTTTCACCTCCCTAAATCTTGTCGTGTCCATGTTTGTGTTCCCCAACAGGTTCCAGCAGGAGAAGTTAATTTCATATGACTAAATATAATGAGAAACACACCATGAGGCCTGTCAAGCTGACATGCTATGATGGGCACCTTAACTCTTCTCAGCAGGTTGTGCTGTTTGCACACTGCTTAAACTTGTTCATCAATGACTTCTTGCATGATAACCAGAATATTAACGACAGGGTGAAGGTGGCATCAGCTTTCTGACACCTACACATGCATTTCACCAGCAAAGTATCCCAGTATCCCAGGATGTCAGGGCTTGGCAGGGCCCTGGAAAGCTCATCTAGTGCAACCCCCCTGCCAGAGCAGGAGCACCTAGAGCAGCTCACACAGCAATGTGTCCAGGCAGCTCTGCAATGGCTCCAGACAAGGAGACTCCACAGGCTCCTGGGCAGCCTGGGCCAGTGCTCTGGCACCTGAACTGCAAACAAGTTCCTCCTCAGCTTAATACTAAACCTCCTGTGCTCCAACTTGCTCCCATTGCCTCTTGTCCTACCATTGGATGCCATGGAGCAGAGCCTGGCTCTCTCCTCCTCACACTCACCCTTCCCATATTTCTAAGCATTGCTGAGGTCTCCTCTCAGTCTCCTCTTGTCCAGGCACAGGGTTGCCCAAAGAAGTTGTGGATGTTCCATCCCTGGAAGTGTTCAAGGTCAGGATGGATGGAGCTTTGAGCAACTTGGTTCTAGAGGAAGGTGTCCTGTGCTGATTGGGACTAGGTGATCTGTAAAATCCTTTCCAACCCAAACCATCAGGTGATTCTATGACCCTGTGATTTTAACATACTCCTCATTATATTTGGGGGATTTCAGGCTCTTTCTGTCTTTGAGTGATCCACAAACATGTGCTGTGTGAAACCAAGATGGTTGGACTTGGATTGCTTTGCTTGCTCCAAAACTTCCAAAGCTTCTGCTTTTAGGCCATTCACACCCTGCTGTAAGAAACCAAGATGGTTGGACTTTGATTGCTTGATTTGTGATCTGATTTTAGGCCACTCAGACTCTGCTGGAAGCAGAAAGTCTTTCCTCACTGGTGGGGAGTCCATCCAAGCTGTGCTCCAGCTTTCTCCTCACACCATCACTCTTCATGACATGCCCTAAAAAGAGAGGCAAGGGCACTCTCTAAAAATAAAAACAAGCCTAAAAATAAGCTTAAAAATAAAATCCAGAAGGAAAATCCTTTCCCTGTACTGGGTTGGATCTTCCCACATGCAGAGGAATGGTCCAGGATGAGGAACCCTGGGAAACTTGGGATGTCCAACTCCATGACCACGTTATAGTGAGCCTTACCTTTTCCCCCATTAAAACCCAGCACCTCTCTACTTGAAACTAAAGCCCTGCCATGTCTTTTAATTGAGGCTCAGGTCTCCAGCTCCCAATCCTTATAATCAGATTCCAGTTTTCCAGCAGAAGCTGTTTATTGATGTCCTACTTCTCTTTCTCCAGTGTCAATAAATGGGAGAAGAGTTAGATTTCCCCAAGCTTGCTGGGGGGAACTCCTCTGACAATTTGCTGGATAAAGGCAGTTAATTGCTTTATAGAGCAGAGCCATAGCTGAGTATTTAGACATATCCTATGACAGACACCCAGAAAAGAAGGGAGAGACATATTTGTCAATAAAATGAAAGGCTGGAAAAAGCAAATGATTTGATTATGGGCAAGTTCTTGCTTTAAACTGAGTGATCTTGATGGTCCCTAATAACTGACAAGCCTTAAGCAGCTCCTGCTTATTGTGCTCAACCTTCTCAGGACCTGCTTGGAACCAGCCTGAAAGGAAATCTCCAGGTGCCAGAGAATTTAATACAAGGAAAGAAAAAAATACAACAACCAAACAACAAAAAAAAACAACCCAGGAAAGTTCAAATTCTATTTTATTTTAAGCTGGATAGGGCCATAATAGAAAAAGATCATCAAAAACAATGAAAAGGAATAATTGTTAATTTCTCCACCACCTTGAAACAGAAGCCCCTGAGAATAAATAGAATAAGAATACTATTAAAATTTCCTCTTTTATTATATCTTCTCTGCCAGGGTAATTGTTGCTGTGTCCAATATATGCAGAGGACAATTTACTAGCTGTTTTCTATTAGTTTTTAGCATTAACATATACAGAAATAAAATGAATAGGGAGCTTTGCTTTGGTTAATTAAATGACTGACAAGTCACAGATGTTGCTGCACTGACTCTTCCATATGATTTCAGAAGCCCTGGCAAACAAAAGAAGAGTGGAGCAGCAGTGTAAATGGTCTCTTTATTAAGTGAATATTGATGCTACATTATGATTCTCCTTTTTCCCCCCTTTATGAATGTGAATAAGGTGGAATACTTGCTTTTTTATCCAAGTTTTATATTAAGATTGGAAAAGAAAACCTGTTTCCTCCATCCTTCCCACAAAGGACTTCAGGAGATGGTTTACTGGAGGAGTGACCTAATTTCCAGGAGGTTCTGCTTCCTCCACATCTATCCCAAAAGTGCATTTTTATTAGCAAGATACATCTCTTTTAATATTTTTTTTTTCCTCCAGTATCATTTTAATAAAAGCTTGGTCTTGAAAATAAATATTCCATTTCTATTCAAGACTCAAAAACTTGAAGAGAATTGATGCAAATATTCATTAGTATCTTCAAGTCCAGGTGGGAAGCTTGTCCCTGCTCCATCTTCCTCCTGAAGAGAGTTTCTCTTCTCTCTGGTGCTGTTAGATGGGTTGAATCATCTTACTTTTTGTTCCATGGAGCTAGAAGAAAATCATTTGCAGCTTTTAGCTTAGCAGAATTTGGGTCTCTAAAGTGTCCTTGAGTCTGTTCTTTTGGTTAAACATCTTTGAATTGAGCAGGTGGTTTTCTTTTCATAGGATAGAATCATAGAATTAAACATCATAGACTTTCACAATTCTAGGATCATAGTATTCAGAATTGTGAAGCTATGGAATAGGTTTGGTTGAAAGAGAACTTGGAATCTCATCCAATCCAAGCATTAACCAAACAATACTAGCTAATCAAACTAGATTCTAGAATTTAAAAGGACAAACTGGAGTTCCTGCTGATGGATTTAAGCCAGAACATTGCTTGTGCAAAGTGCCATATTGAATTAACAGAGGGAGCTTAGGTATAATATTTACATACTTGTAAAGCAATCCAGGAGCACAAAGCTTCTTTGCCACCAAGAGAGACCTCTGGTGAAGGATTAAATGACAAGAAAAATGGATTTGACAAGAAAATCTCCCCACTCACCAAGATAAGCATTTGGCAGGGTTTGGATGTGACTGGAGAGTTTGAGTTTTTGCTCCTGAGCAGGCCTTGCCCTGGTCACCTGGTGATCAGTTCTGGGGCATCACCCAGTGCATCCTCCCTGCTCCAGCAGCATCCCCCCCAGAGCTTGCCCAGCATCCCCTCCAGGGGCCTTGGCAATCTCTGCACCCCAGGACACTCCCCAAGCTCTCTGGGCAGCCTGGGCCAGGGCTCTGCACCCTCACAACAAACAAGTTTCTGCTGCTGCTCAGCTGCAAGCTGCTGCCTTCCAGTGTGTGCCCATTGGCCCTTGGGCTGGCCCTGGGCACCCCTGAGCAGAGTGTGGCCCCAGCCTCTTGCCCCCTGCACCCTTCAGCTCTTGCTCAGCATGGAGCAGCTCCCCTCTGGCTCTGCTCTGCTCCAGCCTCAGCATTCCCAGGGCTCTCAGCCTTTCCTCCAGTGCCCTCAGCATCTCCCTAGCCTCTGCTGCACTCTCTGCAGCAGTTCCTTGGCTCTCTGGAGCTGGGAAGGCCAGAGCTGGCCCCAGCACTCCAGAAGTGGCCTCACTGGAGCACAGTGGAGTGGGAGGAGATCTCTTGACCTTTTGGTCACACTCTTCATTCATCCTCTCTTAGAACATCTTACATTACCCAGCAAATTCATCTGAAGATTTGACCCAATGACTTTAGCTAAAGTGCTCAGTGCAAAAGTAGAAAGGCCTCTAAAATCCATTTGTTTTCCCTTAATTTTCTCAACTTCTCAGTATCACAGGATGTCAGGGGTTGGCAGGGCCCTAGAAAGCTCATCTAGTGCAACCCCCCTGCCAGAGCAGGAGCACCTAGACCAGCTCACACAGCAATGTGTNGTTGAAGAGTTTTCCGTGGTGGTTTCTGTGAGCAGCAGAGTGTCCTGCCTTTCCGTGGGATGGCAGAGGAAAATCCCTCACACCCTGGTGGGCAAGTGCATTAATTAGGAAGGTGATGAATAGTCTTCAACTTTCTGTAAATAACTGTGTGCTGGAGATTCCAGCCCACTGAAAGCACAGCTCTGTTTTAGTGGACCAGGGCATCATATTTCACAGAGCAAAAAGTTGTGAGGGAAGAGGAGTGATATTTATGGAGTGCAAAGCACTGTGGGACTTTGTGGGAAACCACATCTATCCAGCTTGTCAGAAAACATCTTAATATTTACTCTTACAATCCCTAGGCTGCTGCTTTCTAAACCTAAAGCTTTCATTAGCCCATTTAGCAGATATAAAACATTTGGGAAGCCTGCTGAAAGAGTTACTTCCAGGAGTGGCATTTTTCACAGCAAAAGGATGATACCTTCCCAGAAGCTCCTGATGCAGCAGTGGCAGCTGAGACACAAACCCAACAAAAACTCCCTTTGATTCCTTCCTGTAGAGGATTTTAGACTGGGCAGAGTTTGACAACTTGAAAAAAAAATCCAGAAGGTAGTTGTTAAAACCTAAATAAGGATGAGAGTTGTATTTTGGTCCAAACCTAAATGTTTCTCACTGGCCTTGCATGCACAATCTGCTCCATTAAGGCAGGTTAATTCTATATTAAATATAATCAAAAGCACACCATGGGGCCTGTCAGGCTGCTATGGTGCAATAGGTACTTTAATACTGCTCAGCAGGCCCCCTTGTTATATGTTTTTTTATATGTTAGTAGATGTCTACTTAGAATTGATCAAACCTTTCCTCCTGAAACATATATGCCAACACCTCCACAACACACTATAAACTAGGCTCTCAGAAAACAATAATGATGCTTATCAGTCACTCTCCTGGAGTTTGCCTGTGAAAAAACCTCCAGCCTGGCTGCCATTGGAGCTCTTAAAACATAGATCTTTTTGCTGCACTGATAATTCACTCACAGCTGGAGATTGATGACTATGTGAAGTCCATAAAAGATGTTACCACTATATTTTCTTCTGATGATTTATTTTATCGCGTTGTCAAGGTTTGCAGAAAACAAGAAACAAATCAATGAATGTCATGCTTAAATATTAAAGAAGGCTGTAATACACAATTTTATTCAGATGCCTGAGTCAATCTTGCAGCTCTGGGAAGGGTGGTGGTGGAGCTTTTATTGGAATTACTTTGGGGGGAAATTAATTTGGTGGCAATGCTGAGTTGTGAATGGCAGGAGGGGAGCTAACCTTATTTGTTTAAGGTGGAGAAACCTGCTTTGCTTTTGGAGAACCTAGGGGAAATCCTCTGGCTTCTCCACTGCAGCAACTTTGGAGCTGGATGAGCTTTCCTCAATTAATGAAATGTTGCCGTAGCAAGGAAGGGAGGGAAGGTGGCAGAGGTTTGTGGTGGGATATTGGTAGCAGAAATCCCTCAGTGCTACAAAGCTATTGGAACAAGAAAAGCTTTGACTCCATCCTTGCTGCTCAAGTGGGATCACATCTCCATCCTGAGCTGTTTTTCCCCAGCCTAGTCTCCTTCCCTGGGCTTCATCAGGGCTTGCACACAAAGCACCAAGTAAGCTCAGCTTGGTTGTTTAGAATTAGTTTGGTTTTTTGTTTGTTTGGGGTTTTTTTCATTGGTTGATTTGAGTGTGGATTTGTTTATTCCCTTCCTCACGCTTAAGGACAGCAGGAACTCCATCAGAATATTTGGTTGCTCTTTTAAAACAATCTTCCTTTGACTCTAGTGCTGTTAAATCTGTGAAAAGGATGTTTTCCTGTGCTTTCATCTCTAGGAAGAGCTTTGGTGATCATTTATTCCTCGCTAAGGGTGTCCTGTCCTACAGGAGCAGACAAGAGAGCTCTGAATGGGCAGAGCTTCTGGTCTTTAGTCGTCAGGGAACAAAGTTGCCTTTTTATCAACTTCTTTGACCATTTTATTTCCTTTTACTCCCATCAAACCCCATGAACCACTACCATCTTGTCTCTCAATCCACTCCTGGGGTGAATTATCTGTGTGGGAAGCAAGGTTTTTGGCTAAACTCTCCCATTTGCTATGGCTCCAATCTTCTGAACTCGAGAGAACACTTGAAGCAGTTCAAGGAACTTTGCTTTCTGCTTCTCTGCAAGACTTTTTTTGAGTCACAGAATCATGAAGAGACCTCTAAGATCATTAAGTCTAACCATCAACCTCTCACTCCCATACCACTAACCCATGGCCCTAAGGAGAGCATCCAGATGTTTCTTAACCCCCTCCAGGGCTGGTGACTCCAGCACCTCCCTGGGCAGCCTGGGCTAATGCCTAACAACCTATTCAGTGAAGAAATTCTTCTTCACATCCAATCTAAACCTCCCCTGCTGCAACTTGAGGCCATTCCCTCTTGTCCTCAAGAGAAGTTGATGCTTTCATTTAGCTTGAGACTGTCAGTGCAAACCAAAGCTGATTTTAGTTGCAAATTTCACAATGCTTTTATAACATAAATATTTATATCAGATTGATAACATCATAACTAAAAGGAAAATGTGTTAGATGCCATGTTTTTGCCAGTATATTATTTTAATTAACCTGAGAACCAAATTCCTACCCCAAGCCCCAACTGTAGCAGAGCATCCTCTGCATGCACTGTTATTTCTAAGAGCACATGCATGGATAGCAAACTTCTTTGGGTTGGTTGTTTTTACTCTCCAGCTCTTCTCTCTTCCCTTGCCCAGCAGGGTGTAAAGTGACAGTCAGACTAAAACAACATAATCAGGAGCAAGATTATCCCAGAGACTGAGTTGAGTCCACAAAGGGGGTACCAAGGCACCACCTGCTTGCAAGCTTGATTTCCCTAGGAAATATGGCACCTCCTGTCCTTCCAAGTCTGGAAGAATTAAGAGGATTGGAAGCAATGGAATTTTTTTTTATTTTTTCCTCTCTGTTTTATTTTTTTTTCCCCTCTATTTATTTGTTTTGGCAGCCACTCTGCATCCAATTCACCCGTGTGCAGATGGCAAAGACAAGCCCCCTGCACTTCAATCCCATGGCAGTCTATTCCTGGGGGTAGCCCAGCTCGGAGACTCTTTCCTGTGAGATTCCAGCTCCTGCTGCTTCCACATTGGCCAAAACCTAACTGGAAGCACTGATGTTTTCATTCTTTTCCCAGGCCTGAGGAGCTTTGTTTGTTTGCTTGGAAATTCATTGCCCCCTGCACCCTTTAGATCCTGCTCAGCAATCCCTCAGCACTCAGCAGGGACATCTGCAGCAAGAGCAGGATGCTCAGAGCCCAACCAACCTGAGCTGGGATGGTCCCAGGGATGAATGGGACATCTCCCACCTCTCTGGGCAAGCTGGGCCAGGCTCTCACCACCCTCAGTGGAAAAAGTTTCTTCCTTCTCTCTAGTCTAAATCTCCCTTTCCAGTTTCAAGCCATCAGCCCTTGCCCTGTCCCAACAAATCCTGCTCAAAGCTCTGTCCCTATCTTTCTTTTAGGTCCCATTAAGTACTGAAAAGCTGCAGTAAGTTCTCCCTGGAGCCTTCTCCAGGTTAACAACAAAAGGTGCTAAACCAGATAGTAACAAAGAGCTTCCAGGGGCACAAGATGAAGGTGAGATACTGATTGTCCTGATATTAAAGAGAAATTCCTTTTCCCATCACTGGACCCACAACTCCACCCAACATTTGGGGAGGAGATGCTGTCTCCAGCCCCACAGACATTGGTCAACATCTTCGAGGAGATCACAGAGAAGCAGTTGGGAGAGCAGAGCCTTCCACAGTGCATTGAACAGTTACCTCACCCAAATGAGCTGAAATACTTAACAAGTGAAATCTTTAGGAGGAAGCCAATTTTCCTGAGTATCTACCTGGATCTGCTTTTGTTTGCCCATCCCCAGCCCTCGAAGCTCTTCCAGGAGCATCCATGCTGGCACGTGGCTGCTGATTTAATGGAATTGTAGCAGAGCTCTGAAGAATTAAGACAAGGCTTCAACCCAGTGTCCATGTGTGCTTGGAGATAGAATTTTTTTTGCAAATACCCTTATTTATCCAATGACTGCAAAGTTAATGTTTTTGGCTTTCTTCCGGGATGAGCTGTACGAGAAAAAAACCCTAGAGCTGGGGATTAAAAAGAGTGTGGAAGTAATGTGTAAACCATGAAATTCAATTAGTTCCTCTCAGGAAGCCAAATTTTTGGTGAATACTGTAGAGAAAAGGTAGGGATAAAATGCCTCAGCCAAAGCTGCTCTTAATAAGCTTCAGTAATTAGTTATAAATGGCTTCTTAAAGCTGGAAATGCATCTCTTCTTTTTGCCCGTGCTTATGAAGGCTAAGGAAAAGGAAAGGTAGGGTTAAATCATAACTTTGAAGAGTTTCCATCCCAAATTTGCTACTAAAGCAGAGTTTTGGTGGTGTTAGAAGGTGGGCATGGAGAAAAGGCACATGGTGCTTGGCTTGGGTGTGGGAATGAGGGGGTCTAGGGACACAGAGAATCATAGAATTGTCAGGGTTGGAAGGGACCTGAAAGCTCTTCTAGATCCAACCTCCCTGGCACTAGAGCAGCTTGCTCCCAGCCCCAACACTGCTAGGGATGGAGCTGCCAACACCTCTCTGGGCAACCTGGGCCAGTGTGTCCTCACCCTCCTGGGGAACAACTTCTGCCTAACAGCCAACCTAAATCTCCCCTCCTCAAGCTTGGATCCATTCCCCTAGTCCTAGCACTGCCTGACATCCTGATAAGTCCTTCCCCAGCTCTCTTGGAGCCCTGCAGATGCTGGAAGGCCACAAGAAGGTCTCCTGGGAGCCTTCTCCTCTCCAGACTGAACAATGNCTCTGATCCCCTGTGCTGCTGCCCAGGGCATCCCAAGGAGCATGGGTGAGACTCCGTGGGTGAAAGCTGAGGAAATGGGTATTTCAAAGGAATATTGGGAGAACAGTGGCCAGATCTAGTGGCAAGGTCATGTGGAACAAGGTGCAGAGGAAATCAGCAGCATTGTGCTGTTACTGATGTGTCCCTTCTGTACCCCTGCATCCTCTCTCAGTTTTGCTGTGTCCAGTCACAGCTTGGCATGTGAATTGTGTAGCAACACTTCAGAATTGGAAGGGTAAAAGGTAAATGGTGCTACAGTAGCTGATAGATTAATTGGCAGATGTTCCTGTTATTGTTTCTGGGAGCTCTACACATCCACCTCACTCTTCTCCTCTCTGAAAAGGGCTCCCTGAAGTCAAAAGCACTCGTGAACACACCCATGTCCAAAAACAGAGCTGCGGCCTCCTGCTCTGCAATTCATCTTGCAATCAAAGGTCCTTTGCTGTCACTACAGGAACTGGAGCAACAAATACAGACATTGACAATTCCTTTTCTCTCCTTCCCTCCCCCCAGCTCCCTCCAGAATACCCTGAAATCCCAACTCTAATCCATATTGCCAACAGTAAACACTTCTGACCTATAAACTCTCTCATTTTTTTCCCTAAGAAAAGTGTTTTCCTGGCTGTATATTCCTAACCTTTTTGTATTCTGCCTCTCCATTCCTTTGGAGAGCTTGGCCCACACCTGCCCCATTTGCAGCTGGTGCTTGTTGCAGGGGGACTGGGTCAGACTGGAGTTCCTTCAGCCATTGTTACTCAATTTCTGGGTCAGCTTCCAGCCAGACCCCTTCTTCCTCTTTTGCTTCAGATGGAAAACACTCAAGGATTGATATTTTTTTTGCTGGGAAACCTGCACAAGATGGTTGGAATTCCATGAGAAGCACACCTCTTGTGCTTTCCTAGATGATGGAGCTCCCTCTTTTGGGGCCACAGCATCCAAAAGCATCAGGGGCAAGTCAGGCTTTGCCTTGTACTGAAGTCTGCAATCAACTCATCTTCATTTATTGATTCATTTTCCTTCCCAGCTTCTCTTTAAGCTTCTGCACAACCTTGACTTTCACAGGATTGCAGGAGCAACTGCATGGATGTGAGGAAATATTTCTCCATGGAAAAAGTTGTTAGGCATTGGCCCAGGCTGCCCAAGGAGGTGCTGGAGTCAGCATCCCTGGAAGGATTCCAGAAACACCTAGATGTGCTTTTTAGGGCCATGATTTAGAGGTGAGAGGTTGATGGTTGGACTTAGAGGTCTCTTCTAACCTTACTGATTCTGTGATCCCAAGGAGAGCTGGTGGATAGGAGCCATCAAGTGTGATCCTTGGAAACATCTGACCCTTTTCCTCCTGGATTTTGTACCAGCTGCTTTTTGGCCAAGTGAAAGAGTTACCCCAGCCTGAGAGCACTAGCAGTTGACCTTTGGGTTACAAGGTGGTTGCAGGAGTTGTTGAAGCTTCCACTCCAGAGCTTTTCTCTTTGCTGCCTGCTGTTTCCAGCAGGACTTCAGCTCCTGGACGAAGCACAGGGGCTGGCTTTGGAGTCTTTATCACCTTACAAACCTCTCCTGAAACCTTTCTCTGCAGCCTTGCATGTGACACTTAACCTTGCTGCCTCTGACTCCTCCTCAAGAAGTGGATAATAACACTTGCTTATCTACTCCAGAGCCAGCTTTGAGGATTAATTAGTTAATATTTGTACAGTGCTTTGAACATAAGTGCTTGGTATTATCATTCTTCCTTCACTGCTCCAGGCTCTTTTGCTCCTTTGGCCTGCTTTTTTTCCTCCAAAGCTCTTCATCTTGTCTTCTCCTTGCTATGCCATGCCCTTGTCCTGCTTCCCTGCTTGCTTTGCATGCTCCTGGCCTGCCCTTTGGGTCTGGAGAACATCTGCAGGAGGACAAGGGCCTGCCCTGGCTCCTTTGCTCCTCCTGTTCACTCCAAGAGGAATGAAACCCAGCTTTGTGAGGCTGGAGCAAGCATCCCTCAGCATCTCCTTCCACTCCATCAGCAGTGCTCCTCACAAAAGCAAGAGGCAGGCCAGGAGGGCATTGGCATGCTGTGCACATCACAGGGCTCCTTGCCATGCATTTTATCTCTTCTTCAAATGAAACAAAGACAAAGAAAGGGAGAAAGGAATGACCAAAGCCTTGTTTCTGCTGCCTTGAAATATGCTTCTTGGAAACCATTCCCACCTAGCTCCATCATAAAGGTGAGCAGAGGAGCTAGGAACACACCAGTTCCTATTTTATCATAAATCTATTTGAATGTCTACAGTTGGGGAGCTTTATGCTCACCAAGCCTAGGTGTGTCCACATGGATGTCTGTGCCCAGTTGCTTATTCCTCCTCTAGGAAACACCTCATGTCCCCAGAGCAACAGCTGAGCCTTTCTTAGTGACACCAGAGCTGCAGTTCCTCAAGCTATCCCAAGGATTTGCTGGTTTTCTACAGCCTTTAGCCTTGGCTTGGGCCCTGGCTGGAACCTCTGCTCCATGCTCACCCCATCTCTGACACATGGAAGTGGGGCAGTGACTACTCCTGACATCATGCTGGCACGAGAGCCACACAAGCAGAGACTGTCCCACTGGAAGCAGGAGACCCACACAAGCAGGATCTATCCCACTGGAAGCAGGAGACCCACACAAGCAGAATCTATCCCACTGGAAGCAGGAGACCCACACAAGCAGAGATTGTCCCACTGGATGCTTCTTCTCTGCAGTGGTGCCAGACTTCTTTATTTTAACATGTTCACAGAGAGCAAAGCTTTGGCTAAGAAGTTGAGTGAGAAAAATCCTGAGGATGTTTTCATGCTGAAAATTCCTAGGGCCCCTGGTCAAAACCATCAGTGGGTGACTATTTCACCTCTTTTCACCTCTGCTCACTTCCCCGTGATGGATTGGGCAGGAATTGTTTCTTTTTGAGGGATATTTTCAACACTCCAATTTCTCCTGTCTCCCTCTTAGTGGCAGAGAGAAAGCTTTTGTCTGAGTGCCTTTAATGTGCATTTGCAGCAGGCTGCTGGGCACCGGATGGTACAGCTAGATCTGATTCCAGAGTTGGATCTGCTGACATCAACCTTCATGCTTTTTATTGTGTGCCACTTTGGGAAATCCTGATTAAGAGCAACAAAGAGATCATTATGCAGGACTAAGACAATGTAGTTGTTTTAAAAATAATGTATATCAGACAATTAATGCTACTTTGTCCTATATCAAAGTCACACTACCTGCATTAATCAGACATCCTCTTGGCTTCTCCGCATTAATGGCAAGGAATAAAAAGGAGAACTCTGAATCCCGAGGAGAGTCCCAGCAATGGGCTGGGGGTTGGGTTTCTTCTGAGGAGTGGAGAGCTAGTAATAAGCTTTCCAGCCTAGTTGTGACAAAATGGAGAAGATAGGAGTATATCTTCTACAAAAAGAGGGGTTGGAGCCAGTTCAGGAGACCTGCTGCTTGTGTGGATCTCCTACTTCCAGTAAGATAGATCCTGCTTGTGTGGGTCTCCTGCTTCCAGTGGGATAGATCCTGCTTGTGTGGGTCTCCTGCTTCCAGTGGGATAGATTCTGCTTGTGTGGGTCTCCTGCTTCCAGTGGGATAGATCCTGCTTGTGTGGGTCTCCTGCTTCCAGTGGGATAGATCCTGCTTGTGTGGGTCTCCTGCTTCCAGTGGGATAGGTGCTCAAACTTCAGGAAGGGTAGAGACCCTAACCTCTCCCTATTTGTCCTGGCTGTTAAATAGCTTCATTACACACTTATTTTGCTTGGATCTTAGTCTTTATGGAAGAATCCCTAAGGGCCAAGCTTGGTGTTAGAGTTCCCAGTACTGACTATGACCTCTATGGCATGGAATAGCTTGTTTGGACTCAAGCTAGGACAAAATTCCACATCTCCACCTGAGTCCTGGCTGCTGCTGAGTCCTGGGGAGGGAGTTGCCATCAAGGGAGGTTGGCAGCAGAAGGCTCTCCAACCTGAGCATGTGCTTAAGGTCATCAGAATAACTGTTTCAACTCTAAGGAATTCAGGAAGGGAACATTAAGGCTAGACTTGGAATAGAAAAAAAACAAGAGGCATCTTTTCCTGCCCCCCCCCTCCCCCCCACCAAATTAAACACTCAGGAATCTGGAGGAAATTGGGTCACTAATATGGAAATGGCAAAGTATTGATAATAGCAACATGACAAGTTGTCACTTTGCAGTATGTTCTTAACCACCACTAAACCTTAATAACCAGGTTATCCGAGAATAATCAGGGTAGCAGAATGGGGATGAATGGCAGCTCCTGTAATTATTCCAGAAAGAGGACCAAAGCAAACAGAAATTCTCTCTAATTTTATATATTCCCACTAGGTGCACAGAGCACATCATTATCACTATAGAAACTACTTAGTAGCTTCTCCCCCAAAATCAGCTACGCTTCACGCTCTTCTGGGCCAAGGGCTGAGCCAGCACCCTCCCATTCCAACAGAGCCAAGCTGCCTCACACAAAACCACATTCTCTAAGCCAAACAGATTAAATCCAATATATTCTTCATTGGTTTAATAGACTGAAACTTTGGATACTGCTGACAACCTCTGGATATTAATGGGCATTAATTCCCCAGAAGGCTGTGCTGCCATCCAGAGTGACCTGGACAGGCTAGAGACA
>VWZO01019254.1:74511-88331 GCA_013396975.1 Bucco capensis
CCACAGGTGATGCTCAGGAGGGAAGGATGGAGAACATCCCACAGGTGATGCTCAGGAAGGAAGGATGGAGAGCATCCCACAGGTGATGCTCAGGAGGGAAGGATGGAGAGCATCCCACAGGTGATGCTCAGGAAGGAAGGATGGAGAGCATCCCACAGGTGATGCTCAGGAGAGAAGGATGGAGAGCATCCCACAGGTGATGCTCAGGAGGGAAGGATGGAGAGCATCCCACAGATGATGCTCGGGAAGGAAGGATGGAGAGCATCCCACAGGTGATGCTCAGGAAGGAAGCATGGAGAGCATCCCACAGGTGATGCTCAGGAAGGAAGGATGGAGAACATCCTACAGGCAGCCACTAGCCTGCACTCCCACACCTAGCTCCTTCCCAACCTTTGTCCAGCACAGCTCCTTCCCCACCCTTAAGCACCAAGCCAACTCCTCCACCCTGCCCAGAGCCTTTTCTCTCTCTAGGGCAGGAGAGAAACAGGATTTTTTGGATCAAATCCTCTGATGGAGTTGATTCCCTTCCCTGCTGGGATTTAGGCTGGTGGCAAGCACCACGTCTGCTCCCCACCAGAGTTGCCTGGGAGCAGGGAGTTTTTTACCCCCCCCCTGCAAGCAGCCTGAAGGCTTCTATGCTTTCATTTTATTCTATTTTATTTTTTTTTCCCTCATTTTTATTCCATTTTATTGTATTTTGAGGGGGAAGAGGAAGCTTCCTTGGATGAACTGTCAACCCTTTGCCAGGCTAACACAGCTTCTTGGAGGAGTTTGGTTAGGGGCTACCTCTGAGCAACATGAACTTGGCCTTGCTGTGTGCCTTACACTTTAATTCCTTCTCTCCTGTAAGGAATGAGGCTCCCAGAGAAACAGCCTGCAGCCAGACAGCTGATTAGGGCACCACATTTGCATCTTTTCAACAGTAATGGGGATGCTTTCACAAATGCTCCCAGGCTCTAAATAGACATTAAGTGGCTGTTTCTAGTTGCTTCCTTCCATCTCCCCCCCTTGGGTGCTCCAAGCCCCTAGGCTTGGCACCCGCTGGGTCCCCTCCAGGGTGGCATCTGGACATCTCCCATGGATCAGTACAGACTGGGAACTGATCTGTTGGAAAACAGCTCTGGGGAAAAAGCTCTGGGAGTGCTGGTGGCTAGGAGGATGCCCATGAGGCAGCAATGTGCCCTTGTGGCCAAGAGGCCAATGGCATCCTAGGATGCATGAAGAGGAGCGTGGCCAGCAGAGCCAGAGAGGTTCTTCTCCCCTCTCCTGTGCCCTGGGGAGGCCTCCCCTGGAATGCTGTGTCCAGTTGTGGNTGCCATGGAGGAGCTGGGGTGGTTTTCTGGGGGCTGGGGAGGTGCTGGCGTGGAGTAGGGCTTGGAAAGAGGTGATGGACAAAGAGAGAGCCTTGAGGATGCTGGGTGAGGAGACCTGGAGGGATGCATCTCCCCAAAGATGTCTGGAATATGGGTAGGGATTGAAGCTTGGGCCAGAGCTGTGGCCTCCAAGGCACTTTTTTCCCTTTAAAAATGTTATCATGATTGTGTTTAAGAGACAAAAAGACTTAAAACATAGATTTTATCTGAAAAGAAAGAGAAAAGAAATCCCTGTTGTAAAATGGTTGTGTTCATGGCCTCCCTGTGTGGTGCAGGGACAGATCTTCTCCTTCTCTCCAACTCTTTATATGGAGCTTGGAGTGAGGAGGCAATTGGTCCCTTCTCCCAGGTAATAAAGGATAAAACAAGAGGAAACAGCCTCAAGTTGTTCCAGGGGAGGTTAAGTTTGAGCATTAGGAACCTTGCCCCAAAACAACACTAAAATATCATTCCTGGCCTCTCTTAAAATCCACAGAAGGATTAGATGAAAGCCTTAGTCTGAATTTTTCAGTCCTACAGGAGTATTCCAGCACTTGAGGCTTCTCTGGAAGGATCACTCCCAGCTTGGAGCTCTTCCCTTCTTCTAGGCACTTGTCACTGCTGGCATGGACAAACTCTTGTCCCATCTATCCCTGGCATGTCAGGAGGTGCTTAGGGATGCTTTCATCCATGGCTCTAGCTTCCTTGGCTGCTGTGTATGTGCATGGCTAGAGCCTAGAAATCCAAATGGAGCTCCTCTCAGAAAGAAACAGCCCCCAAAATCCCTTTCAGGGCTGTAGTGAATGTCACCTTAAGTGATAAACTTGTCATCTGCTCTTTATTTTTAATGTGCTTTGTAAGAGAATAATGAAATCATGGTGTGTTTTGTTTTTTTGGTTGTTTTTTTTTTTCCTCTCTGGAATAAAACATAACTGAAATCAAGGAGTTGGTAAAATGTGAGTTCAAAACCTAGGCAATTTAGTTTAAGAAATGAGAGAAGTCTCAATCCCTCAAATTTCCCTCCTGAAAATGTTTTTTTTCCCCCATCTGTATGCACATCAATTGTTCCTACACTTGCACTTGTAGAACTTCATGTATCCATTCCCCTTTGGCTTTTAGTCTGTTTATTTTTCTTGCAAAATCCCTCAAATAAATGACTAGTTTCTATCATTAGAGGCAAAGAGCTAACTGAAGTCAAGCTAATTGAAGTCAATAGCTCAGCAGATGATGCTCTGTATCTACACACCTAAAGATGCTCTATTTGACTGTAAAACATAACTGTTCCTCAAACCTCTCGAGCAGGAGAGGGGAAAGGACTACCCAAAGTGACTCCAAAGTGCTTTTCCCTATTTTGACATGGACTTTTGACTCCTCTTTTTCTCTGCTAACCCCATTATTTCGTTGCCTCTGCTCCCAGCTCTGACCTGTGCTCCGCGGAAAGTTTCGAGATGAAGTCATTTCTGGTTTGAGTTACTGGAGAGCCTTGAATTCCTCCAGCTGTGCCTGTTCAACAACAATCCCAGCATTCAGCATTGACACCAGAAAGCCAAAAACCCAGGCAGCTAGTGGGGAAAAGAACACTTCAAAACTCCTCTCTTTTGGAGCATTTAACATCAGCAAAGCACTAAAGGCAAAGGGGAGCACAAGGAAAAGCCTAAACTCATCAGTCAAGGTATTTCACCCCCCCCAAAAATAGATATATTTTTATTTTTCCTTTTTTTTTTTTGGACAGGAAATATAAGTGAACAGGAAGGGGCATCTTAAGGAAAAAAAATTGGTGGTAACTCTGCTCAAAAGGACTTTGCATTCTAAAACACATGAGGTGTTTCCCTTGTTGGATAGTGTTTACCTCTTGGTTCCAATGTCCTCAGAAATCCACCCAAAAGGGTTTCAGGATTGCTGAGAGGAGTTATTCCCTTCCAAACAGCTCTTGCAATTGAAGTGTGGTTGATAAATGTTCATTTACACATTGTTGAGTCGCAATTCCAAAGGAAATGAGGGAGGAGAAGATCTTTCGAGCCAAACAGAGACAAAGGTATAAGATCTGCTAGCTGGGATTGGTAGGGTATACAAAGAATTTCTCCTGGATGCTTTTCCCCTTTCAATCCATAACATGTAATGGAGAGAGGAAAAGAATTGCCTATCTCATTCCCTTGGATGATGCTGCAGGTGATGATGATGATGCTAAGGCAGAGATGAGGGAGGTGCTCCTGGCTGGCTAGAGCACCAAGCACCCAGGAAGCATTTCCATCTCCACCTGGGGCCATAGCATTGCAGGAATAACAACTGGGAGGGGAAGAAATCCTCTCAGCCTGGTGGCTGAAGTCTATTTTACCTTCCTAAAAGGCAAAATGACAAATGATTTAGGGGGGAAGCAATCTTTAATCAGCATAACTTCATACCACCCGCTGCCGATTTATCGCTGATTGAATTCTGTCTCCTAACCCCAAAACTCTGAGGTGTTTCTTCCAGATTTTGGGGTGGTTTTATTTGGGAGCTGAATACTAAAAAAGAGGGTGCAATACAAGGGCTGCTTAAGGTAATTGTGTCCTCTTTGTTCTCCAGGAGCTCTAAGGCACTGTGGATGTGATCACAGGGATGCTCTGAGCTGATGCCTTAGGTCAGCTGCTGCTGCCAAGGTGCTCCAGAAAACTTGGACTTCCTTCCCATTACCATGCAGGAATTGCCAATAAAACAAATGTCCTTTTTTGTTTTTCCCCTTTAATTCCTATTTTGATGTCTCCAAGGTAGCTTTCTTTCCCCCCACTCCTTGATCAGCTCCTGAGTTTAATTAATTCAATGTAGAGATGGCATAGGTGGAAAGCCTTCAGCATTCCAATTTTAATACAGACCTCACATTTTATGCCCTTTTTCACAGGAAGGAAAATAAAAATATCCTTTAATACCCTGCTAGGACTTTTTTCCCTCTCCTTATTCAGAGAGTGTGGCTCCTTCCTAACTCCATGGCTGCCAGTTATTTACTGGAGACTTTTAAAAGGAAGGAGACAAGCAATCCAGTGTCAAAAGCACCCTTCCAACTTCAAGAAGGAAGGAGTGTGTGTGTATGTTTAATTTCTCTTTAGGCATCCAGCTGCACAGTCACTGGATAATGGAAGGTTGGAGACAAACTGGTCCCCCACCACCTTACCTCCGTGTAATGCAATTTAGCTTCATTAAATTACTGGAGGGCCAGTTACTTAAGCAGAATATTGATTTTCAGTCTGGGCCATGTTTAACATAATTCTGCGTAGGCAACAGCTAATTCTGCACTTGAATCTCACACCCTAATGGAATTACACCATGCTCTGGCTGACCATGGGCAAGGCAAGGGCTGGGGGCTCTGCTTTCCCACCCTGCTTAACCCCTTCCTTCCCTACTTTGTGCTTCCAACAGCCATGCCAACAAATTCCTTGTGTCTTCCTTGTGGGAGCTGCTTGGCTTTCATCAGGGGATGTGGAGCCCCAAGCTAGGTTTTGGTACTGTAAAGTATCTGTGGGGCTGTTTGTTATAGATGTATTTTTTTTTTCCCTCAGGAAAAGGTTTATATAGAAAGAGAGGTGCAGAAGGATAATGTGGAATAAGGGGTTTCCTCCAGCTCCCAGCCTCAAGTGCCTCCAGCAACTAGCCCCAAGTGCCTCCAGCTCCCAAGCCCAAGTGCCTCGAGATCCCAGCCCCAAGGTACCTCCAGTCCCAAATGCCTCAAGATCCCAGCCCCAAGTGCCTCCAGCTCCCAAGCCCCAAGTGCCTTCAGATCCCAGCTCCAAGTGCCTCCAGCTCCCAAGCCCAAGTGCCTTGAGATCCCAGCCCCAAGTGCTCCCAGCTCCCAGCCCCAAGTGCCTCCAACTCCCAAGCCCAAGTGCCTCCAGCTCCCAAGCCCAAGTGCCTTGAGATCCCAGCCCCAAGTGCCTCCAGCAACTAGCCCCAAGTGCCTCCAGCTTCCAAGCCCAAGTGCCTTGAAATCCCAGCTCCAAGTGCCTCCAGCTCCCAAGCCCCAATTGCATCCAGTTCCCAAGCCCAAGTGCCTCCAGCTCCCAGCCCCAAGTGCCTCCTAGCTCCAAGTGCCTCCAGCTCCCAAGCCCAAGCGCCTCAAGATCCCAGCCCCAAGTGCCTCCAGCTCCCAAGCCCAAGTGCCTCCAGCTCCTAGCCCCAATTGCCTCCAGCTCCCAGACCCAAGTGCCTCCAGCTTCCAAGCCCAAGTGCCTCAAGATCCCAGCCCCAAGTGCCTTGAGATCCCAGCCCCAAGTGCTCCCAGCTCCTAGGGCCAAGTGCCTCCAGCTCCCAAGCCCAAGTGCCCCCAGCTCCTAGTCCCAAGTGCCCCCAGCTCCTAGCCCCAAGTGCTTCCAGCTCCCAAGCCCAAGTGTCTCCAGCCCCAAGTGCCTCCAGCTCCCAAACCCAAATGCCACTTGCTAAGCCTAACAATTAAAAGGGTGGATTATGCTTTAATTAAAAGCTAGTGAAATGAAGCAAATATTAGGCTGGGAAGTGTCTTCTTTCCATTGCTGGTCTGAAAGCTAGTCATTATTTTTATTTATTGTCCTGTTTAATGATGAGCTACAGTTTACAAGCCATTGAATAATAATCATCATCATCATTTCAGCTAGTTCCCTGTGAGTTATAGTTTGTCAGGGTCTTAGAATTTAAATAGTGGGGGGGGGAAGGAAGAGTGGTTTTGGAGGGCATGGCAGAGGGGAGGGGAGAGGAGGAAGGATGGACTCTCAGAGCTCACCTTCATCTGCTCACTGGACTCTCCTAAATTAAGCAAAACAGCAAAAAAAAACCCTACCCCAACCTCAACCCACTCAAAATATCAGCCAGGGCTTGACTTGATGATGGTTTTCATTTTTATTTGGTTTTAAATTTAGCTCTCTCAATCCCTGGGGAATAAAACATTTCAATCCTCCACAAGTACCAAACATTTTCCGTGCTGCTTGTTTGGGAAATTTTGTGCAGAGTTAGGTTCATAAGACCTTTTTTTTTTATATATATATATTATATATATTATTTTTTGTCAGAAATACTGCTGGATGGCAGAGAATTGCTTGAGGGCAGCTTCAAATGTTAGCTAGGAAGACTCTCCTTCTGCAATGAACTTTATCAGGGCTACTCTTTGGTATGCAGCTTGTGCTCCACTCAGCTTCCCCTAGAATAAATTGATTGAAAAAGTTCTTGCTCTGGCATTGATGCTGCAAAGAGTTGAGGTGATGCTTAACTAGAGGGCTGAGCCCTGGCTTGCTAACTGCACTCAATTTCCTCAGCAGTTGCAAATGGTTTGTTTCCATTCAGACAGATCCCAGCCTGTGTCCACCTCCATCTGCTGAGGTGTGAAGTGCAGAAGAGGAGGTTGGGGTTAGGAGTTGAGCTTTTACTCTCCCCTAGTCAGAGAATCTTAGCATTCTTTAGGGTGGAAAAGATCCTTAAGATCATCAAGTCCAACCATGCCAGGTCACCAGCACACTTTGTCCCTCAGCATCACAGCTCCATGGCTTTTCCATCCCTCTAGAGATGGTGACTCCAGCACTGCCCTGGGCAGCCTGGATTGACAAACTTTTCCATGAGGAAAAGGCAAAGGTTCCTCTGGGCTCTGGCAGCTCCCAGGGATAGGGGTAGCATGGCCAGAATGGCTGGCACCCCAGGAGCTGTGCTGCCATCCAGAGTGACCTGGACAGGCTAGAGACATGGGCAGGGAGAGACTGAATGACATTTAACAAGGGGAAGTGTAAAGTACTGCATGTGGGAAAGAACAAGCCCATGGATCAGTCCAGACTGGGAACTGATCTGTTGGAGAAGAGCCCTGGGGAAAAAGCTCTCGGAGTGCTGGTGGCTAGGAGGATGCCCATGAGGCAGCAATGTGCCCTTGTGGCCAAGAGGCCAATGGCATCCTAGGATGCATGAAGAGGAGCGTGGCCAGCAGAGCCANAGGTCCCTGCAGCTCCTAGAGGGCACATCCTTGGGAGCTTTCCTGGAGATGCTGATCCCAGAGCTGGTCATGCTTTCCTGGCTTTGGGGGAGAGCTGAGGTTTTGCAGAGCTTGCTGTTTTTATCAGAATGCAAATCACAGCTGGCCAGGAAGATGCTGCTGCTGTTCATTCCTGGGGCTTCTGCCTCTCTCTGTGTCCTCTCAGAAGTACAAGGGTGCAGTTAGCTAGCATGTGAAGTGCCTCTGCCTTCCAGTCTGGGGGGAAGAGCTCCCAATTTATCATCAGGAGTCAATAATTGGCATGGGGTGCATCACTTAGCATCCTGTCAGGGAGCTGCCATGGCACCTGATGGATAACTCTGGGCTGTCTCCTGACATTGGACATCACTTGCTCCTTACCACCTAGGCACACACAGTTCCCTCCTCTCCTTTGTTGCTGGCTGTGCATCCTCTAGCTTTGCTTTTCCTAGGTGAGAAAGGAAAGTATTCCCTTCCCTGTGGCTGGAATGCCATATTCCTGATCCCAAAGTGGTGGTGTAGAGGAATAAACCATCTGCTTGGGATGAAATGGAGAGGGCAGGAGATAGCCAAGGAGGTGTGTGCTGGTGTGGAGTGAAGGAAAGCAGCCAACTCCCCACCATCAGAGTGATTCCAGAAGGAGCTGCTTCCAGGAGGGGATGTTAGCCACAATATCCAAGGTAGCAGAATCTGGCCATATATAATTAATACAAATATGTGCATAATTTAAAGCTGCCCCAGGAAAGCCTTAAATTACATGATAACCATGCAGACCCTGGCCTAGGAAGGAAAACATGGGGAGGCTCTATTAGGGAAATTAATTATATGTAAGATTGTCTTCAATAACCATGTGGGAATGATTAAGTAATCAGTCAAATAAAAGATTTAATAACAAATTCCCTATCAATTATACAAGAACACCCAGTAAAAATTAAGTAAAAATGATTTTCCAGGCATTAATATTAACATTAACCATTCTGAGAGTGTTATAACATAATTAAGTGTAATTTCTTGTAGCAAAACACACTCAGAAGAGCAAAGCAAACAAGCTCCCAAATAGCATTTCCTGAGGAAACTCAGGGGCAAGGGGATATTTTAGCCACTTTTTAAGGGTGGAATTTATTGTCCTGTGGAGATATCTCCTTTTTAGATGTGAAATGACCAACTTTGGCTAGAAATCTCCACTTTGTACAGGAGGGAAGGACACAGCAGAAGGAGTGAGCCAGAGCTCAAGTCAAGGAGAGCATTTCTATTCATTTTAGTAGGTTTAAAACACAATTTCCTCAAGGTAAAATACTCTGGTGCCACAGCAGGAATAGCTACTGTGGGTTCCATTAAGAATCCACCTGCTCCCATCTCACTGGAGGAATAGAGGGATGGGGAAGATAGAGAGGGAGATTTTCCTTCTCTCTTCTCCCATCTGCATGTCAGGGACTTCCAGAGCCAGAGGTTGTGTTTAACAGCCTGGGAAGCATCATCTCCACTCCACAAAGTGTCCACACATGGATTTAGTAGAGTTTTCTGTTGGGTCTAAATTGCATCTTGTTTTGTTGTTTTTTTTTCCCCCCTCTAGAAACATTCCAGTAGTTGGGATTTGATGGAAGCATTCCTCTGGGACTCAGAATGAGCAACTTTTTGTGTGGTCCTTGGCAAGCAGATGCCATCAAAGCAGCTAATGGATGCTGCAAGGCTTAGGTTTTATTCCTGGACAACTGCAGAGGTAGAATTTGTTGGAACAATTGGGAGTGAAAGACTTCAATTTCCCAATGAGGAAAGAAATTGTCTTCTTGTTTTTTTTTTTTCTTTTAAATATGCTTACTACAGAAAAAGAAAGAGAGGAATAACCTTTCTTGGCACTTCTGAAGAGTCTTACAACAATTCTTTAACAGTGCTGTCTGTATTTCTCATAAACACATTTTTCTTAGCATGTAGGATAAAGCTTTATGAAATAAGGCAAAATGGTGAATATATAGCAATAGATTTTTCTGCCTTTCCTACAGTGTCTGCTCCCACATCAGGATTATGGATATTAAAAGCCCTGCACCTGGGGAGGAATAACAACCCCATGGAGCAGGAAAGTGTTGAGCTGCTGGAAAGGTGCTCCATGGAGAAGAAGCATCACCTAGACCAGGTCACACAGGAATGTGTCCATTCCTGAGCTTGGGGAGTGTCCTGGGGTGCAGAGATTGCCAAGGCCCCTGGAGGGGATGCTGGGCAAGCTCTGGGGGGGATGCTGCTGGAGCAGGGAGGATGCACTGGATCATCCCCACAGATCCCTTCCATCTCTGGATTCTGTACTCTTACACATGCAGCAGCTCAAATGCTAATTGTTCTTCTGAGTGATAATTAGTAAAAAAAAATCTGGATTTATCTCTCAGTTCTACCAAGTTGCTTGGAGATCTTTAGATCTAGAGGGTGCTGTAATGTTTTCAGCCAGGGTATCTAGTTAAAATAACCTGGGATTTCTCTTTCTTTTTCATCAAAACCTGAGCAATAACCTGCCAAACCAATCACTCTCTCCCAGGAGCCTTGCCAAAGGCCTGGATGTTAATTGCATTTAACCTGGAACAGCAGAGCATCACTTTTTTTTCCCCTCCCTTTATACAATAACTAATATGTAAACTACTGTTGCACTTGGAAATTACTTTCACTTACATCCTATTATTGAAGCTCCACAGTGGAATATAGCCAGGGTCCATTTCATTAAAAAAGACTAATTACACTGGAAGCAGGCACCATACCCACCCAGCATCCTCCTGCAAAATGAGCATTCCAGAGGCACAGCAGACTGATTTCTCCTGGAATTCCTCAGAAAGCTTTAGACAAGGATGCAGGTGAGGCCAGAAATGGAATTCTGCTTAGTAGAGAAGGGATTCTTCTTTTATTGGAATTTATTGCTATTTTTCCCCCTCATACCAGCAGGAATTTCCATGGATTGGCTGCAGCTGAGGGGGTGGCAATCTCTCTCTTGTAATTCCCATTGATCACAAAAGAAGGAAGCAAAAGGCAATGTGGCAAGCCCTGAGCCAGCCACAGAATCACAGAGTCATGAAGGTTGGAAGAGACCTAAGAGCATCAAGTCCAACTATACCTAGCACTAACACACCACTAACCCATGGCACTAAGGAGAGCAGCTCAATGTTTCTTAACCCCTCCAGGGATGGTGACTCCAGCACCTCCCTGGACAGCCTGGGCCAAGACTTAACAACCCTCACAGGGAAGAAATTCCTCCTAATATCCAATCTAAACCTCCCCTGCTGCAAGTTGAGGCCATTTCCTCTTGTCCTCTCACTGTTAACCAGGTAGAAGGGACCTACCCCCAGCTCACTCCAACCACAACCTGTCACCCACTAATCACAGAATGTCAGGGGTTGGCAGGGCCCTAGAAAGCTCATCTAGTGCAACCCCCCTGCCAGAGCAGGAGCACCTAGACCAGCTCACACAGCAATGTGTCCAGGCAGCTCTGCAATGGCTCCAGACAAGGAGACTCCACAGGCTCCTGGGCAGCCTGGGCCAGTGCTCTGGCACCTGAACTGCAAACAAGTTCCTCCTCAGCTTAATACTAAACCTCCTGTGCTCCAACTTGCTCCCATTCCCTCTTGTCCTACCATTGGATGCCATGGAGCAGAGCCTGGCTCTCTCCTCCTCACACTCACCCTTCCCATATTTCTAAGCATTGCTGAGGTCTCCTCTCAGTCTCCTCTTGTCCAGGCTGCAGAGACCCAGCTCTCTCAGCCTGTCCTCCTAGGGCACATGCTCCACTCCTTTCAGGATCTTGCTGGCCCTGGGCTGGACTCTCTCCAGCAGCTCCCTATCCTTCTGGAGCTGAGGGGCCCACAACTGGACACAGCATTCCAGGGGAGGCCTCCCCAGGGCACAGGAGAGGGGAGAAGAACCTCTCTGGCTCTGCTGGCCACGCTCCTCTTCATGCATCCTAGGATGCCATTGGCCTCTTGGCCACAAGGGCACATTGCTGCCTCATGGGCATCCTCCTAGCCACCAGCACTCCTAGAGCTTTTTCCCCAGGGCTCTTCTCCAACACATCAGTTCCCAGGCTGGACTGATCCATGGGCTTGTTCTTTCCCACATGCAGTACTTTACACTTCCCCTTGTTCAATGTCATTCAGTCTCTCCCTGCCCATGTCTCTAGCCTGTCCAGGTCACTCTGGATGGCAGCACAGCTCCTGGGGTGCCAGCCACTGCTCCAAGCTTGGGATCATCCCCAAACTTGCTGAGGGAACACTCTCCCCCTTCATCCAGATCATTGATGAATATATTGAACAGTCCTGGCCCCAGCACTTCCCTTTCACACCTCCTGACTTCATCCAAATTTCTATCCCAAATCCTCCCTCCCTGAGCAGGATTTCCAGTAAACACAGGGTGTGGAGCCCATGGAGAGGCTAAGCCATTAACTCTGCCCTCTCCATGCCATAAAGCTGCAGTAGATCCTGTAAAGCCCTTTGGGAAGTGAGGTGTCTAATTCCCGTTATCCAAAGCCACTGCACTGAAGGGGGAAAGCAATCAGGGATCATAAACTTCCTTTCAAGGCTCCAACTAAGATTCCTAAACCTGTTTTAAATGACCTGATCCTGTGGGAGGACTTTTTAGAGGTTCTCAAGTTGTGTTTGGAGATGGCTTAGTGTTGTACCACCTAGAGCACAAACATCTCCAAGCCTTTTCCACCTCATTAAGAGGAGGGGAGGAGAACTTCTCCTGGAGAAAAGGCCAGAGGATGAAATTGCCATTGTCAGCTCCACAGCAATTTGTGAAGAACTCTACCTAGGAAGTAGTAATTAACATTTTATTAGATAAATGAGTCATGCTGGCTAAATTAGCATGCATAAACATGCCATTAATATGCAGCAGAACTGATGGTTCAGAGCTATCAGCAATGTAAACATATGTTCAGACACTCCATCTCCACTCCAGGGCTGCCAGGCAAACATGGCCATGATTTAGGGGCTTCCAACTTCTAACCCATGACCATCAGAGAGGGAAAAGAGCTTCAGAGAATCCTTTTGGTTGGAAAAAGACTTTGGAGTTCATTGAATCCAACTGTTAACCCAACACTGCTAAGTCACCACTAAGCCATCTCCCTCAGCATCACAGCTCCAGGGCTTTTCCTGGAGGAGGTTGGGATTATGAGTTGAGCTTTTACTCTACCCTAGCTAGAGAATCTTAGCATTCTTTAGGGTGGAAAAGATCCTGAAGATCATCAAGTCCAACCATGAACCTAACAGTGCCAGGTCACTGTGTCCCTCAGCATCACATCTCCATGGCTTTTGCATCTCTCCAGGGATGGTGACTCCAGCATTGCATAGTTGAACCAAAAGATGTATTTGATGGTTTCCTTGGGCCATGATTGATCTTCTCCTCCACTACCACCAAACACTCATTGGGGCTGCCAGGAGATTTTGGCATCTAGTTGGTCAAGGACAGGCGAGGTTCAGATTGAAGATTAGGAAGAATTTCTTTCCCCAGACTGTTCTCAATCATTATCCCAGGCTGCCCAGGGAGGTGATGGAGTCACCATCCCTGGAAGTATTCCAAACCCATGGAGATGTGGTGCTTGGAGCCATGGTTTAGTGGTTGGCTGGATGATCTCAGAGGTCTTTTCCAACCAGAATGATTCAAAGCTGCCCTCACCTTTTCCCAAGGAACCTCTGGAGAGCACAACATGACTGATGAAAGGTTATAAAGGGCTCCACAGAGCTAAACAACGTGAGGAAGAACCTTTTTGGTTCAAATCCCAACCACTGTGCTGCATGATTCCATCCCCATTCCCACTAACACAGCAGCTTGCTGCTTGCAACCATGAGTTCAAGATGGTTAGAGAGGTTGCCCTGAGAAATTAACCTTAACAAAATCAAACAAGAGCTTGGTTTTAACAGAAAGAAGAAGGAGGAAAACACACCTGAAGCTGCCTGGAAGCTTCTTGAGCCTGAGCAGGGCATTTGGGAGGAGCTGGTCCAAGTTGGGGAGATGTTTTCCACAATGATGCTCTGAGGAATGGGCTTGAAATCTCAGCTCTTCTTGCTTGGTTGGAATTGCCCAGGGACACAGACACCAGCAGCACTCTTAAGTATCCAGAAAGTCCCAGCCTTCTTCCAGCAGCTTTATGAGAGCCAAGGATCAAATATTTTTTCACAGTTTTATGTGGATAGTTTCATGAAAATTGATCAGGTCTAAAAAGTCACAGTCCAAATGAAGCTAAGGTTAAAGATAATTTATACATGATATTCCTAATTTTATTCTGAGCCCTTTTATTGCTATGTAGGCCTTTATGACTTTAAAGAAAATGTCAGTGGCAGCAAATGACATTGTACTGAATAATCTAGTTATGAGGGGAAAGACATTTAAAACTATTCCATATCAGCTCTGCTCTGTTCTGCTGAACTCACAGTTTTATCCCACACAGCTGGACAAAAACTCCTCTCTCTGCTTTTAAATCCTCTCCATGGTTGCTTTAGGAATCAATGGCACTTCTTCTCTTTTGAATTCTCAGGAAAATTCAAGGTTTTTCTCTCTTTTTC
>VWZO01019256.1:2430-41060 GCA_013396975.1 Bucco capensis
GGGCCAGATGTAAAGAATGTGCTATACACCTCTGCAGGAGAGAAAGGAGCTTCCTGGAGCCTCTGGCAAAAAGTAGCTGGAGAGGCCCGAGGCCTACCACTTGGATTTTGGAGCCGAGCCTATAGAGGATCTGAGGCAAACTACACCCCAACTGAGAAAGAGATCCTGGCAGCCTATGAGGGAGTCCAGTCTGCATCAGAGGTGATTGGCACAGAGGCACAGCTTCTCCTTTCACCCCGACTACCAGTGCTGGGGTGGATGTTTAAAGGCAAGGTTCCTGCTACGCATCATGGCACTGATGCAACCTGGAGCAAGTGGGTGGCCCTGATCACACAACACACCCGAACTGGTAACCCAAATCGCCCTGGGATCCTAGAGATAATAACTAATTGGCCTGAAGGTGAGAGTTTTGGTCTAGCCGACGAGGAGAAAGAGCAGCCAGTGGCCCGTGCTGAGGAGGCTCCACCATACAATCAGCTACCAGAGGGTGAGAAACAGTATGCCCTTTTCACTGATGTTTCTTGCCGTGTTGTTGGGGCAAACTGTAAGTGGAAGGCAGCTGTATGGAGCCCCGTGCTACATGGTGCAGAGGCCACCAAAGGAGAGGGGGGATCGAGTCAAATTGCAGANGGAGAGGGTGGATCGAGTCAAATTGCAGAGCTTAGAGCCATCCAGCTGGCCTTGGACATTGCTGAAAGAGAAAATTGGCCAAAGCTCTATCTCTATGCTGACTTGTGGATGGTGGCCAATGCTCTCTGGGGATGGCTAGAGAGATGGAAGAAGGCCAATTGGCAGCGAAACGGAAAGCCTATCTGGGCTTCTGAGATGTGGCAAAACATCGCCAATCGGATAGAAAAACTGTGAGAGTTCGTCACGTGGACTCTCATACCAAAAAGCTGAGCTGAAGAGGAGCAACTAAATAATGCAAAGGCCGACCGAGCTGCCCAGATTGAAATATCAGAGGTAGATCTAGACTGGCAGCACAAGGGAGAGCTGTTTCTAGCTCACTGGGCCCACAATGCTTCAGGTCACCAGGGAAGAGATGCCACCTACTGATGGGCAAGTGACCGAAGGATGGGTTTAACTCTAGACTCTATTTCACAGGTTATCCATGAATGTGAGACATGCACTGCCATCAAGCAGGAAAAAAGAGTGAAGCCCCTGTGGTATGGTGGATGCTGGGCTAAGTACAGGTACGGTGAGGCATGGCAAATAGACTATATTACACTCCCACAGACCGGCCAGGGCAAGCGCTACATGCTCACTATGGTGGAGGCAACTACCGACTGGCTGGAATCATATCCAGCGCCTCATGCCACTGCCCAAAACACCATCCTGAGCCTAGATAAAGAAGTCCTGTGGCAACATGGCACACCAGAGAGAATTGAGTCGGACAATGGTACTCATTTCAAAAATGGCCTGGTCACCACTTGGGCCAAAGAGGATGGTATTGAGTGGATATACCATATCCCCTTACCATGCACCAGCAGCTGGAAAGGTTGAGAGATGTAATGGTCTGTTAAAAACCACACTGAAGGCACTGGATGGGGGAACTTTTAAAAACTGGGACCAGCACTTGGCAAAAGCTGCGTGGCTGGTGAACACCAGAGGCTCTGTCAATCGAGCTGGCCCTGCCCAGTCTGAACCCCTGAACGCTGTTCATGGAGATGGAGTTCCTGTAGTGCACCTGAAAGGTATGCTAGGGAAAACAGTTTGGATCAACCCTGCCACGAGCAAAGGCAAACCCATCTTGCTCAGGGACCAGGTTGCACCTGGTGGGTAATGCACAAAGATGGGGAGACACGGTGTGTACCTCAGGGGCACCATATCTTTGGCTAAAAACCTCTTTGCAAAAAGAGTGCACCTGAGTGTATATATAGCTGATGTATGTAGTTGTAAGGGTTCTTTATATAGTGTAGTATATGTATGTATGTATGATGATGTATATAGTTATATGACAACAGTTTATTGAGACATATTGGTGAGAAGAAGGAGAAGAAAATGGGACACAGGGGTGGAATGTGATGGGGTACATGAAACAGGAAGTTTTTTTGTGTCCACCTTGCCTCCTCCTTCTTCTCCCAAACCTGTTTGTTTTGTTTTCCAAACTGCTCTGCCTAGCCCCACTCCCTCAGCAAGTTGATGCTGGTAGCCGTGGCAACAAATGGGTGGGTGTGGGGTAGGCTAAAGCAGCAGCTGAGCTACGGCCAGCCCGGGGAGCCCTGGCGTGGCACTGAGCACCCCAGCGCTGAGCAGCCCCGACTGACGAGGTGCTGCATCCGGGCAGCACTGAGTTCCAGCGATCCCAGAAGCGGCTTTCATGTGCAAATCACTCAGACAAAAGCCGCACCTGGCACGGGGAGCCCTGGGATAGTTCCACTCCCTATATAAGGAGACAGAAATGCCACATCTTTCTTTCTGCCTCTGCACCTCACCGGAGACAACACGCAGGAGGAGAGGAAGAACTGCCACATGGCCCTCTGCCGTCTTGAACCACACAGTGCTTTGCTTTCCATCTAGACTGGGACTTTTCCTCTTCAGTCATCCAAGTCCCTGGCTCCATCCACCAGCTCAGCTCAGCTCACCTCTTTTCCCACCCCAGCCGGACTATATTTCTCGCAGGTTTTATCAGGAGTGGGGTAGGGAGGGGAAACCTCATGGCATGGTGAGGGGGGAGGGACCAGGAAGTTTTCCCTACCTGTCTCTGTATTTGCACTGTTATATATATATTTACTTGTTAAAGTTATTCTTTATCACTTTGCCTCGGGTGTCCATGTGTATTTATTCTATATTCATTCCTTTGTCCTGGGAGGGGGAGGCTCTTCTAGCTGGGTCTTCCTAAAAATTGCCTTGTCAAACCAAGACAGGGGGGCATCATTTAACAGATTGATAGGGCTAGGACATCAACAGAGACAGAGAAGATCCCAAGCTTTCAGACCCAGATGCACCCAACAAGTCCTAAGAAAACTCAGGATGCCCAAGTCTAGGATCTCTGTTGCATGAGCAATGAGAGGAACAGGGTCCTATGCCCTCTGAGTCAGGGCACTCAAGGCTTCTCAGTGGTCCAAAATACAGAGGGCTCATGGGCTGTGTGAGCAAGTTGGGCATTGGGGATGCAGGCTTCTGGTTAATTACAGAGGAATCCACTACAGAACTCTCTTCTCAGCCAACAGAAAGGTTGGGTTCATTTCAACCTGAAGGGAAAGCCAGAAAGACCTTCCACTCCTGAAAGGAGCATTTGCAGTTAGTTGCTCAATGGATCTACACACCAGGAGTAAAGAAAGAAACAATGCTGCCAGCAGAGTCTCACAAGAAGACTCTTGCAATGCACCAAGAAACCATTAGTTAGTGAAATGTGGGATGACACCACTTGGAGTTCATCTAGCCTTTGCGTCCAGGAAAAACATCTCACTCCCATGGGGTCACCCACTTCCATTTATGGAAGTGTCTCACCTGGCACAAGGCTTACTCAGCTCAGTTTTCTTACCCTTCTTTGACTTTATAGTCATGATGGGAACCCTCTTTGGAGAAAGCCTTGTTCTATGAAGGAGGTGCTTCTTGGCAAGGTCCCCTAGATAGGAAATGGAACAATTTTATCAGAGCAGCATCTTTGTGTTGCTCTGGGAACTGTGGTGTCTCTTGTGTCCCAGTTCCAATGAGAGTGACATTCAGAGATCTGCTCAAGCCTGCGGTACTGCTGGTGAAGGTTGTTGTTTTCAGCTCTTCAGGTGGAAGCCATGTTTCCTGGGTGGTCTTAGGCCTTTTCTGACACTGTTTTTTTTGTCCAGCTCATCATGCATAGGCCATTATTCCCTGGGGAAAACTGTTTTAATGGCTTTATCACATCCATATACTGAAATGGGGATTCCCTGGGAGAAGCTGAGACCTTGTTCCACAATGGGTCAATGGGTGACTGGAGTCATCATGGGTACAGAGAGTCACAGGAGGTGCCTCTCTCACTTCCAGGCCTCTTGGGGTAACCTCAGCTCTCATCTCCTCCAAACAAGGATGAAGGAAAACCTACAGCCCTACACCTCCTGCCAGCAACCTCCTGGTCCTTTACGTTTCTTTCCACTGCCATCATCTTTGTCGTGTCCTGTCAGGTCTGTTTCCACAGTTGGCATTTTAGGCATGGTCTCAAGCTTGTACCTGGAAAGAGGAAGAAGGCACCAGGCTAAAGAAAGGACACCACATTGTTTCCAAAGGCTGCCTATCCTGGAGGCCTATAGGAGGAACTCCAGTGCCTGGAGAGGCATTTATTCAATGCCTTAATGTCATCATGAGGGGAGTTCTCAGTGCCTGGCAAGACAGCCCTCCAAACACGAGCTGAGAAGCTGCTCAGTTGCTCAGCCAAGGCCTGCAGGAGCCAACATACCCTGGTAGGACAATAACACATCCAGAAGAGGTCTGGGAAGCAGCAGTGTCATCACATGAGATGACTGAGTCTCTCATCTCTGGCATCTGCAGTGAGGAGATGGTGGTGGATGATGGGGAAACTGTGAAGGGCTAAGCTTCTCCAATCACCTTAGACCGACAGAAGCACAGAGTCAGAGCAGCCAAAGGGCTCTGGGCCTCAGCAAGCCTTGCTCTGCCTGTGGCTTTGCTCAATATTACAGGAGCAGGGCAAGCAGTGCTCCCCACCATCAGTGCTGGCCTTCTGTCAGAGTGATGTCCCTCTGGGGGTTCTTTTGCAAAGCCAGGCCTTTGCACCCAGGGGAAATGCTCTGCAGAAAGCCCAAGATGCTGAGCAAAGTGTGGCAGGCGAGGAGAAAGCAGTCCCCTAGTCCCCAGCATGCCTTTCAGAAGAACCAGGGCCACGTGGCACTGGGAAGAAGAAAATCCTACCCCAAGAACAGCTTGCAGTGTCATGTCGGTCCCATTCAGCCTACTAAAAAAGTCTGTGTAAAATCTGATTTGTGCATCTTTTCCCTGGACAATCAGCATGCCCACATCGCTCCAAACAAGGGCAGTGTTCTTTCTGTTCTCTAGGCAGATATGGAAAAGACACATGGTCCTCTCCAGGCAAAGCTGCACTGTGCTCTTAGAGACAGAGTTGTCTGAGGCTATTTGAGCATATGGCAGTCTCTCAAAGTGTTGATGACCTGCAAGACAAGAGAAGAGAAACACATGAACTTGCAGAGCTGCTAAGTAGGGTCAAAATCAAAGGTCTGCAGCTTCAGGCCCTCAGGCAAGACATTGCTACTGAGTTGTCTAGCTGGTACGTCTCCTCTGAGGAGAAGAGGAGATCATCCCTTACTGTTAGAAGTGGGAAGTGAGGTGTGGAGGGGACAGCTATGGTTTCTCTAATACAGAAAAGGAGTCTTAGCTGCTTGGCAGCATGACTGCAGGACAAAGTGGGGGGAAAGGTGCCAGGCCATAGCAGGAGTCATTAGAGAGAAACACACCTCAAATATAGAGCCAAGTTCTTGATGCACCCAGTGCTGTACAACAGCTGCTGCTGCACACCACCTCCCTCTGCACAAGGCAAGCACCACTGTCAGTCTCTTTGCTTATCAGGAATGGGTGTGCAACCGCTTTGGAGGCCATAGTCCCGTGCAATAGTGTTTGCCAGCTGGAACACAGGTCTCTCCACAACTACTAGATCCTTCTCCTTGCTGGCTACTTGCTCTCTGACAACTGCAAAAGTCCCAAGGCCAGAAATGTGGATGGCCTGAAATAGAGAAGGTGGCAGAACAGAAGTCTTGGAGAGACAGACACTAAGCCTGGACCTTATTCCACATCTGAATGGACAGAGGAAATGGTCCCATCACACATCTGTCCATTGCAGTGTCATGCTGGGGCAGTGCTCCTGCTTTCAGAGGAGGGGAAGAATAATTGTGCTCCATGACAAAGGGCTGTCAAGAATTCACCAGGATGAGGAGGGGAGGAGAAGGATTTAAATCCCACCTGGTGGAGAGCCAGCTGTTGGCTGAGGTAAGATGATATGCTGTCCCAAATCTTCATGAACTCTGGAAAAACAAGGAAAAGACATCTCATGCTTTGGGGCAGCAACCTCAAAACTCTTCTAGAGCCCAGCAAGAACCAAAGGACATGTCCACCTACCTCCAAGAGGGCTCCTTTCCTTTCAGGTGCAGCTCTCCAGGGTGTGACCCACTCCCACAGGAAACTGGCAGTGGATTGCTGTGCCACTGAGGGTTCAGTGCTGTGCTCCATGGATGTCATAGAGGCTGAGGGCAGGCCCCAGTGTCTCTCCAGCAGTGGCCAGTTTGCCTGTGTCACATCTCTGAACACCATGAGCATGTCCAGCTTTTCCTCCCAGACTGAGCCCAGGGCACCACCAAGCAAGGAGCAGCCCTTCAGAGTCATGGACTTCTGCCTGGGATACCCCAGGAAGGCAGAGGCCACATCAGGAAGAGAAGCAGGAGCCCTGGCTGCCAGATTACCCCCTCAATCCCTAGGGATGGGCAACCAGGTCCTTCCTTGCAGTAATCAGTCCCGAGCAGCCACTTCCACAGCTCTCAGGGTTCCCATGCCTGTTTTCAGGGACAGCCTTGACCTAACAACACTCATGAAATTGGGTCTGAAGGCTTACCAGAACTCTTGAGCTTTAGAGTTTTTGGAGACAAGTGAGGCTGCAAGAAGAGGTCTTTTGCCATCTTAGTTCTACTCTTGCTCCCGGTCAGTCTCTGCAGCAGGTGGCTTACTTGCTTCCTTCAAATAGCCCTTCTTCCTCTCTACTCTCCTCCTCCCTTCACCCCTGCCCTGTGCTCTTTGCCTTCTCCTCCTCACTGTGGAGCAGCTGCTTCAGAGTAGAGCTGTGGCAAGAGCAGCTCTCAGCTCCTGGAATCCCTTCAGCAGATGCTGTTCACAGGAGGGACAAGAGGGCTGTTACATTGGAGATGTGGGGCTGTCCTACTGTGACCCCAGACCCCACTGCTCCCCCTCTGCATCCACCCAGGCTCTGCCAGGGGGGCTCCGCAGTGGGAAGGGGCTTCATAGAGCTGCCCTCACCTCACTGTCTCCTGACCAGGAGGTTTCCCCAGGCTAGGGCTCACCCCTGCCAAGTCTCCACATGGAGACACCAGGATGTGAGGGCATATGGGCTTCCTTCTACCCTTCCCTGTTTCTTCCTGCCTCTCTTAGCCAACGTGTCTGCAGTGGGGAGCAGTGGGCTCCCCTGCCTAGCAGAGCTTTGGCCCCTCATACCCATTTTGGAGCTGAAAGCATGTTGGAGTGAGATGGGGATAGGTCTCTTCTCCTGGGTTAACAGTGAAAGAACAAGAAGAAATGGCCTCAAGTTGCACCAGGGAGGTTTAGATTGGATATCAGGAAAAATGTCTTCACTGTAAGGGTTGTTAAGCATTGGCCTAAGCTGCCCAGGGAGGTGGTGGAGTCTCCATCTCTGGAGGTGTTTAAGAAACCTGTAGTTGTTCTACTCAGGGACATGGTTTAGTGACACATTGGTGATAGGTAGATGGTTGGACTTGATCTTAGAAACCTTAATGAATCTGTGCTTCTCTGGCATGTGCAGCCCTTGGGTGCAGAGCTGGTGGCCATGGGCAGGTGCAAGGGTGAGATGCTGAGGGGCTTTGGCCATGACCCCTTTTCCTGATGGGCTCCAGCTGTGGCTAGAGCAGCCCCAGCTGTGGCCAATGAGGCTAAGGATGGGCTGGCCCTGCTGTGGGAGAGGATTTAGGTGGGAAGGGGGGGCAGAGGCCTAGGTATGTTTGTTGGAGGGGATTCTGTAGGCAGGTGTGTCTCCAGCAAGGAGTGACGAGTTTCTGCAGAGAGAAAGGATCCGTTTCTGGCAGAGCACTGGCAAATGGCTGTGGGAGCTCAGGGCCTCCATCAGGTATGTATGTGAGTCTCAAGGGATGGAGCGTTGAAGTGTTCTCCACTGGGTTGATGCCTAAAGATTTGGCACATTCTGTAGATTTCTAGAATTATTAGAGACTTATGAAGCTTCCTGAATTGTTCACATATTAGAAGCCACTAGGCCTGTTCCTAAAGGACTGTTTTGAAGCATTCCCATGCCTTGCCAAGGACATGATGTTTTGAAGAAACCACCTGCAGATACCCTGAAGACTAAACAACAGCAGAGGGCCAAGCCCCACGTGGGCCCGCTCCGAGGGGCCGAGCTGAAGATCACCGGGGTGGGCCATTGGTAAACCTAGTGCCAGGGTTGGCTATAGTTATCAATATGTTAATTACCAATAAAAATCTATAAAAGGTGTAATCCCTTGGGGCAGGCGCGCGCATCCATATTGAACATCCTGAAGGTGTGGAAGCTTCCAATTAAAGGTAACTCTGTCTTTCTCCATTAACTCTGTGCCGAGTACTTATTTTCCAGAATTTTTGGCATCAGGGTGCTGCAGAATGAGTGAGGGTTGGATGGTTGGGACTATGGAGGAGGAAGGGGCAGAAAGAGAAGTGTCTGGGCAGTGAAGGCCTGTGGGGAGAACCATGTCCTCCCATGCACATCCTGGTCCATCTCTGCTGCTCTGCCTTGTACCTTTTTGGTGTATATCTGCACTTTGTTCAGTTCCCTTTAGAGCTCATTGCATCCCTGAGGTTCCCTGGATCTTTCTGGCCCCTTTGGGACCTGTATAATCGCTGTGACATTGCCTGTTGTACTGTCTGGACCTTTTTGAAAGCTATGTCTGTTCTCCATTGTGTGCTCTGGTTCAGTTTGGTCCTTGGTGCCCAGAGATGTCTGCTGGGGGCTCAGCTCTGTTCTTGAGCTCCTCAGAGAGGATGATAACCTTCACCTACTCTTATCAACCCCTTTCCTACAGTGCGTTTTTTGTGTCTTTTGCAGTTGAGGTTTTTGTAGCTCCTGAGGTGTTCCCGAGGGCATCGCATCGAATTTCTAATCGGAAATGCGTTGGCCGCGCGTGTAGCGCTGCGCTGTTCCGCGCTCTCTGCCGCCGTCATGTGTCCAGTGCCCGGTAGTGCAGCGCGGAGACGCGTGCAAGGACTTCGGGTGGTGCTCTCTGCCGCCGTCATGTGGCCAGTTATAGGTACTGCAGCTCGGAGACACAACGGGGGACTGCGTGAGGTGCTCTCTTGTGCCATCATGCGGCCAGTTCTCGGTACTGCATGTCTGAGGCGCGTGCAGGGGCTGTGGCAGTGCTCTGTGGTGCTATCTGGTGGTCCGGTTTTGGTACTGCAGGTACTGTTGGAGACTGCTGCTCCCTTTTGTACTTGGGTAGAAGTTTGAATTACTGTGACAAAACCTGTTGTGGTCTACAGAGGCACAAGTGTAACATTCACTGCTAAGTCATCCTTATTAACATAATAAGACACCATCTTTGATTTTGGTTTTGGTTATTCTGGTCCTGTGCATCTCAGGAGATGAAACAAACAGAGCTGGAGCAGTGCTGAAGCTAGATATTTTGTATGGAAGGGAAAAGCAAGGTAGGAGTAATGCTGCATAGAGAGGAGTAATTAAGAATATTAGTATAATTATTTAGAATAGTAATAATAGAATAGTTATAGGCTGAGAAGTTCATGTGGTTGTCATATAAGGGAGGTGGTTTGGCTTCAATCTGGATTGCTGTTGCATCAGAATGAGGGATGGAGAGAAAGGTCTCCATACTGTTTCCTTCATGTAGGAGAGGAGGAAGGAGGGGCAGGGGAAAAAAGTTCTCTTGAAGATATGCTATAAAACCACATAGTTTTGCTGGTCAATGTTTTGGCTCAGAGCAATGCAAGTCATACATTTTGAGCTTCATCAGCTCATTTTCAGAAATCTAGCAGACTATTTTATAGTTGTATTGGTTCAGTCCTGTTTTTAGGAGCTGAAATTAAAAACCAGAATAGCTAGTTCTGTTGCTTATTTCTGCACATGACTCATCAGTGTGATGTGGAAAGGCTGTCACACTTGCAGTCTGTCTTCCACACACAAGCAGTGTGGAGCCCTGTGGATGGGCCAGTGCCCTAGAGCCTCTGCTAGGTAATTAGACCTGCTTCTGGGGGCATTAAAAGCTTAAAGGCTATTTCCATGTTACGAGGGAGAAAATACAAACATGGATTAAGAGATTCACTCCGTGCTCCCTAATGGGAGTTCTTGGTGGTTTGCTTTGTCATCTTCTGTGACCTTTTGATAAAGGACAAGGGCTATAAAATCAAGGTAATCTTTTCCTTCTCCCATCTAGATCTGGATATGTGCCTATTTAGGGAACCTGTGTGTGTCTGGAATGAAAATGGCTTACTTCTGGAAAAGCATGTTGTTAAAACTGTGGTGCTAAAAACGCTCTGAGAATGGTCTTGAAATCTCAGGCTTGACTCAAATCTGCAGTTTCTCAGCTCACCAGTAGAACACAGCAGCTTATGTAAGTAGGAAAAGGTCCTCACAAGTGAATATATGTCATCTCTGCCCTTAGACAGACCCTGTGAGTCAAATGGCCCCAAATCTTTAGTATTGTGTTGGTGTCTAATTCTATTGTAGTTGTATGGGATTTTTTTGTCTGCTTATTTTTTCATGAGCTGAACCACAGACAGCCTGACCCTCAACTCCCCAGGTGGGCTGCAGGAGCAGTAAAGTGCCTGTTTCACCACAAAGCTTGCTGATACCTCTGCTTTCTGCACCTCACAGGCTCTGTGTCTGTATGCCAAGGTGGAGTTCTACAGCCTTTAATGATAGCTGCATAGCAGGGTCTAATCTCTCTATATGAAATGATATTTAGTCCACTGAAGCACTGAAGCTTCCTTGCCTCCTCCTGCAGCTTGTCCCCATCCTTCCCCTCACGAACCAGGCTCAGGAATTTCAGTCAGTCTGCTTTCCCTCTGATTCCCTGAGGCTGAACTCAGCCCTTCAGTTAGGGATAGGTTTTATGCACGCTGCATGATTTGCTTTTGTTCTGTTTTAATCAGCTTAGCAGCATCTCCTAAATAAGGAGTGAGAAGCAGCAGGTCTGTATAAGGAGTTTACATCTAGATGGCAGCATTGCTGCAGAAGAACACTGAGTGTCATTCCAGTTCTGCATGGATTGAGCCTGATTGACCTTATTTAGCAGGGGAAGAACATGCCAAGAACTTGTACAACTCGTTGGGAAGCTTTTTGAACCTTAGAACAGTTGTTTTATGTCTCTTCCACAAACCTGTTCCACCTGTCTGCAGCTTGTCAATATTTATCCTGAGGCTTATTGCCTTACCGGGCCTCATAAAAAACATTGATCTGTTTTGTTTAACCATAGCACAAGATATTTAATGATATTTCAGTCCAAATACTAGGCTCCCAGTAATGTATTCACAATACATATATTTTCATACTAATGTCTAAGTATTTATTAATGCTTGTTGTTTACAAAAACTTCTGTTTCATTTTTACCTCTCAAGTCTGTGCAGTAAGTATCTCTTGTTCTAAGAGCATCTGAATCCCTGTCAGATTATTGTCTGCCTTCTGCTTCATGAGTTTTTAAGAGCAAATCTCATATTAGCTTCCAGAGAAGTCCCTGTGGTCACAGCTGTGTCATGCTATTGGTATTCTGCTCGAGCACTGCAGAGCCCTTCCAAGTATTTCAGCAATGTCCTAAGTTATTCTAACCCTCTGCAAACCTGGTGCATACCTAGATTCAGATCTGTGGCTATACCTTTGGGTTTTGAGCCCACAATATGCCTACTCATGCTTTTAAGATGTGTATGTTGGCTTTAGTTTTGGTCCTATTTTCCCCCTAAAGCCAAAGGCACCCTGTCCCTGTTGTTCCTCACCTACCTGCTCCATGCCTTCAGGTGCTGAGAGGATTAAAGCAGATCTCCACACCAAACTATGAAATCCTTAGCATGAATTGCCCAAAAAGGCAGAATGAAGATCTGTCTGGCTGACTAAAAGCTGGGATAGCTTTTTCTACCCAAACAGGATTGTTCTTGTCAATAATTATTTACTGAGTTTGATAGTTTCTGTTGGTTGTTTTCACTCCTCTATGAAAACTGGCTTTCAGGCTCCTCTTATCTTAGTGGCAAGTTTATCCATGCCTAGCCTACTGCTGCCATTTCAAAACCAGAAATCCTGTTCCATTCACTTCTAAATAGGAACAAAATCAAACTACTTCTTTCTTTAATCTCAGTAGGGTGTAACAATTAACTACAAAATTATCTGAAGATATTTATGGTGATTTATCAAAATGTCCTGTAGCTGTTTGGCATTCTCTGAAACAACCAAGTTATTTGTCAGCTGCTATGAGATATTATCTTTACATGCACATGAATGTGGGTTTGCTGTGTCATATGTCAAAATCTAATATGTACTAATGTGTGTATTGTCTCTGAGTTGAGATAAAATTTTGTTGATCAGCTATGTTTTCTCTTCTCAAACCTTGCAAAGATCAGGAAATGAAGAGTGACTCCAAAGTAAACAGCACTGTTAGCAGAGCTCTGTTCCCATGGGCATCATTAGCTGCTTTAGCATAAGGACACAACCTTTTTCCTCCTGATCCTTTAAAGATAAAAATATCATACCCTCAGTGTGACACCAGGAGAGTTAGGGTCTTACAGAACTCTTTCCCCTTCCATTCATTGACCCTGTGAAGGTTGTTAAAATAACACTTGCAAGTTAACTAACATTCAGGAAACTTAATTTTCCTTTAAGCATTTAGCAGAGTTTGAAACTTTATATTTTCTTTTTACTTCTCAAACATTCAGCATTTGGCAACTCTCAGTGAGAAGGCTCCTAACTTTCTGGAAACAACAGAAAAAATACAAGTGGAAATGGACCCTGAGTTCAGTTTAACAAAACTAGGGATTTTTCCAGAATACTGTTATTATCCATGTGTCCAAAGTTGGAAACAGTGGGTTGCTAGTTTTCACATAGTTTGAGTAAAAAAAAGTGTTTTACTGGCCATTATAACAGGCCCCAGTCATATAGCACAGTGCTAATGCTATATATATTTCATTTTCATAATAATTTAATATATTGTATTCATATAAATATATTCATTCTGTTATTAATATTTGTATATTTTATATATATAGCATAGCAGTGTCATGGGGTCTCCAACTGAGCTGTTTAGGTGCATAGACTGAGGTTTTGTCAGAAGTTCATTTGTTGTGGGGGGGGTTGGCTTTGGTTTTTGGTTTGTTTGGGGCTATTTCCTCTGAGGGTAATTGAGTAGTGATGATTTCAAGATGAAGTCTTCAGTCAGACTAGGTTTCTGTTTCCACCACTAGAAAGAGCCTAACCCCATCCTCTTGACCCTCACCCTTTAGGTATTGATAAGCATCTTTAAGATCTCTTCTGTCTTTATTCTCCCAGGTCTTTCAGCCTCTCCTCATCAAAGAGATGCTCCAGTCCCTTCATTGCCCTAGCCTCTGCTGGACTCTCTCCAGTTGTTTCTTGTCTCTCTTGAACTGTGGAGCCCAGAACTGGACACAACACTCTAGCTGTGGCCTCACCAGGGCAGAGTGTAAGAGGAGGAGAACCTCGCTCGACATGCTGGTCACGCACTTTTTAATTCACCCCAGGAGATCATTTGCCTTCTTGGCTACAAGAGCACACTGCTTTCTCATGGTGAACTTGTCCACCAGGACTCCCAGGTCCTTCTGTGCAGAGCTGCTTTCCAGCAGTTCAACCCCTAACCTGGGTTATTCTTCCCCAGGTGCAGGACTTTGCACTTGCCTTTGAACTTCATGAGGTTCCTCTCCACTCAACTGTCCAGCTACCCTTCTTCCCAGCACCTGTAACTACACCAGCAGCAAAACACCAACCATTGCAATAAGCACATCCCAAAAGTGAGCAGGGGGTGAAGGGAAGTGTGGCATTCAAACCAGCAGCTTGAATAAGTGAGTGTGAGCAGAATCAGACCCAACCATAGCTAATAAAAAATAGTGAATAAAACAGCTTTTTTGTTAGCTACCTGTGGATAGTGTTGGGAAAACAATCCTTACTCTGCCTGGAGGCTGGAAGGGATTTCTAACTCTGTTTTACTACTGTCCTGTGGATGTTAGCCTTGGTTCATGCCCCCACTGAGTGCCTTAACTCCACTAATGATCAAATGAAAAAGGATTTATTTGAGCATGTTTAATGATGTTAGATAAGGGACTCTCTGGACTCAATACCACCAGCTAAGTCTCCATGAGTAATGCTGACAGGGGACCTGTGTCTGGAGACAGTGGCAGACAAGTCCTGCAGTAATTGCCAAGAGCTATGACTAGAGATCCTAGGTCAGTGTCCAAAGTCTGCATCTTTTCTTTCTGTTTTAGGCTTGCTTTGAGAAGTCTGTTAGGGTGCATTTATCTGACTGTGTGATTTGCTGTTTCCTCAGCCACTTACTAAACAAATTAATTTAAACTTGTTATACTGTAAAGAGCTGACAGGATGAGACTATTACCTGAACTCTGAAAGAAGAAAAAGGGAGCAGTAATGCATATTTGAAGCTATGATTAAGAAAGAAACTTAGGCACAGAGGCTGGCTTGTTACAGCTGATGCTTAAGTCATTAAAGGAGGCAGAGGCAGTGTGAGGGAAGAATATTAATTATGGGGAACAGTGAGGACTACTATTTAACTTGGTCCCTGTCAGTGTTAACTGTAGGAGACATTCCTGCTTCCTGGTCCAGGAGAAAGGGCAGGTATCTGCTGCTGGGAAGGGAGGTCTTGTGGTATTGCACTCAAGTGCCTGTTTTCCCTTTAACTGTGGGCCTGAAGTAGGTTAACCTCAGATGGCTAGCCATCTGGGTAGTGATGGCACCTAACTATCATGTGTTAACCCTTAGCATGCCCCTTGCAGCTGGGAGAGAAGGCTCTGCTTTATGCTGGAATGAGCCTTCTCCTAAAGTGGTTGTATTTACTTCTAGCTGGGCTTTTGCCTTCCTGATTTTCTCCCTGCACAGCCTAATGACATCCTTGGAGTCCTCCTGAGTTGCCTATCCCATAATAAATGTCCCTGATAAATGACAAATTACTATTCACACTGCAGCCAGAACAAACCAATGTTGTTAGGATACTTAGAGGAGCAAGCTGTGAGATGCTGAATATCCTCTAGTAGAGATGGCTCCAGATAGTTTTTTGTCAAGTATGACAAAGGAAATATATGCCTCATAATAACCTTAATTTTCAAATGGAAAATGGGAAAAACAGATAATTTATTAGCATGCACTAACAAGACTGCTGCTGCCTTTCTGCCCTGTGCAATCCATTTTTATTGTCCCCCTCCACCCTCCCTCAGGTTTGGTCTTGCTTGCAGGTTTGCTTTTGAGTTCCCCAGTCTCCTCTAGCTCAGGGGTTAATAATTACTCCTCCCTTTTAACAGTATCTTTCACGTTGAAGAGTTGCAAAGGATTTCACAGCCCCATGCCAATCTCTGCTCTTTCACAGGGGAGAGAATTCAGGCTAACTTCCACTCCCAGAGAACAGAATGAATGGAGAGAGTGGCTCTGGGTGTAAAGAGGTCTCTTTGCCTATAGCCTGGTGGGTGCTGTGGACTGCCAAGTCAGCTTCCAACCTCTGGTAGCAGAAGGAAGACAAAGGCTGTTTCCATTTAAATTGAAGGCATTTAAATACTGAGGGCTGGGAGAGGGAAAGCTGGAAAATGTGCTAGGGCAGTTGCCTTAATACATTTGTTGTGACAAAAAATATTGTACAGTTCTCAACTGTAGATAGCATTACTGTAATTTTATGCCATCAGTGTTTATTACTCACAGATATGAAAACCGATTAAGAGTCAGGCTTAATTTTAGTATTGGACCTTTTTTGCTCTATTGATTTTGAACCTTAGAGATTCAGGGTTCTTCCCCCCCCCATTTTTTTATCTGTGTAGCTACAAGACTAGAGACTCTTCTGTCATTTTGAATGAAGGCTGAACTTCTCATATGATCACTTTGTTTCCTGGAGCTGAGGCTTTAAGAGAAACATTGAAAGTCCAAAAATAACAAACAAGACAATATTTTCATATCCAAAAGACTGAGCTCCCTGTGGTGTGTTTCAAGAAGATTGGCACAGATCGATTCTGCCTTGGAGTTAGGTAACAGTATCCCACTGCCCCTTTCAAGGCTGGAGACACACATGCTTTCTACACTGCTTTTCTATTCTGTACAGTAAGGTTTCCCTTTATTTTCTTTCTATGTCTACTTGTTCATTAATAGAGAGTTGTCTTATGAACCTGACTCCTCCCAGTAGCAGTGAAGTCATTCTAGTGATGCGAGCCACCTATCTTTAATTAGCAAACTGCATTTGTAACAATAACTGTTGCACATCACTTTTGTCAATGGTTTCCCACATGTGACCTTTCTGTAGGAAGGAAATTACTCCACACACTGGCAGCACTTGGAGATGAAAAAGGAACTTGTTGTTTGGGTTTGTTTGTTTTTAAATGTGAGTGTTTTCATAAGAGTATGAAAAAAGGCTTTCTCTGAATGATGTGGCATTGGACATTTTGTGTCAGGAGGTTACATTATATTACCTATGTTACATCTGAGACCCTCTCCTGCTTTGCAGTTCTGTGATTTCTATGACTTTGACTTGTAAAGGAAGATACAACTAATTCATTGAAAAGTCTGACAAAGAACTTGGGCATTTTTGTTGCTTCATGTAATTGCCCACTCAGTTCAGTCTAGGAGGCAGATTCCTTCACTTCAACACCTTTTCTATATCTTTCTTTTACTCCTGTTGTCCACACAGTTACTGATCTTATGCATTTAGTGACCACTCACAAGCTGGCAGTGCTTTGCCTGTGACTCACATGTCAGTCACTTGTCCAGAAGCAGAGCTGTCATAGAAACATAATTTCTTGGAGAGACTGTATATTATTCTTGTTTTCCCAATATTAAAGTGCATGTGTTTGCTTTTTGAGTATGAGGAATATTTGGCAGGATTTGAATGGAAATGTGGGGGATAAAGGTCAAGATTATCTAAATGATTTAACTTATTGCATGACTAAAGGAAAACAAGTGAATATAATTAATAGATATAGTGAAAATAAGCAGCTTTTAGTAGATATACAGAGAAATAAAAATGGGTCTCTTAATAATTTAGGGTTTTTAATCTGAAGTAAATTATTAAAGATCTGAATTTGGGTGTAGTATGAGACCAGCACTCTTAGGAGTAGATGTTCTTGCAAATGCATAATTGACTAAGCATTGGAAATTCCTACACTTGGTTCTTTAATCCACTGGAGAGTTCTGTGTTAAACGCATATACTTGTATGTAGGAATACCAGCTCAGATCACTCTCCCTAGGACTTTGCTCCAGCTCAGTGCTGTCACTGTCAGGCTAGCATCATTTTCCCTTTTTTGCTGGGCCTCCTTTGTCCCACAGCTCCTGCCAGCCTGATTTTTATCCTACAGCCCAAACAGGGATTGTGTAGTGCATGCACATGCCTAGGAAATGGGAGAGAATCTGAAAGGAGCTGAATCTGGCTCCCCTGTTGGCTACTCTGACCGTTAGGATCTTCCAAGTAACACCAGTGACTGTTTCATAGTTCAGGTGGATGCTTCCCAAGATGGCTACCTGCTCTGAATCAGGGATTCAGTGGAGAATCCTGCATGCCAGAGAGATTACAATCCTGACCTAGCTTCAGATTTTTAGTACCCAGCTCCTAGGACATACTGCCAGCAATCTTCTCTGACTCTCTGCTGTCTCTGCGTTGGATTTAATAGTACAGCTCGGGGCAGGAAGGTAGCATTGTGTTGAGGATAACTCCAGTGCCAGCCTCGTAGTGGCTCATTGACAGCTTCAATTTATGAAATTCCCTTTCTTCATTCAATCCTTGAGATATAAATCATTCTACTCTATTTCAAATGGGTAGGCAGATCCAATTTCTTCTGGAAGTGTGGTTAAAAAAAGTTTGGGAGTTTTTTAATCCTTATTTCATGGTGCCAAGGTGGTGAGTGAGCATGTAGATTCACCTCCTTCAATCCGCATAAGAAAACTGTTTCCTAATGATGTAAACCTCTGCTCAGTTCCACAAGCCCATACATGCAAGCAGGGATTAATTCTTTGTCAAGGTTGCAGTTTTCACAGGTTATTACAGTTCTAGCATGGCCAGCACAGAATTAACTTCCATAGCCTCTAGCTTTAATTCAGACATAAAAGGGATTAATATGAAGGAAAAATCTACCCTGTTTAGCTTTCCCAGCTACTGCTGCATCTGTAAGAAGGAATTAGTAATAAATCAGAGTGGAGCTGATGAGACCAGGTATATCATATGGAAGATTGTACTGCTTTATAGGAAAGGATGTGTTCTCTAGTTCAGGAAGCTGATAAGACTCTCATGGGTTTATGTTTTCAGATCAATATTTCAAATTATTTACACCTTAATTTGAAGGAAAATCATTTCCTTACTATCTCTTTTCTCTCAAACTCTTCAGTGAGCTAATGCAATATTTCAGGAAGAAATTCTACCAGTGCCAACTTGTGTAGTCCTGTGTATGGCTACACTAAAAAATTCAGTTGTACCTATCAGACCCTGTAATGCCTCTGTCTCGCTTGCATCCACTCACACTCAATTTTTACTCTTCAAATACTTTGTTAATTTTGTGTTATATCAGTGTAAGACTTTTGTGAAGTCACAGACTGGTAGGATTAGATAGGATAAGAGGAATGCATCCTACATAGACAAAATCAAGTGTTTTGGCTCAGGTAGAGGAAATCATGCTGTGTCCCCATGAAGCCTAACAATCAATAGCAGCCTTTCCCATCTTTCCTTCCTTCTTATATGGAATAAATAGCAGATTATTTCATGCCAGGATAGGCAAAGTTTATTTCATGCCATAACTGCTTTGACATGGAAAAATGACAGATGTAGCCAGTGATAAATGTTTTCTACCTATGGATTTTCCTGCAGAAAGACTGAGAAGAGTTGTCACCTAATAAACTGCACCTTTTGGGGGTACAACAGAGATTCATACAGTGTAAGCCAAATTATCTCTTCTCTGCAAGCCCTTCAAAGTTTAGTTTGATATTTATTTCTCCTGAGAGGCCTTTGGGTGGTGGTAACGAGCAAGCAACTAACTTGCAAGGTCTGACTTACAAAGTTAGAATACAAGGATTTGTTGAGTAGCTAGAGAAAACCAGACACAGTGAACTGAAACATCTTGCAAAACAAGTAAAAAAGCAATTTAGACAAAGTTTTGGTGCTGGAATCCTCTGTTGCTGAATAATTCTTCTATTGATCTCACCATCACCTGCTTTTGTTTTAGGTCCAGTCATGTTCTTCACCCTTCATCTGTTAGACATCTTACTGATCTTAGAGGACTTTTCCAACCTTAATGATTCTGTGATGTGTTCTTGCTGCAACATTTCTGATCAAGAGAAATAGGGACAAGGGCTTGTGTCTGTTAGCATAACACAAAGCATGAACACGATCCCTGCCCTTGGCTGAGAGTCTGATGTCCTCAATGAAGCAAGAGAGTCCTTTGGTTCTGTGCCTAATTTTTGCACTGCTCCTTGAAACCAGCTCAGTGGGACCTTAAGCCAGGCTCTTCCTTGTCCAATGACAACCTTCCAAGGATTGCTGTAAGGTACTTAATATTGAGCTCTTTGGCTTTCCTTGCATATGACTATTAAACTCGTGGACTGTAATAAGTCAGTAACAGCTACAGCAATATTGTGAATACAATTCAGGGGTGTTTTGTTGGCTCAAAAGGGAATTGCCTGTGCTTCACTGCAAGTGCTCCGTGACAGCTGAAGGAGAATTGCTTTTGTAGAATTGCTGGGGAGAAGAATGCTGTGTCTGTGACTGCAGAATCAGCCTAGCAGAGTGTTAGAACCTCAGTGGCTAGTTGAGCTAGTTGGCTAGAGTGGAAGTGTGGAATGAAACCAGACCACAGAGGGACACAGCATCATGAGAACTACATGGTCTTTGATTCTCGTTTTGACACTCTCTTCAACACTGGAAAGTATGAGAGTCCTTATTATTTGGCTAGCTAAAACATAGGTGGCTCCAGCTTTTTGGTATTCTCCAGAATGACTCAGAATATGCATGAGGCAGAACAATTAAGCAAGCTGCTTCTCATGAATTTAAATGGCTTGCTGGAAAATGATGTTTGGGTTGGGGCTTATGCCCATCTGCCTTCAGAGAAGAGCCACAGAAAAGTGATGCACAGACCAAGGCAGGGCTTATCTTCCGATGAAGTCAGACCAAGTGCTGTGGGCTCATGAGCTCTGTTGTGAATTTGAAATGGGGAGACTCTAGGAGAGCTTCAGGTTCTGTCAGGTACCTCCTTTCTTTTAGCATAAAAGGTGGTCTCTGAGGAAAGCATAAAGCTCACCAAGAACACTATCAAACATTGTGCTGTCTGTAGTTTTAACTTCATTACACCCAGCTTTGATGAAGAGGATAGAAGAAAATGATGTCCCCTCCTGATGACAGTTCTTTACAACTGTTCTTGGCCTTTACAGAAACTGATGGTTTTTTGTTGTAATTAGCTCTCAGGGATGATCCATCCACACTTTGTGTTTGGTTTTATCATCAATGAGTTAACTTCTGATCAGAAAGTTGGCCCCTACTGGTTGGATGCTCTGAAGTGTACGTCCCTCTTTGACTCTGTTACAAGTGAAAGGAAATACAAGCTGTAGTTTACAAGAGGTGAATATACTTACTGGAACAGGCAAAAACAGAATTGAACTTCTTCAGCAAGGAGACTTGTCGGAAGGGTACAGAAAATATCACATACTAGTCAGCAGTCATTGTTTGGATATGTCTGGTCTAGAGAATTGAGAGGGAGAAAATGTCAGTAGACTGCTAACGACATGAAAAGCAACCACATGAGCACCAAAGAAATGAAACAAAACCAGAACAAAGACTAAAAGGCTCCTGAGTCACTGGTGAGCCTCTATTGTGGGAATTGCATGAACTGGGAAGAATCAATCAGTGTGGTTTGCTGAGAGGCTGCTATTGCATAAAAGCAATAGTATATGAAGGTGAAGATCTGCAACTGGCAAAATCTGTTGCAAATATTATTGGGTGTGGTATTTACCATGAAGTAACCAACATTATAAGCAGGTAGCAACAGCAAGCTTTTTTTTCCTCTCCTGAGGAAATATATGTCAGTATTTTCCACTAGGTGCATTTCTTACTGCTCACTATTTCCAACTATTTCTAGGTGCAACCTTCTGTTTTTCAGTACATCAACTATGTTGGTGATTAGTTTGCTTCTTGCTCCTGCTTTGCATCAAAGAAAGGTCCAAATAAGAATTGAGTATGAATGAATCCACTCAGAAGACTGCATGCAGGCAACAAAAGCCTGAGGAATGTAGTGTGGAAAGAGAATCAAACACCAGGAGAATTGTCACTGAAAAGTTTAATGGGCAAATTAAAACAATCTATGACTCCATACCAAGTTATTTGAGTAAAAGTGATTTCCGGGACGGAAGAGTGGATTTTTTTTTTTGTGGGTATTCAGACCTGGCTGGAAGCATCTCAGTTACATTTGGAGGTCAAATATTTGTCTCAAGCTGTAGATGCTCAAATTCCTCCACACCCCTTTTTCCCTTCTACTTCTTGAAACAGGTTTACAACAACAGCTAGAGTGAATCTTAATGGGTTAATTCACCTCTTTACAGAGAGATGAGCTTGAACCAAACATCTGTGAGCTTTGGGGAACTCCAGGTTCATGCTTTGCAGCTGAAACTCATCTTGCTTTTAAATACATTTTTGTTACAAGTGCCAAAACTTCCCAAGAGAGATTTCTCCCACCCAGGCAAACCAGAATATCACTGTGGCTTCATTACAGACCTTTTCTTTATTCTTCTGCATAGCAGCTTATGGCCTTTTATTAAAAGGCTGCAATTCAAACTCTTAATGTAACCTCAGGTAATTCCCTCCTTGTGTCCCCTCTGAACTCCAAAAGGTGATTAGCACATCTTCTGGATTGTTCCTCTTTCTTTTTTCCTTCCTCCTGCCTCATCTTACTGCACTGAATTTTGACTTGATCTGAATTCCAGCTGGCTATCTGATCTAAATACCTGTTAACTTAATTTCTGGCCTAATAACCTTGTTTTATAGCCTGTTGTATAATGGAACCTTATGGAGCATGCTGATATAGGTTAATGAGGGGCCAGGTGTGCTTGCCTCTTAATCATCTTCAATATCCCTTCAGTATCTCTTGATGCTATTAACATGTTTGTCCTTCATTTAATAAGCAGCAGGGAGGAGGACTGAGAGAAAAAAAAAGAATTAACAGAGGAAGGCTGAAATCAGTATATGAGCTTGGATGTCCCTCACAAACAAGCAATAAACAAAAGGAAAAGGGCAAAACCCAGGAACCTGTAACACCAGAGGCAAAAGAATCTTTACTACACATGATTTTGTAGAAGCAGCTCAGCACTAGTTTCTGCTAGCTCTAGAGCCTAGCTAAGAATGGATGGTAACTGCTAATGCTGCTTTACCTTGTCTACCATTGATTGAGATAATCTTAATCATAGAGACCAATTCTTTCATTCTATTTTTGAGTCTTTGCAAGAAATGAATATATTTCATGATCTATTTTTATTTAATGGTTTTCTTCCATCTTTACTGCCTGCCTCTAATAACAAATATGCTTTATTGTCCTATTGTAAAGGAAATCACCCACTCTGTTTATTTTGGCTCATCTTCTGTAGGATCAATCATGCTGGTAGGATGACATATAATAGCTGTGAGAGCGCAAGACATTTTTTTCCAAGCCTCCTCTTTGCTATTTTGGATCTAGTTCTAAGTTTCTTAACAGCACAAAGAAAATATTATTAATATATTGTAATTCTTGGCACTTGCTGAGGATGCTGTTGGTGCTGAACCAGTGACTTTCCACAGGGCATGTGGAGATTCAGGGCCATGTTCCCATTCCTCTACGTACATGTCAGATCAATGTAGATGTGCTGAAGCCAAATAATGACAGGGTTTTCCATAGTTTCTCAGGGTATGACTGCCATGAGGAACCAGCTCATCTCCCAAATGTTTCCAGTAGCACCAACATCAGAGAACAGGCAGAGAAGTGGCAGTGTAGAGCTCACTGTGGTAGATCATTGGTACTGTTATGTTTGTGAAGGCTTTGCCTCCTTATCCAGTTCCTGCTGCATCTTTAATTTCCTTAGCATATGGCAGGGCTCCCTATTCTTAATAAAAGCTGTTGAGAAACAAGTATTTCTGAGAATCTGCATGTACATGCTTAATGAACATACTCAAGGGAAATCAAACTTTGGAAATTTCTATTGAAATTCCTCATTCAACCCCAAAGACTTTCCTTAAACAGGAAGAAAATGACTTCATGCACAAAATGTTTTCCATCTACCTTGCTCTTCCTCCCCTGAAATCTTCTCAGTTGCTGTCTGAGCATATTTTCACTGTAGTCTTAACATGTTATCTGTACTTTACTGCCCCTGAGCCAATGGTAGAGTAAGAAAACTCCATGGTTTTCCATGCCAGTTGCATGTGGTGTACCACTACTGCAACTCAGGCAGGTTATTGCTGTTTGGGAATCCAAGAGAGGAGCTGGAAGTACCCATTTAACACCCCAGAAAAGTACCTAGCTCTACCAACAACCAACATACTTTTCCAGAGGTTTTTTTTGCCATCTAGCATAGATGGTAGGGTATTTTTCTGGTTAAGACAAAAGGCATCTCAAGTTCCAGAACATCTGCGCTGCAACACTTTTTCCATAGAGTCCATATTTTAACTCATCATCCATGTCATAATTTTCCTCCTTCTGTATTAATTACTGGGAGAAGGAGGAAAGGATGGCATCTTTCTCACTGTCTGCTAGCCTCAGTTAGTTTCCAGAGTGATTGCCTGGGCAAGCAGCACAGTAGTAGAAAGTCTGCTCCCTGTTATGACTGCTATTGTCCTTAGGAGGTGAAACCAACTGTGTTTTTCTCTAGTAAGAGTTTTGTTACCTAGAGCAAGATGTATTCTGTGAAGGTATTAAAACAGTAAAAGTGATGTTGGATGCTATTGTACAATAGCAAAAATGAGGAACTCTTCCTCTCCCTTGCCTTCTTCAAGCAGGTTTGAGCCTTGCCTAGCTGCTCTCTGCACTGCAGTTGTTGCAGTTGCCTTGTTTTGACATGGCCAAAAGGATCAGAAGCATTCAGCTAGGAAAACTTCTGTCTCCTGACTTCACATATGAATCACTAACTCTGCATACCTCCTGGCAGCACCTTTCTTCAGGGCTTACCTGTCCTAATGATGATCTCTGTGGATGGCATGAGTCACTTCCAGTGTCAGTGTGCTCTAGGAATGGCATTAAGATTTGATGGAAAAAGTAGTATTATCTATAAAATTCCACAGACATTCCATCTTTCTAAAGTTTTAGCTTCCTTTGTGGTTGGTAAGCACTTTCTTAAGCAGTCTTTCACTGTGAAGACTCATAAGGATGTTTAATTTAGACTCTGAATTAACTTTCAGCTGAGCTCCTGCTGACTGCTTTACATGATCTTGGACTGAAGTCCTTGGGAGTCTTTAATTTAGATTTAAGCAGAGCTGGGGTTTTAGCTGCAGACTCCTGCATCTATTGATGAAGGAAACCATGAAATGTTTGACACACAACCTCTGAATCTGGCCTACTGTTTTAGCTATTTTAAGGGCTTTTTATTTGCAAAGCCCAGCATATAGGCACCCTGATTGTTTTTTTTCAAAGCAAGCAAATGATAAAACCAGACTGAAATAAAAAACAAAGCTACTTGTCTTGTTTTACTTGTGGAGCTGAGAAACCGCTAAGTCAGCCAGGTTTAATTCAAAAAGAAAAATAACCTTCCATCTTATGTGCAAAACTTCACTTTGAATAATAATAACCCCTGAAATCACTGATAGGTAGACTCTTTAACTACAGAAAAAAGCAGGGGGCTGTAGAGTAGGATTGGGAACTATTATTGTAATTAAGTGATGCCAGACACAGTAGGGAGCAGCTCTGCATTATTGAGTGATGAAATTAGGCCTTCTAGTCTAGAAAATCAGTTGATGAATTGTATCATTTGTCCTCTTCTGGGGGAAAAGGAGAGTGTGGGCTAGATCTGATAGCTGTCCTACATCCTGGTTTCCTGGTAGACCCCTTCCTTTTGGACATGTGAAGTGTGCTAGCAGCACATTGTGTTTCTGGTTTAGCAGAGGAGTGGAAATGAAGCAACAAGGTGGTGGTGCCAGAAGTATGGTGGAAAAAAAAGTCCTTTCTAGATAGTATATTTTTAAGCTATTCTTGTGTCCAATATTTAAAAGAAGTAAGAGTACAGCTGTGCCTTTCTTTGCCTTTTTCTTTCCCCTTCTCTCCCTCTTTCCCCTTGGTGCTGTTTGGTTCCTCCAAGCAGACCATCAAAGCCATTTGGGAGTTCTGTCAAATCCTGGCACAAAAATGACCTTTGCCTAGCAGGAGTGAACTCATCATGGGGGCCCAAGAACAGCAAGTTTCATTTGCAGCATGAATCCAAGCTTGGATCTAGCCTCCACTGCTTTCTGATGAATATGACATCTGATTAATTTTAGGCATATGTTGCAAAGTACCAGTCTTTGTCTAGAGCCTGATAGGTTTAACAGCTTGGAGAATGAAGCCTGCCAGCTAGACACATCTGCTTCTCTTAGCTAGCTAGAAGATATGTGACTCTCCAATGTAAGCACAGGGATGTATGTGTGGAAAATACGTTCTAAAGCTCTGCTGAGGAAGTAGCAGTGCCCAAGATCATTTTAGCTTAAGCAATGCTAATCACAACCATTCAAAGCACCCAAAAGAAACATTATTAAATTGATTTAACTCTTACCTGAGCGTTAGCAAGTGTCCATGGACCTGTCCTTGCACCAGACAGGTGAGAAGAGATTTTTGGTTAAATTTACGAATGAGGGGGAGGAAATGTTGCTGAGATACTGGGATGTTCCTGCCTGGGGCTTGAAAGGGTGCTGTTCTCTGGTTTATCAATGGGTGTGTGTTGGTGCATAGGACCACCAACCTATGCACCACAGGCAGCATAACCATTCTGGGATAAGATTCCAACAGTTTCTCCTCCTTTACATGTTAAACTGCTCTGTAGGTTGGCCTTTCCTTCCCGTTGCTCCTACCAGGAGCCAAGTAACATGAAGTATTGTGTGACTAAGTGAAAAAAACCTTCTGTGCAGGCAGGAAGGCATCTGTGATTATCTCTGACCTGGGAATATTGTTTCAGTCACTTTTTAGAAGGTCTTGAGAAACCAGACTGGAATTTCCAAGTGTTTGTTGGATGAAGAGGGATGGCCAGTAAGGTTCCTGAGGACAAAGACTGCTGCACCAGGAAGCAGCTGAGGACCTAAAAGTTAAATCCCCCACTGGCTGTAGAAGGCCAAGACTGAAATCTCAACAGCTCTAGAGTATGCAATCTTTCCTAAGACTTATTGTGTAAAACAAACCACTTTCCCAGCAGGGCATCCCAGGCTGCATTCCTCACTGGCACTTGGTTCTGAGTGGGCTCTAGCTCCCTTTCCCAGGTGGAGGACAGCCTGAGGATGCTTTTTTGCCCACACCTGGAAGTGAGAGCTCCTTCTGTTGCCACAGACTATCAGCTGTGCATTATGCTTGTGCAGGTGATGTAAAACACTAATGCTTCTGACCCAGGGGCTAGCAGGATGATTTGCCATGACAGTTTTACAGCCCAGCCATAGGCAACTTGCTGCTATGGATTAAATTGTCATTTTTATTACAAGTCCCCCTTTGCAATGGCTTAAATTTTTTTCCCCTGAAAGGACTGTTTTGATGATGCTGTTTCTTCTGCTTTAACTCCAGCCAAGAATGAATGTATGTGGAAAATTCCAGCAAGTATATTCCAGTTTTTCTCTGGACTAGCAGAGTATGAAAGGTCTGCCACAGGGAATGAGCAGCATGTGGTGTCTGGTCAGGGTGCTGGCCTGAATGCCTCAGACAAGGGAAAGATTACTCTAAAGCAATACTTTATCTTCACAATCCCCAGACTTCTGGGAAACTCAAATTTAAAATCTCTGTTGCAACCAAATCTCATGTCTCTCTCCAGAGTGGGGTCATCCCAACTCTTGCATCTCTAGAGGGCTTGTGATTTCACTCACTTTGGGATATTAACAAGCACAATACACTGTGGATGGCTTGGTCCCTTTTGCAATTTGATGTGCAGATGGTGGCTTTGAATCTCAGTGCTCCTGTGAATATAAAAAGGCTGAGAACATCATTGTTTTGAACTTGTATCCTGCTTTGAGTTAGAACAGAACTACTTCTGTTCAGGAGTTTTACTTTTTAGCTGTGTCTGTTCTAATTACCTGCACTTCTGAAGTCAGCAGCATGTTCCCACAGACAGTATCTGCTTCTAGTAGTGATAATGCCTGATGTTTAGATTTACTACCAAGGGTTGGTATGCAGACCAAGGTCACTGCTAAATCTTGTGTACCATGTTAAGGGTGCACCTGCAGGGAGGAGAGGACAGGACAGGTGACCCTTAAGTGATCAACTAGGGATTCCATTCCATATACATGATATTCAGTATAAAGCTGAGGGATCATAAGGATCAAGCTTCTGGCTCTCTTGCTATTTCTTTTCTTCAATGGCTGGCATCCAAGAAGGATGTCAGTTCTGCCTTTGATGCCAATCCATGTGTCCCTCAATTCAACTCCTGAATCAGGTTCCTGTCTGCTACTGAGTGTAGTCTGGGACTTCTGCAGCATCATCAGTGGTGGCAGTGATGTAAATGCCATCAGGAGGATTTGCTTTGGTATTAATTTTGTATATATTTGTATATATTTCACTTCATTGTAATTATTTTCATTAAAATAGTTTTAGTTTCCTTTTCCAATGGGTCTCTTTGCTCAAAGGCTGAATTTATAGCCCTTTAGCACCACAATAGCATTGGTATTCCAATATTGAGCATCTTAGAAGTAGCTGAGTGGATTCAGAACGATCCATGGTTGTTGTCCAACTGTATCTCAGGGCTTTAGATACTTCTCTTTTATCTCTGTAGTGGCTGTCTGGTTTGACTTCATTAGTACTAACAGTCCCTAGTAGACTCCAACTTCCTAGGATATTTCCATTTGGGGCTGAATTTTCTCTGTAGCAAGATCCTGTCAGACTCTGAAAGTAGTGTGAGTTTATCTGTGCTGCCTCACACTGAAAAACAGCCTTTATAAATACAAAGGTCTTTTTGGATTCAAACTAGATATGGTCTGAAAGCCTCTAACTTGATTGTTTTAGGTTTGTGTTGCTCTAACTATAGCTGAACAATAGATTTTACCATCTGCTGGCAGTTGTCTTACAAATGTCTAGAAAAGCTCACTTCATTCAGAAGCTTGTCATCCCAAGTTTAGGCTAAAAGCAGTTTATTTGCTAACAAGTTTCCAGATGCTTTCCTGAAAGGAAGCACTAGCTATGGTTTAAAAATAAACAGCTTAAACAAATAAATGAATTCTAACTTGTGGCTGGGTCATGCCATGATCTGAGCTGGCAGAGCAGGGCTTGTCAGTGTGCACATCATCAGGTAGGCAAATCCCAAAGGGATGCCAAAATTCAACCTCCACCAACTGAAAGGAAAGGAAGGTAGCAGGCTGTAAAACACCCAGTTCTGCCTTTAGACTGTGCTAATGACCATGAGATAGTCACCTCCTTTATTGGAAGAGGCAAAAGGGTTTTTTAAATGCCCTTTCTGAGCAACCTCAGCCTGACTGGAGAAAGGTAAGACACTTCCTCTCCCCCAGCTCTTTTTCCCTTCATCTCTCCTATCTTTCCCCCTGCTTTCCCATTCCCCCAGTTGCAGAGTACTCAGATCAGCTTTCCCCTTTTGTGGGAGAAAAGGGCAAAGTCTTAGCCTAGGAATTTTGCTGACTGTAAAATGCAAGTCATCCATGTGTGAAGAGCAGCCATATGCTATGTAAATCACAGCAGCCTGAATTTGTTGTGCCTTTGGGGAGTTCAGTTCCTAGGAGGAGAGGAGCAGGTGACAGTGGAATCTGTGTTGCCAGTTTTGGGCAGGGGACAGTAGCCAAACTGCAGCAGAGGGAAGGCAGGAGTGGATTAAAGATTGTAGAGACAGCCTGGCCAAGTTAAGCTTATTGATCTGTTTTACTGAGGGTCATAGAAGTGGAAGCTCAAGAACTGATATGGTGATATTATGACTGATTTTCCTGGTCTTTTTCTGTAAGTTGTGGCTTTTTATTGTAGCATTGTGAAGTGTTTGTGTTTTGTTGGGTAGAGGCTGGCTCAAGGAATGACTGGGATTGCACAGAGTGGCAATCCAAGGCAGACATGTTTCCATATCTGGGTACAATCTCTTGCATAGAAACATTAATCTCACTTGTCATGAGATAACAAGGATTTTCCCCTGAATTTGGTTCATCTAGTAGTCTGAAAACAAGTGCCAACAAGTATTCATCCTTTTCTCTCCTCTATCTCCTCCTTTCTGAAGACAAACCAAGCCAAAAGCCCTTCTGGACCATTTTGTAGCAGTGTTCATGTTTATAGGAAGCTAAGCAAGCCTCAACATTGCCTGTATACTGGGTAAGGGCTAGAGTCTTGGCTACTCTTCACCAGTATTTTATTGCTGCCCTCTAAGTCCCCATAAATACCCTAATTTTGCAAGGTCCCTGCACCCACAGACTCTAGCCAGTGCTTGACAGTAGGTGTGCTCTGCTTTGTACTCTTAAGAAGCATGACATTTATTCAGGTATCAGATTTCTACAGTGGCAGATATCAGATAAGCTTATTTCTTTTGCACGTTTTAAACATCTAAGGTAACTGGTGACCTAGGACTTTGCCCTTGGAAAGGCAGTAAAGGCTGTTATGGCAGTTTGTGGAAAAGCAAGATGAGTCTGAATGTAATCAGGCTCCCTACTTTTATATCTATCTTGAAGGAAAAGGTGAGAAGAGAAGCACAAGGTATGTGCCTCTAAAGTGTTCTGAGCCAGGTGCTGCCTGGTTGGCTTCTACAGGGCTTGCAGAAGAGAGAAGGGGAGGGAAAGACCCCACATCTAAAACTTGTTTCCATAGATCCCATTATATGGAATGACAAGGAAATTACTTCCTTCAAACTTGTCTTTCCTTGTAGTGGTCACATTAGTTTCCCTGAAAGGAGGAGACTCAGAGCTTAGTAGCCTGATGTTTCCTTAGCAAAGTTCTGGAGTTAATGCATTGAGGTCTGTTGGCTGGATGTGCAGAAATAGCTGTGTATAAAGTAGTGTGGGATCAAATGGAAGGGAGATAGTGTGACCCCTCTGGAAAAAAGTCTCTCAGTGATTGGATTTGAGCTGCCTTTAAGCTCCCTGTAACACTACTGAACAAAGGAAATGTCTCCAAGACATTTTTTGTCTGGCTCCTGATAAGATAGCATGCTGCATGCTATGTTCAGAATGAGAATGTTTTCTCTTGAGTCAGCTTTTACAGAGGGAAAGAGTTAGTTCCTTTCTTTTCTTAGAGTGGCTCAGATGGAAGGAATGAGACTTTGGCAAGTCTGTAGAAAAGGATGGGGAGGATGCTAACATAGAAACATTTACTGCCTTGAATTGAAATGATTCCATTATCATTTGGGTATGATATAACTCAGTAAATTTCTTCTGTTTTTCATGATCCTGGGAATTGTTACTCTTCTCACTGTAAAGGAGAGAATTTAAGACACAATTCCCTGAAAAGCCCAGAAGGGTCTGTACAGCAAAGATTTTCTGGTCTTCAGCTGGCTTTGGCTTTTAAATTCCGGCTTCTGGGTGAGAAAATCATGGTCACCCAAGAGGTTTCTCAGCTTTCCACTCTGCAAGAAGGAATTTGTCAGTGGCTCTAGTTTTTCTAGGTTTTTTTACTGACCATTCATGATAGTCTCCCTCTTCTGATAGAGTGTTCCTTTCTATCCTATCTGCTGACTCTGCTGATAAATGCAATTTTCCTGCTACTGACAGTCAGCAGCTCTCTTGCAAACTACTGACTACCAAACCCTAACCTGCTCCAGCATTTTGCAGATCTGCAAAGTGAGTGCCCAAGTTCTTGAGGCCACCCCTTGGTCTGCAGCACTTCCTGACAGGTGGTCAGACAGAAGGACCTGGCTGTTGGAAGGCAGTTCAGAGACCTGGCAGTGAGAAGGAGTGCTGCTATCAAACTTTGTTGTCTCAGAACAATAGGATCCCAGAACATGATTTTAAGAGTCACTTTTCAACACTGTGGTCCGTGATGCTTCTGGTCTCTTGTTACCAAGCTTGGTATTTTGGGTTTGTTTCTTTTTAAGGCTTCTAGAGAGAATGCACCTGCAGTGCCAAGCAATGAGAAGGCTCCAAATATGGATGGGGAGAGCACAGCTCTTGTGCATCCATGCATAACCCCCAAATGCAGAAATGATGCACTGGAGAGTGTGTGTGAAATAACAGACCTCCCTGCAGGGCTGGCAGTGTGCTTCCAATCCTGTCAATGTCTTCAGAAACCAGAGCCATCACAAATGCCCCATTAGTCAAGGGTTAGCTGGTCCCACAGCTGTCACTGGCACTAGCCTGTCCTGGGCTCAATCTACAAAGGATTCACTTACCAGCATGAGTGTTTGATGGAGAAGGGGACAGTGGAGGGGCACAACCATCTGCTTAGTTTCAAAGGACCAAATCAGGGGCAGAAATCAGTAGCACCAGGGCCATTTTGCAAATCCCTTAACAGAGAGTGGACCAAGCTGTGCTTGTATCTACACCAAAATGAACTGTGAAGAGCTTTACCTTCACTGATGATACTCAGTCAGTAGGTGAGCTTAATACTTCTGCTTCCTTACATGCACACATCTTATTTAGGAACTGAAAGATATTGTCCTTAGTTTCAACCTAATCCCAATTGTTTTGGGGGGAATGTGTTCACTCAGTTCTAATCCTATAGCTCATACCTTTCCTGAAGCTATGGTAAACCTGGAATAATAATACTAACCACCAAATAGTGAAGTTTGACTTTTCTCATGGGTGCCAGTTTCACAAAAGTAGTAAAGAAAAAAGAAAACCCAAAATTTTAGTGAGTTGTCTTACTATTTACAACATGTTTCTTTGTGAGAGACCTTTCAAAAAACCTAAATATTTTACTTTTGGACCAAAAAAAAGTTTTAAAGACACTTAATTTTAGAAGCTCTAAAAGAAAATTATTCTAGTTTTACTGAACACTTCATACTCTCATCCCCATGTGCCTGATCTCTATAAAAGACAACAGAAGTACAGTTTTATGTTGTACACTAGCATTCTGGTGCATAAGTATTTCTGCTATCCCATCTAAAATACACAATCAACTCATTTTATATAACCTCCTTTGGGTTTTATTGCTTGTGAGCCTGAACTTCAGACAGTAAGACACTACTTTGGATTTAAGTTGCTATAAATTTTGACCTTTGTCTAAAGGGATAATTGATGTAGTTCAGCAGGACTGTTGTTTAAATTCCAGCAGGAAAAATGTCTTGTTTTGAAATGAAAGGCTTGTTTAAAATCACAAATCTCCTATAAGAAGCCAGCTAATAAAGCCAAAAAAGGGAACCAAACCCAATTCTTATATGGCAGCCCTCTAAGCTTTGAATTGCCTGATGTATGAGCTGTCAGAAATCCAAAGTTCACCATGTGCAGAGCAATGTTTTGCAAAATCCCTAAGTTAGGGCTTTCTTGGCAGGATCTATTTCCTGAGCAGAGGTTTGAAAAATGTAATGCTTACAATTGGTAAAAGCTTTCAAAATGGTGCCTTTCTGCTGTAGAAGTAAATGCCATGGCAGAGCCTATCTTCAACATTCCACTTGTGCTGGTGTAATCACTCTTTCTGTGGCATTTCTAGAGCTAATAAAGGCATGTGTCTGGGATACATGAGCTTCCTAAACTTTCTTGTGTCAAAATTATTGAGTATTGAGGAGGGAGAATGCAGCATCTGAAACCTGTAGTGGATGCTAAATCCATCACTAGAGATGTGGATCACCAGTGCTAGTTAATCAGTGTAGTAGGCTGACATGAGTGGTGACTGACAAGAGGAAATGGCCTCAAGTTGCACCAGGGGAGGTTTAGATTGGGTGTCAGGAAAGATTTCTTCACTGAAAGGGCTATTAAGCATTGGCCCAGGCTGCCCAGGGAGGAGGAGTCCCTGGAGGTGTTTAAGAAACATCTAGATGTGGTACTTAGGGACATGGTTTAGTGGCATGGTTGTGATAGGTAGATGGTTGGACTTGATCTTAAAGGTCTCTTCCAACCTTAATGATTCTGTGACTTTGAGTAATGTGAGAAACAGTTATAGCTTTTAAGGCTCTGTGTCCAAATACACTGAAGACACCTTCAGATTTTGCTACTGTCATTTATTTCTAGGGTAGATTTAGACCAGGCCAGGAAGATAAGTATCAAGCCCTAAGAAACCTTTAAACTGAATCCTGTGTCTTAAATCTAGAGAATTGTTTTAACAGGACCCAGAATATTGATGACAAACACCTTTGGTCTGACTCTGCCATTTCTGGATTTCTTAGTGCAGTTTCTCATTTAGGGAAGGGTTGTGGAAGAGAAGGACTGGACTTAAGGGGTTCCAGCCCATCCCAAACTTGGGCTTAGATGCAGTGTGACCAGACCTTGTCTCTGAAGATGGTTAAATCACACTTCCCTTCACCTGTGGTAAATCTCACAGGATCTCAACCAGCTGTATGCAAATGAAAAATTGGGGGGAACAGGGGCTACAAAGAAAAAAGGCTCAGATGATATCCTTTTAAGAGGAAAGGAAGAGATGTCAGGTCTTGTGATGAAGTGCTGCTCACCATTGCTCCTCCACCACCATTTCTTCCAAGCATGGTCTGTGAGCTAGCGAGGCTGCCCTGCAGCTTCGTGGTAGCTTCTGCAAAGATAAAGGTCCACAGAAAAAGGTTTCTAATGTCTCTCTGGCAAGCCGAAGATGAACTTCAGCAACATATCTTTGTCCCTAGCTTTGTGCAAATTCTTCAGTATAACATGGGGTTAGGAGTGATGGCATGAGCAGCAAACTCATGGGTGTGTGGGAAGCTATTCCTTCTAAGCCTGGGGAATGCTAGGTCAAGCTCTTGCTTTTGAGAAAGCAAATCTTTTGCATTCACTTCTCCCAGTGGCATGACTGTTTCAGACTGAATGGAAATTTCATTTCCGAGCTGAGATGCAGTGATGGCTTGTTTATACTCAGAATATCTAGAGGAAATCCACACCACATGGTATATTCAGTGCCTGAGATGGAGAGAGAAAGCTGTCAAGGAGGTCTGGTCAATGGATGGAGGTATTTGGATCAGGGTGGTGCCCTTATACTTGTGAAAGAAATATTTCTCCATATTATCAAAGCTCAGCTGGTCCCAGTGGATGGTGAGAGTAAGAAAGATCCTCGTCTTCTAAGCCAAATGTACAAAGCTTCCAAGCATCTTTTGCCTCTTGAGCTAGAGTAACAATAGGCTTCATTTTATCAGCTTCAGCTCTGTCCACTGAAACAAGTATGGTTTCCTAGGGGGGAGATCTGAAGCTAAGTAAAACAAGCTGTGTGCAATTCCTGCTTGCTGAAAAGCTGGGCCAGTACAAGTGCTAAGGCCTGGTTCTTGACAAGGTTTTACTTCAGAGCAGCACTGAAGGGCAAACCCCACAGTCCTAATTCAGCTAAGCATGTCCATGTCACATTCTGACCAAAACCAGACTGAACAATTTGTCTGGGAACTACAGTTGCTTCATCAAACCCTTTAAAAAAAAAAAAATCCTAAAATGTAGCCTTTTTTTACTGCATCTCATTTTGCTATAGAATTACTGGCTAAGTATGAATAGTATATAGCAAGTCAGTGGTGTTTAAGGATCAAGCAGCACCCTGTGGTTCTCCCTGTGTTTGCGGCACTTGCACGTTCTTCCAAGTTTTGTATCTCCTCCACCTTTACTGCTTCAGCTCCAGCTCCCTGCCCTGTGCCTAAAGACCAAAAACATCCACTGAAGTCTTGGCTCCTTGTCCTCTTCATGGATCCACGTTTGTTTTTTACAGAAGAACAAGTTCTCTGATGGCCTTCTGTATGCTTGCAGTGGTTTTCCATCCTCTCCTCAACCTCATCCCGTAGACCTAAAGATCAGAACTGACTAATGAACACAGAGAACATACTTGAAGAGATTAAAAGGACTCATGATGAATTATCTGGATGTATTTGCTCTTGACAATGAGATTAAGACATTTTTCAAATAATGAAAGAGATAATTAATCTTTTGCTTAGCAGAGAAAAGCTCTACCTGATTTACCAGGCAACAGAACAAATTGTTTATATTTGCAGAGGAGGGGAATATGTAGCTCACATCTTCTGCCTTTACTTTGGTGTAAGCCTTTGTAAAGTGTTACATCTTCAAATTGGCTCTCCTTAGTCTTGGCTCTAGAGCTCCTGAAGAGCAGAGGAGAGGGAGATGAGCTAGAATGACCAGCAGAGGAAGAGGAGCTTCTTAGGGTTGGCTATGGCTGACGTTGTGACATGACAGTGTCCCAGGGTTTAACACCCTGAGATGTGAGATGTTCCTACCTGAGGGTAAGCTGCCAGCTCTCCTAGCTGGTGCTTAGCAGAAAATCAGAGGGAATTTCCTATCTTTATTGCTATACTTTGGAAGAGGAGCAGCTGGTATTGCACATCTTCTGTTTATCTTCCTTCTGTCCTTTTCTGTTGTTTCCTAAAGCATCCTTTGTACAGCTGCCCAACATCTGTGCAAGTGAGGAAGGTTAGCTCATCCAAGCACTGAATTTTCCCAGGTCTCTAAGATGATGCTGGAGCCAATGGTTACTGGTGACTCCTAACATTTAAATTCATCCTTTACTGCCAGGCAGAGACAAACAGAAATATTCCACAATACCGACTCATTTCAAGGGGATTTAAGCTCTTAAATACCTTCTCCAGGCTTCAGCTATGTCTCAGTTTTCCATTTGCAAGAGGCTTTATCTTCTCAAATGAATTCAAATCTTTAGTAAGTTATGAAAAATTTATAGTGGAAGGAAGATGCTGAATACAATGCATAGCAGGGGTCTTGGAGACACAAGGTTATAGCCTTCTGTGTGTATCTGCTACTTTATTACTGAGGATCTTGCTAGTTCAGAAAATAAATAAGAGAAGGAGAGAGAAAGTAGCATGCCAGGACAGTTCATGTGTTCAGTTTTGTGGCTAATTTTGTACAGATCTTATGGAAAAAACAAAGTATTTGTCATCTCAGTGGTTCTAAGAATAATTTGGTGATTTAACTCCTTAAAAGTGTTTTTTTTTTATTTCATCTGCTCATTGCCTCAGTCTTAACTTTATGAGGGAGAGTTAGTTTTTAAAAATATTCCAAGAAATGAAGCAATGCAGGACAAATGACTGAGTTTTTGGAATGCTGTGATATATTTCTTTGGAAATCCTTGAAGCAGATGAAGTGCTAGACACAAATGTAGCTTCAGCCTGGATAACTTGGCATTTCAAAGCAGCTGGAGCATTGGCACAAGCTCCCATGTTATGTTTTTCTTTAATCCATTCATGATTCCCCCTCAGATTATTCCATTCTTTGGCTTAAAATGAAAATAAGCAAATAAACTATGTGCTTAGGTAAACAGAAGGCTCTGGTCCTTGCCTCATGAAACCCCTGTTCACATTCATAAACTTAACTAATTTTCTCCAACTAAAAATGTCACCTTTAATCTTGAAGCTTCTAAAATGGGATAATCAAGAATTATTTATTGCCTGAAGTTCAGATGGACTTAAGTGCAAATGTACCACAAATCCTTTCTCTTCCCTCTTTCTTTAATCCAGGCAGCATTCTCTCTTCTCCCAAGCTTTCAACTCTTCTTGCCTTTTGTAGATTAGGGTTGGCAAGGAAGTTAGTTTTTTAGCTGGGAGGCAGGTTCCATGTTCTCTTCCTAAATGTTTTCCGTGTCTTTTGGTATGTATTTAATACCTATTTTTGTCCAGATAAAAACTGCATGTAATAGTTGTCACACAACCTGAAGTTAGATTAGTTTAAGGGATTTCTTGCCCACAATAAGTATTCCAGGTGAGAATTTTTATCGCAAATGTAGGACTGATCTTTACTTCCCTGTTTTTCTCTTCATACCTTTATCTTCCCCACTGCTGATTGAGACTCTATTAGAATGCCATGATTTTGGAGGAGACTGGAAGCCTGCCTAAATATGTGAGGACTAGGCTGCCATTCCTCTAAAGTGTGGCTCATTTTGTGAGGTAGAGTTTAAGCATCTCTCTGAATAAATCCAAAGCAATGCCATAAGACTTTAGCAGGGAATCACTCTGCTCTAACGATACATTCTGAATTTCAGGAGAATTTGGTCAATGCTTTTGGCACTCACCAGCCTGCCCAGTTCTGCTTCTCCCAGCTGAAATTAAAGAGCATTTCCCCTACTCTCATTGTAGTTGTTCTCCTAAATTTTAAGTTATATGCCTAGAAAGTACTCAAAACTTGCAGTTGTGGACTCAAGTATCACTTGACAGGAACAAAATCCAGGTTGTAATTGCTCCAGTGATAGTACCAGAGCCTGCAGAGTGAGCAAATGCAATGCAGAGGTCTGTGCAGTGCCAGCAGCTCATGCAAATGAAATATTCAGGCCTTTTTATGTCTCTTGTGTCAGTGATTTCCTCAGCTAGGCTTCAGTGGTTTTAAAATCCAAACCTGCTGCTTTCTTCATCACTTTCAGGGCCACTGAGACCTGCACTCAGCAGGCTCTAGGGGAGTCAGCAGCTGCTTAAATCAGAGCAGGCATGTGGCTGATTGAATCACCTGTCATAGTGATTTATGGAGCTTGAAGGTCATTTCTTTGTGCCTTGGGATTTTCTTTGGATAAAAAAATAGAGAAAGAGGAATTGTAGATGATCTCTTTTTTAGCAAAAATGTAAAAATCATGAATAAAACCTTTTTTATTCTAGTATAGCAAAAACCTTTCTCCCATAAAGACAAAGAAAACCTCAGTCACCACTGGCAATATCTTTAAAATACACTGATCTAGCTAGTGGTTTCTGACTTGGTGGTTAAGTATATTGCCACTGCTCTTCAGGCTGAGTTTAGCTACTTGCTCTACAAGCTCTTGCCAAAAATCCCCGCTTACAATACCTGTGTAGTTGCCTGAGTTCAAGTTCTAGTGGTGCCATTCACCCTGCTAGCATCCAGCTCTTCATTTATTTCATGGGTGCCTGCCTTGGAGCGGCGCGGGCGGGCGGGCTCGGCCGGCCCGAGGGGTTGCGGCCATGGCTCCCGCTGCCGTCCAACCACCCGAGCTGCACTTCGCGCAGCGGCTGGCCGCCAACGAGAAGCGTACCTGAGACCGCGCTTTGAAGAAGCTGTGAGGATACATAAGCATCCGGACCCAGCGCCCGGACGGTAGGCTCGACACAGCACGGCGGGGCCCGGCCTGGGGGTGGTGCGGCCGACGGGGCCCGCAATATTGAGGGCAGAGATGGGGACAGGGACAAGGGCCTGGGGCCTGGGCCCTGGACCGGCGGAGTGGCTAAAGCAGTGGCTTGCAGGGAGTGGGTAAGCATGTGTGGTGAAGAGCCAGCATGTTCCTTGGCCTGGCGGTTTTCGGGGGTTTTTTTGGTCGAGTTTGGAGTTTTGCTGGTGGTGAAGTTTTTTTGAAGGGGGGTAGTTTGTTTTTAATTTTTTCTTTTTATGCATATATTTAATCACACAAAGTATTTGCCCACTAAGCGCACTGCCTGCAGCCTTAGAGGAGAGCCTTTCTGTTAGTACGTGGAAGAGACTTTCCTTTTATTATTCTGAATTGTAGAGTAGCATGGCCAGCAGATCGAGAGAGGTTATTCTCCCCCTCTACTCTGCCCTGGTGAGGCCTCACCTGGAATACTGTGTCCAGTTCTGGGCCCCCC
>VWZO01019256.1:41168-200246 GCA_013396975.1 Bucco capensis
TGATCCTGTTCTGGCAGGGGGGATGGACTAGATGATCTTTCTAGGTCCCTTCCAACCCCTAACATTCTATGATTCTATGATTATACTTGTTTTCAGCACATATTTTGTGGAGTAAAATGCTGTACAAGAAAAAGAGAGAGGAATCTGTTCTCAGAAGGCATACCTGAGGTATTACTGCAAAGCATCTGTCACCTTTTAATAAAGAATTGTTTCTTTGTCTAGAAGAAGCTCTTTAAGCTTTTTAATTTGGAAAAAAAAATAACAAAAACAAAGAGGAAAGGTACAGATGCACATTTTCATTTCTCTTCATTACACTAGGCTAGAAGTAATGTGCAAGAGCAAAACTTGTTCTATATGTTTTATTCTTTATATAAAGACTTTTCCTTATGGCTTTCATTCCTTTCACCCATCATTCTTGAGTAGGAGTGTTGTTGATGGCATGGATCAGACAGAGAGCAGATCTTTGTGAATCTCCACAAGTATTTTCATCTTTGTTCTCCAGGTAGTCTATGCATCAAATACTGCTTCTGGTTTTGGAGAAACAAAAAGCTTTTCAACAGTGAGGCTCCTGGTCACCATGTAATATAGAAACCAATGCAAAGCCGATGCTGTTCCCTGTCAGGAATCCTTAAAATAACCAGAAATACTCTATGGGAGCAGCTTAGCTTCTGGCAAAGGAACTAGGTGAACTAGGAACTAGGTTCTTCCACCAGGAAGAACTGCAGAAATACAGAATTTATGGAACTGCTTACAGCTCTGCCACAAGACTGACATCTTAAATTAGAAGGCAAGGCTGGTTTAACTATATCAGGATATATTATTAGTGTGGTTTGATTTCTTTACTGCTTTGCAGTGATAAGTCGAAGTTGCATCCTTTAGAAAGAGCTGATTGTGAAGCCACAAAGTCAGGCAAGGAGAAAGAACTGAGTTTAAATAGATAATTTTATTTTCAGAGACAACTCAAATCCAATGTTTTGCTTTTTAACTTTCCAGAAATGATAATCATGAATTTTTCCATTATTTTATGCCCCTTTGAAATGAGATGAGAACCAGAAGTGTAGTAGTTCTGTGAAAGAAGTGGTTGTTCCAGCATTTCTGGCTTCTCGAGAAGGAAATAAGTAGTATTCTACTTTCCATATAGCAGAACAAGCCTATGCTTCCAGTTGCAGTTGCATTTCAGACTAAGTGAACAAGACAAGAGCAAAAAGCAATGTATTTGAGAGAGAGTGAATGGTGTTGGCCTGATTGCTGCTGTCTGGAACCCTGCTAAATAATTGATGCTGGTGCAAAGTGGCTGTACAATGATGCTCCAGATTGCAGGGGCACATTTACACTCACTGCACAGGAGTTCAGATGTCAGCATAAGGCACCAAAATAAGTGGAGGAAAAACTGGAATGAAGGGGAAAGAAAGGAGAGGCAGACCTTTTTATAATGGCAGCCAGTGCACCAAATCAAAGGTAAATAAACTCAAAGTAAGCCAGTCCGCTTCTATACAAAGTTTAGTTTAGATTTATTGTAAGATTTCAACCTAGTGTATTTTGTGCTAATGGAGGTTTGTAGAAGGGGTAGCAGGTGGTAGGGAGGGTTGAGTTTCTCCAGGGCTATACCATTGCATTTTTTTCTCCTCTAAAGTAAATTTAAGGAGCCAGAATCTCATAAAGTCCAAGTAAAGTATCTTGCTGCTGGAGTTTGTTAATCTGGAGATGAAATGGGTTAGTACTGTGCAAAGGTTCCTGTTGTGAAGCAGGTGTCCCAGAGCCCTACAGATGCTCCTTGCTCTAGTTGAAAGCCCAGACTCTGGCTGCCTATCCTTTGTTCTGAGACTTCTGCACCTCCAAGCTCTAAACCTTGAATCCCTGCAGGAGCAGGATTTGGCAGTCAGGAGGGACTGGCTGTTTCACATATGATTTTGCCAACAACAATTTGCTTAGTTTGACATGGCTCAGGAAGACCTCTCAGACCCCACTCTTCTCCTCATCCTCTCCCTTCCCCTTTTACCAGTGGTCCCACCTAGGTTGGTTGCCACTGCTCTTGCAGCTTTTGGGAGCAGGGCATTCTTGCTCACTAATCCTCAAGCCATCCTCAGATGGCTTTCCCTGAGAGATTCCCTTCTTGCTTCTTGAGCTAAGCTTCCCTCTACCCCTGCTTCCTCTCTGTGTGCTGGAAAGCCCTCAGCATGCAGTGGACCTTTGCAGGCTGGGGCCAGACTGTGTCAGTGAAAGCACTGAGACGATTTTCCTGTGTAATAAGTAAACCTCACCTGATGCTTAGATCAGATTAGAATGGTGCCCAAGGTGTATGTTTAATAAACAGAAAAAAATCCCATCCATCCCACTCTCCCACCTATCCCTCTGGTTATAGAACGTTTCTTTTAAGTTTGTCTTTCTAGACAGCTTAAAAATGGTCTTTGGGGGGCTGCTGATTCTCTTTTATCAAATAGCAAGAAAACTGCTCTGCTCCTTTCAGCCCTGGTGGGTCTCAGTGTGTCTAGCTACAAGTAAAGAATTCTCCTTTTTTATTAATCTGATATTGACATCCAAGGGTTAAATTCAACCACAGTTCAAACAAGGAAGCTTTTTACTTAATTTCTTGGTTAAACTCTGCTGTGGGAATGGTTTATTTGCTGTTGTAGTGTTAGCTGTGTGGTGTCCCTGGAAGTGCAAAATGACATTTAAAATGGTAGTAAGTGTCTAAAAGATCTCTAAATGAGAACTTTTATCAGGTTGTCTCTGAGTCTTGTTTTGTTTTCTTTCTTCCATATAAAAACTCAACTGTTGGAAACTGGCATGGTGAAGATTAAAGAAATATCCTGCTTTTCAGTTGCTTAAGCAGGAGACGAGTTTCAAATTATTGACTGACTGCACTTGGCATCCTGCCTTTTGGGTCCACCTGAAAGACTTGGAAGGGGAGGCAGGGAGCAGACCCCTGGGAGAGTGAGGTGGGCTGACTCTCTGGCTGGACTGGCAGCAGGAGGACTGAGTCACAGCCTTGCATCTTCTGCCTCCCAGCCAAAAACACTTCCCTCCCGCTCTCTTTAACATGAAGACAGGGTTTTTCTGATCACTTAGCACAGAGGAACAGCAATCTGGTCTCAGAGGGGATGATGTGCAGCACTTAGGCATTTCTTGCTTGCTATACTCTTCTATATTATTTTTTGATGAAGTGCTTTTAGGTTCAAGGAGTGGCTGACTGCACAGAGGCTAACTTTGCTGAGAGGAAGCCTTTGCTACAGGAGCTAAGTCCATACTTACTACAGGCACAGCTTAAATACATTTGATTTTGTCAGCTGGCCCACGGAGAGCTGCTTGGAGAGTGACCCTGTGGGGAGGTGATGCTTCAGAAAGCACCACAGTGCCAGCATGAGGATTTGGGCATCAGGTAGCATGTCCTCCTCCTGCCTGGCCTAGCCCTGTGAGGTAGGGTTGGGTTGTGAGCCTGTCACTTCTGTTAAGCTAGGGGGGAGAAGGGAGAGCCAGTGGAGACCTCTCACACTGCACTGAAGTAAGGTTTAATTAGGAAAGGTGCAGTGTAGTGCAGGCAAGGAGAACTCTTAATGAGTGCAGAAGAAAGCCCACACTTGATGGGAAGGCAGAAGGGAGGAGGACTGAGTTCAGAGCAGGCTCTCAACTTGAGGATTTCTTGGCCATTTCTGGCCTTTCATTCCTCTACTTAAAAATGACTCAGTTGTTCTCCCTCGTATGATATAATGAGCCCCATGAGCAATGTCCTAGGTTAACAAAACCTTGTGCTTGCTTAACATCTTCAATATGTGCTTCTCCCCACTGAGCAACCTGGGGAGCAGAAAGATTCAATTCCCCAATACTCAAAGGACTTGCTTTGTTGGAGAAGCCCAAAGAAAACACTTTCTTGTGTCAAACTCCTCTGGAGCGCGGCTCAAGATGATCCAGAAAGGCCAAAGCTGTCTCTGTGGGTTTGAATGCTAAAAGGAAGAGTTGGTTTGCAGGGAGTGCTGTTGTGATGGGCATCATCCATGGAATTCTTTGGGGATCTAAGAGAGTGGAGCCTGCAGCAACTGGTGGGACCAGGTTGGCTTGTATATGGATTCTCAGGAGCATAGAGTTGTTTTGATTGGAAGAGACCTTTAAGATCATCAAGTTCAACTGTTAACCAGCACTGCCAGATCACCACTAAACCATGTCCCTCAGCACCACATCTACAAGTCTTTTCAATCCCTCCAGGGATGCTGTGTCCACCACTCCCCTGGACGTTCCAGGGCTTAACCTTTTCAGGGAAGAAATTTTTCCTACTATCCAACCTAAACTTCCCCTGGCACAACTCGATGCCATGTATTCTTGCTCTCTCACTTGTTACTTGGGAGAATAGATTGACCTCCACCTCACTACAATCTCCTAGATGAGACAAGCAGCTTCATCTCAAGCTCCCTGCACTGCCCACCAAATCCATTTTCCCACTGAAATACAATCAAGTAGGGACTAGCTGTCTGCACCCAGCAGTGATAGTGATCTGCTACTTTCTCCTGGGGATGGAGACAAGGCAGTAAATGCTTTGGGATTACTGCAGGGCTAAGCAAGAAGGTTTTGTTCAAGGAAAAAGAAAACACAGCAGAAAAAAAGGCAATAAAAGGTATAGTCAGGGCTGGCAAAATTACAGTGTGGGAAGGATGGGAGGCAGGATTCAAAGAGCTTTTGGGTTATTAGCAGGCAAACATGCTGTGACAGCTCATTGTTAAACAAATGCTGTTCTCCATAGGAAAATGCAGGTGTTTAGTTAAAGGTTGAGGCTGAAATTTGCTTTTTGTGGCTGCCTGGGGGTGTGTGGTGTCCTTGGAAGCACTGCTTTACCTGGGCACTCAGGAGCAGGGAATTCTAATGCCCTGTAAGGAAATCAATGTATTTATTGCATAGTGCAGCATGTGACAGAACAGGGACCTGGGGCTCCTAGGGACAGTGGAAATAGTAACAGGAGGATGAGCACCTTGTTGTGAGCAAGCCTGGTTTGTTTTAAATTAGGTCTTTTCTGGGAGTTAGGTAAATCATATGAGGTTTTAATACATAATTTGGAGTGCGTGTGATTCCCCAACTCAAACAACACATCTTCTCGTTGATTTTTCTCTGCAAAAGTTTGATTTGTTTGAAGTATTCAGTTACTCCCAGATGCATATGCAGCATTTCTAGGCATGGTTTTATCTAAACTCCACTGTAAAAGATACCCAGCCACTGAATGTGTATCCCAGACTCTAGGTATTATGTAGGGTAACACACAGACCAACTTCTGCAGCATTGTAGAAAATCAGTGGGAATGCTGAAGGTAGATTATATATCAAGATTGGTTTTGCATGTTTTCTGGTTGGTTTAAAAAACAAAACTCAAGAGAAAATGAGATTAGAATCTATACTTTCTTGAAACTGAAAATGTTTGTAGGGATTACCTTGATTTTTATAGTGTTGAGAAAATATTTTAATGGGGAACTTTATTCTTTCTTTTTACTTGGATGGCATTGATAAGTTTTGTTCTGGTTTTTCTATTCCTACTGATCTTGCAGGAATAAGTTTTAACTTACATATTCTATTTTATAATCATTTATCTGTCAGATCTCTTTGCAATTGCTAGCTTTGGCTCTAAGAATTAACTCTGGAGTGCTCATTTTGCAAGGTGTGTTCATCTTTTTGCTCCACTTCAAACTGGAAAAATGTCAAAATATCAGTGTAATTGCAACTGTTAATTATTTTCTTGGCACCAAGAACAGACTGGCACTTCCTCAAGTGTTTTTCAGTGCTACCTACATATACATATATATAAATATGTACATAACTGTGAATGCATTGAATGTGTAAATTGTGCCCAGGCTTCCAATAGTTAGAATAAACATAATTTTATAAGCAAGGTTGTGCTCTCTAATACTTTTACAGTAATAGGGAATTCACCTCTGACCCATGAAGTGTCCTTTTCTTGTGGACTTTAGATCCACTGAATGTCTGTCTGTATTTACATCCAAGTAAAAATCAGCAGTATATTACCTGCAAATTCTGGCTTATAAATTAGTGGATTTAATCCTTTGAAAAGCATTTAACATGGGTTCAATTAAAATTCATCATTGTGTTTCATCATTAAAAAGAGTGGAGGCCTGCCACATGCAAAAGTGTGATGCCTGAAGAGCTACAAGATGATTTAGTAGAGTAAATATCTCATTAGTTATGAAAAGAAAATCTCAGACTGAAAATGAAGAATTATATTCACCAGAAATATTTGAAAAATCATTCTGGGTATGAGGCAAAGCTTCAATTTTGAGTTATAAGAAGTTCATTTCTGAACAGGAAAAGTAAATGTTATGGTGTAGTAAACTTTGCTTAAATAGAGTAGCCCATTTAGTGGAGCTCATCCAGAAAGAAATTGAATTTATTATTTTGGTAGGAAAGAAAACAAATATCTCTATTGAATTAGGTATTTTCATATTCCTTCAATTTATAAGGCTCTAAACTTCAAGCTGGCAATGGGGTTTGCCCATGTTTCTTTGAAGGTGGCCAAGCTGAAGGAGATAGCTCATAAAATGTGACCTCTGAGAGAAACATGAAAGGCACTAGGAGAAACTCCTAGAACTGCAATCCAAATTCTCAGTCCTACCAAGTCCTGACAGACTTGCTACAGTTTGGAGCCATGAGGTAGAACTAATCACTGCCTCACAGTGAATGTCTCTATTGCTTAATGAGGGACATAATTTAGAGAAGCTTTATTGTCATGCTCTACTTAATTAAAAAAATAAGTAGAAAGTGAAGCTCTTTTTTTTTTGGCTAGTACTGTTGAGCCAGTGAGTAAGAGAGTACCCAGGCCCCAGGAAAGCACTCACACAGGTTCACTGAAGATAATGAGACTACTCAAGAGTTCAAAGTTGTGTTAAAGATAACACAAGTGTGCTTTCAAATGTGTCACTGACTTCAGGCCATAGCAATGAAAGAAACAGAATTTCAGCATAATTGCAATTAAATTGAATTTAAATCTCATGCATGAATTTGAGAGGTGGCCTAAATCTCTGCACCAATCTCCCAGCCTAATGTTTCTGGCTGGTGGCCTCCAGGACCATCTACTAAGGCTGTTGGAAGCTGTTCCTGCAGACATCTAGCACAGCTTGGGTCTGCATGCTTTTTATCCCTCACAGTATTTCTGTTGCTACTTGTCCTAGAGTTTAGTCAAGGTCCCTCCTTGCTTTTCCTTTGTTATGGTCTCTTGAGTAGTTTTAAGTTTTGTCATTCAACATTTAGACTTTTGTTTTGGAAAAGATGCTGGATTTTGGATTGGAAGGTGAGGATTTGGTATCTCTTAGGTTGCTCATTTTCACGTACTAGCACTGGAACATGAGCTCTTGAGTGCTGAGCACAGTAAATATATCCAAGTTTCTCAGAGGTGACAGAGAAAGGCGCTTCTATGTAACACAAATTGGTCAAAGAATGAGCTTTTTTGGTTGTCCCCTTGCCTGATTTGATCAGTCCTGTCCTGTGTGCTGACAAACCACTTCCAGTTCTGGAGGAAACAAAGGCATTGGATACTGGGAGGGTTTGTTTAAAGCAGTGGTATTTTCAAGGAAGCTTGGTTTCCTTGTAAGATTTGCAACCTGTGCCACCAAGAACCTGTTTATGTCTTGATTTATTATGAATTCTTAGAGCACACATCAAAAGTCTTCAGGGATGGAGCTAGCATTTACTCTGAGGAGAATCTATGTTGTATAACTGATTATATAATTAAATGTAATTACTGCTTCCAAAGTATACACAAACAATCTCTACATTTTTTGCTTATCAGTAGAAAGTAATTATTTGAGTTTATATATTAATTTTCATCCATGCCAAGCATGATGTGACCAAGACAGTTGTTTACAGACCTACCCCTAGTTGAGGAATATGTATATAATAGCACAGTTACAGGTCTGTGTTTTGCGTAGTGAAAATCAGGCAACAGGAGCATGGGAGAAGTTGGGTTTTTTTTCCTCTCTGCCATTTCTCTGCATGAATCCAAGTGTGTATCAATTCTTTTGTGCCTCTAAGAAACAGTATGCAGTAGCATTAATTTCAAGAGTGGAAAATAATCTCTGTGATGCGGGAGAGGCAGCTTGCCCAGCTGGGATAAGAATTGGGCTCTTGCGTTCACAGACAAGTGAGTTGGCATATTTTATTAGGGAATAATTTGATTCAGCTTCCTAATCTGAGCCTGTACTATTGAAGGCCAGCTTTGGGAATGAATGCAAGAGGCTGCTGGCTGCAGAATATTTCTTTGGCTACAGGCAGATGATACAAACTGGTAGAACTGCAGTGTTTTGTTGGACTAGGTCAGGTATGTTGGTGTTTTTAAAGGAAACCAGGTAAAGCTGCTAGCTGCCTGGGTCCTGAATGACCTGGTGTCACCAGAACCCTTATGATGCCAGCTTCTCACTGTGACACTGAACATAAAGAGTTAGCAACTCTTTGGGGTTTATTGCAAAAGGAATAATCTTTTTCTGGTCAGTTCTGACCTACCTACCTTTGTTTTGTGGCTCTTTCCTCTCCTCCCCCTTCCCTATTGCTAGGGCAAACCAGTTCATCTGAGGATCTGTTGTTCTGCCTTGTTTTGCTTTCCCTCCCCCTTGTTCTAGTGCCTCAATTATTTCTGATCTGCATGTTTGTTTTCTGAAAGCAAACAGACCTTCCTGCTCTTCCACCTAACACTTCCTTGCAAAAGGTCTATCTTTCTTGGAGGATGTGATCTCAGCTCCAGCCTTGCCAACAGATGAGCTACAGGTAGATGATGCTAACTCCACTGCTCTCAGCTTTGCAGTGTGCTCTCAAACAAAGCAAGGAGGAAAGGAATCAAGCATAGGGCTTGGATATCTTTTCATACTCAAAGAATAGTTTTATAAGGCTGAATCAGGCAAGGGGAAGGAGGTGACAGGGACAGAGTGGTGGAACGAGTGAAGTAGTTGGATCTGAAGCCAGAGAACTGAGGCTTTGCAGGCACATCTAGCTGGAAAGGGGTACTTGGTCATCTGGGCTAAGTAATCAGAGTCAACCCAGTGTGATAACATCCTTGTCCTGTCTGCTGCTGGCTGTGGAGCTGGTGTGTGCATTGGCCACAGTGGTGTGATGGAGCCGTAGGACTCAAGCAGAGCTTTGTCCTGGGCCAGTGTGACCCTGTTGATAACCAAGGCAAGCCAGTATGTGTTGAGTTACAGCTTCTCTTGTAGCCTAGGAGAGGGAGAGCTGGTCAAGATGCCTGTTATTTTTCTTGTCATCTACACAAAATGTGTCACTTGACCACGAATAAGTCTCCACAGGAGATGTTAGTGCCACACTGAGGCCATAATACACAACAGCTCCTATTAGATGCCCTTTTGGTAGAACATAATCAGTGTTGCTTATCTGAAGGAAGGCAAATTATTTGCCTGCCCTTCTGCCAGGGAGACTATATGTCTGGCAGTTGTGAAGTATGAGGGGAACCACCTTAATTTGGAGGTTCCAAGTATGTTTTATGTTTTTGGGGATGCAAATGGCAAATACTCTGCCCCAGTTCTCTCACTCATCCTGGCTTTACTTATCTCCTAATGAACTGATGTAAATTAGTGCAGGAAAAGTGTTAAGAGCTGTTTGTCTGTTATGCCTAGCTCACCATGCAACGTTTTTATCTGCTAGCCATCTTTATTTATTTATTTATTGTTTTCTCTCTGCCAGGAATTCAAGGCAAGAAAATCAATTTAAATCTAAATGACAGGCTACCCCAATTGAGTGGAGATCTCATCAGGTCACTCAGGCAGGGAATATTAGAAAATGATACAGGACAGGTGTCCATAACTGAATAACACTGAAGTTATTTTCATCTTATTTTATGGCATCTTGGATCTAGAAGCCTCAAAATCTCCACTGGATCCTTGTTTAAACAGGAGACATTCCAAAAAAATAAAAATAATCCTCTCTGATGCAAGCTACAAGACATGTTAATGGCAATCACATGCTTTCAGGGTTGGGAACCAAGTTTATTCCAGCTACAGAAAGCACTAGAATTGGCAAATGTGCACCAACCATTTAACTGCTGTGGATTAGCTGAAGATAAGAATACACTTAAAGGTTTGCCAGGCTAAGCTTAGGAAGCTGTTCCTTGACGATTCAAACCCTCAGTGAAAGAGGGAGGAGAGGCAAGAAAGTCTGTTCATTGGTTTTCCAATTTAAACCTATTGGCTGCTGCTGTAATTAAAGAATGCAACAAATATTGGCAGACAAAGCTGAGTTTGTGCTGGAGAGAAAGACTTAAGCTTTCATCCTGAAAATAAGTGTTCTGAATGCTTTAAGACTCTTCTGTGTCACCCTGCTTGTGTGATATGAAATGGAGAGTGTACACTGAGCTAGGGCTGGCAGCAAGTAGCTTGGTTTAGAACCTCATGCCATCTCCTTAGTGTTTCTCCATCCTCTGTTTGTTGGCATAATCTGATGTATTCCACAATCATTTTGATGTTGGGCCCTGCAGATAAATCAGCTCAGGTAGGAATGAGTTAGCAGAAGTGAATTTTAGCAGCTCCATCATCTACCTTGGTGTATGTTGCAGATAGGAATGGCCAGGTCACCTGAAGGAGCTACATCATCCAAGCATGGGCACTGGGCTCCTTGGGACAGGCTGCTGCCTTGTGCTCACAGCATGATGCAGGAGTGCCTCTGCTTAGTTTGAGGTGGCTAGGCAGTGATCATGGTGAAAGAGTGGTGGTAAAGGTGCATGTCCTCTCCTACTGCCTGCATGAGCAGGCTTGCTGCTTCCACTGATGAGCAAAATCAATTAGCACTGGCACACAGCGCCACGAAGTGTGCAGGTTAACCTGTGTGGGGTGCTGGAGATGCCAATCAAGTGTTGATTTGAGCAGCTATGTGTTTGCTTGCTTCTTATCACCGGGAACCAGAGGTTTTCATGCCCATTTTTGCAGGACAAACCAGGCCCTAGATGCTTCCAGCTCTGGGAATAGGGGTGAGGTATATATCACTCACCTGAACCTGCAAGAAATATTCAGTAAGTGATGTGCAGTCCTAGGCCAAGGCTTGCCTGGAGCCTGACATCTCAGCTCCCACCAAAGCTGTTGTGATCCTGAAGGACACTCCTTGGCAAGGCTCTTACATTGCATGACGCTCATCATGCACTGGAAGAATGATTCAGCCAACTTAAACTAGCTACATTTAATGAGAACCTCCTCTCTTGGCAGCATCCTGCTGGTGCATTCCCACATGAAACCTAGCTTTTGGCTTCAGGTATGGCTCCTTTAAAGAAACTTTGGCCCTGTGGTTGAACATTTCTGAGTGTGGGAATGGATCTAACTTTTTCACAGCTGCACGTTTTTAATAGGTTTGGATTTATGGCAGCTAGTTCTTTTTGGAGAGAAATATGAAAGTGCTTGGAGTTTGGCTGAGGGTAGATGTGACCTAAAAGGATTTGGATTTTCTTGTAGCACAAAGCTTCCCAATGTAAACAGGACTAAAAAGAAAAAACCAAACATGAGGAATACAGGCATTATATCTCTGAAGGCTTCTTCTGCACTGAGCTTGTCCTTAAACAAAAAACGTGAGGTGATCAGCTTGTGTCACCCAGTCAACACAGGCCAATAATTCAGATGCACCCAAACACTCATGTATGAGTCAAGCATTACTTCCAGAAGGCAAGCTGGACTGATCAAATGCCTGAAAAAATCAAACTTGCATGGAATTATTTTATGAAGCCTCGGAATATTAAAACATGAAAGCAAATCATTAGCAAACAGTTAAATCACAAGCAGCATTTCCTTTGTTTGCAACTTCTGTTGGGAAGATCATGGAACAGATCCTCCTAGAAGCTATGCTAAGGCACAGGGAGGTCAGGGAGGTGATTGGGGACAACCAGCATGGCTTCAGCAAGGGCAAGTCCTGCCTGACCAACCTAGTGGCCTTCTAGGATGAAGTGAGTGGCTACATCAATAGACAAGGAAAGAGCTATGGCTATTATCTATCTGGACTTCTAAAAGGTCCTTGACACAGTCCTCCATAACAACCTTTTCTGTAAATTGGAGAGAGATGGATTTGATGGTAGACTGTTTGGTGGGGGAGGAGTTGGCTAGGTGGTTGCATCCAGAAGGTAGTGGTCAATGACTCAATGTCCAGATGGAGACTGGTGACAAGTGGTGTCCCTTGGATCCGTTTTGGGACCAGTGCATGAGGTCTTTCATTATTATCTGCGTGGAAAATGGCACTTGCCAAGAGGGCTTCAGAGCCTCCAGAGCACTAAGTGCCTCCTCTAGTATTGACAGCAGCATGATCTGTTGAACTGTTATGCCATCTGGAGAACTTGTGGTATGTCTGTGGTATCCCTTCCCTGACAGTTATCTCTCTTTTTGCTCTTAGGACATGGGAAGGTTTTCTAGTAATTTCTGGGCTTTATGTTTTACATTACACATGGCTGTTATCTTTTATGCTCTTTAAATCATTTATTTATCACTTTGTAGCACATGCAAAATGTGCTTTCTGGGGCAATACAGACTATTTCCCCCCAAAGCTACGCAGCTCTGAGCCACCTGCCAGATTCCCACATATCCTAATATTTTTGGTCAGCTGTTACAGTAGCTGTTCATGCCAAGGGCAAGAATTTCCCTCCTCTGCTTTTAGCTCTGTGCAGTCCAGACCTCTCAAGGCCTGAGTCAGCAAGAGTTAAAGGAAAGGCCAGGCTTCTCAGAGGCCATAAGCAGTTGGTGGAGCTCAGGTATTGTTAGTGCCATGCAGAGCCTCTCTGGTGGTCTAGCCCAGTCCTTTTCTGGGGGTCTCCTAGGCAGAAGAGCATGTATATGGGCACAGTGAGCTCAGAGGAGATTTTTGGCAGCAAATACTGACATGGCTGATTGCTGGGAGCTGGTGTTCTACCTCTGGCTGGTCCACTCTTAACCCTAGCTCTACCAGAGGCATGCTGCTGAGCTGGGTGAGTTGAAAGATCTTCCTGTTCTAAGAACTAATACTCACTTTCCTATGCTTTTTTCTTTTTTTTTTTTTTAACTTTACTGTTGGGTATCAGATAGGCTTTTATTAATGTCCTTTGCTGGTGCCTAGCATTTCTAAACAGTTTAGTTTTGTGGTGGATATATCACCTCCTTGTCAGAGTATTCTGAGATATTTGGGAGTGTTCAGGAGACAGTAGCATACTTCCAAGAGGACATTTGGTTTGGGTGCCCAGTTCAAAACATACCCTGGGCATGGGCATTTGATTCTTTGGAAATTCCTAGCATTTCCCTCTGGAAGTCAGATGTCTCAGATGGGATATCCAAGGTCACTGGCTGCTTCTCTGACAGAAGTCAGGTCACACTGCTCCAGAAATATCTTTAATCATAGGAGAAACACCATCCCTGCTCAAAGAGCTTGTTCCTCCCCTCTGCTAGTACAAAGGAAGATCATCACCAGCTCTGTAGGTTCTGTCAGAAAGTTTTGTAAGCGTGCCTACAAAGAAACTTCCATCTCATTCCTGGCTTGGATGTGAGCAAAGTCATCTTTTGTACTCAGCTCATGCAGCTCGGTGATTATTTCCATTTGGATTCTGGTCACTGAAGAGGTACAAAAGTTCAGGAAAAGAGAAGTTTAAGTGGAAGAGGTAGATGAACAACTTGGGGAGGGGGGGAACAATCTGATGAAAAATATGCTGAGAAGAACCTCTCTGGATCCCTGCTTAGGAGGTGAAAAGCCTTCCCCTTTACTGCAGGAGAGCAGATTGTGCTCAACCACTGGAAAGTTCCAAATGCAGAGGAAGGGGACATCTGGAAACAAGTTACTTACAGCCACTTAGAGCGGGCAGCTGGAGAAGCTCTGGTGGCATAGAACTGGTTAGCATTCTGTGCTTCAAGTTAAGTTTTTAATTCATATCTTCACAATTCCTGGAAAAATTCAAATATTGGTATATATCATGCAAACTATTCAGTGAAGCCAGGTACAAACTGATTAATCAGAGCTTATTGCCATCTGTTTCATGATACTTCACAGAGCCCGCTCCTGAAACACCCTAGTTTGGAACACAACAAAACCCCACAGCTTCTGTCTTGATGAACTGTATGAAAATACACCTGAGTGGAGTGACTGTAATTCTCTTCCACTAGAGATTAAGTGAAGAGTTGGGGTCCTCTAAGAAATTGGGGGTAGAATTATAATAGTACAATAGCAAAAATCAGTAGCAGTTCTGTTCTTGTCCTGCAACTGCTGACAAATAACACAAAGCCCGTCTCATTTGGAAAGAAATAGACTTTTTAGCTGGTATTCTCTAAGATTTTGTAAAGATGAGCAGGGCTTTTTGTTGCACTGCTTAACATGTATAATTAAAAGGCTGTTTTTCACAGTAGCACAACCCAGGGCCGGCAGTGGAGTTACTGCTGTACCTGAAAGATTTTTGACCTCTGTGTTTTTTTTCAGAACTGAACTCTTCAAATAACGAGTATAGCCCCACAGCTCAGACTTCTGCTTACCCACTGCCAGAATTTACTCCTCTGCAGCCTAAACATTCCTGGGCAGGAAGCTTCATGCCTGCCCAGCCTGTGGCTTTTCTGATTTGTGTATGAAGTCCTAAAGGGACTAACTGGTTTGATGGATGAGAGATGTCAAAGTTAGAGCATGTGGCCTGCTTGCTCTCTGCCTAGGTCTGCAAATGCAAGCAAAAATATGTGGGAATCTTTTTCTCTTCGGAGTTTCTTTCAGGGATCCCATTACAGACTGTGCTTTTTGCAGAGTCTGTGATGACAGAGAGGCAGTCAAAATAAATCCTTAGAGTTTAAAGTTGCAAGCTAGACCTATCCAAAGGGTTGTGCATGCTTTAGTTTTTCACTTCCAGTTTGATGGCGTGACATCAGGAGAGGACACAGCTCTTGGAGCTTTCTTCCTACCCCAGCCTTCCAGTCTCAGTTCAATCAACAAGTAATGTCTTTAATGCCTTAGGTCAGGCTTTTTTTATCCTAGTTTGATCTGTCTGTCTCATGTGGATAATGCAAGACTGCCAAAGAGGATGTAAAGGAGTGTATAACTAGCTGTCCAACTTCCAATGCTGAGTAACTCAGTATTATTATTGTTTTTTATCAAGAAAGTCACTTCTCAGATATTAGTTTTGTGTGAATTTCTGTATTTAAACACACAGAGCATAAGAATACTGAAGAAACTTCAGGAAAAACTGCTATACTGCTGCAGGTCTGAAGAAATACTGGATATATGCCCAAAGTTGGGTCCTAGAGCTTACAGTGTTACTTAAGCTTCCCTAATGAATGATGATTTGCTTCCATGTCCCTTGGCAGTGAGCTAACAAAGCTTCATTAAACAAAATGTCTATTAATATTGTCCTAAGTAATGGTCTTTACAGTTAACTTTCATTAGGCTGAATTTTAGCACTGCAGAGACAACTTAAAGAAACATATGTCTTATAAAAAGTTGAGTATTTCCACTTATTTCCAGTTATTTCTGATCACCCTGATGAGTAGCTTTCATGTTCTCTCATGCTTTGCCTCAAGGGAAAAGATTATTCAGCTATTAGATCATCAGGTACAATTGCTTTTCCTTAAGAGTCTTTTTTCCCCAGAAAGGTACTTCCATTAAAATTGTACCAGAGATTCCTAAAGGATGAGATATTGTTGATGACCTTATAGGAAAAGCCAGCATGATCCAGCACTGTCACACCATAACAAACAACACAAAAACAATCAAATAAAAAGAGGCAGACTTGTGTAGTTTCTCTAGGTAGCATCTTTATAGACTGCATTTTCCAGCAGCTGTAAAACCTTATTGTTGAAGTATTAAAATACAGCAGGTGTTGGTCAAGCATTTCTACAGACTTCAAGCTATTCTTTCATAACTGTCTTATTCCCTCTGGAGTGAGAGACTAGGAAATACGAAAGCTTTCTTGTGTGTTTTGTGAAGGAAATAACCCTTGTGAACAAACCATTTATATTCTTACACAGAAAAAGTCAGTAATACTTGCAGAGCACGTTTAATACTTCTGAAGCAGAGTTAACTCATAGAGGAGTCTCCTTTCCTTATCTCTCCCTCTAAGTGACATTATATGGTCTCTACAGTCACTGTTCTTGTACACACAGACTGAGTCATCCATTCAGGGAATAGAACCCGTGTTCCCTTGCTGAGTCAGTGGCCAAATGCAGAGCAGCAAAAAATGGAGAGGAGCCTCAGCTTCAAAGAGCTCTGGGGAATGGAATTTTTCTCAACTGTTGCAAAAATTTGTTGAGCAATTCTGACAAATCTCTCAAATTCGCTATTATCTTGAATATAGGAAAAGGAGTAGTTCCAAGAACAGATAAAGTAATGAAACCTGATTTCCTGTAATTTCTATATTATTAAAGAAACATGTAGAAATCCTGTTCAAGTTGCTTCTAATTATTCTAGCCTTTGGCGTTTGAAGAGAACTTCAGTGGAAATCTTTTTTCATTCCAGAACATTACTCTCTCTTTCTGAGGGCACTTGTAGTATCTACCAAGGCTCTGTTTCTTCTCAGAAATCAGGTTAAAAGGAGCTTTTATTTTTGGTAACTAAGAGTCACCAGACTAGAAGCAGTGCCTGAAGGGTTAGTAGTAGCAGAGAGGGAGGTGCTGCTGGAGGAGAGACTTGTGAAGATCCCATAATGTTTAAGGTGTTGAAAGACAAAGCAATAGGGCAGGTCAGACAGTGATAAAGTTATTTGCCTGCATAGGAAATAAACTTTAAGACTCCTATAAGTCTGCCTAGGATTGCATTCCCTGATAAAGCAGCAGTTTCATTCAGGGTCAAATGCAACCTGGTAGCTTGCAGAGGAGCTTCCTGTTTGAATATACACAATGAGCAATTAGACTGTCTGGTTATGGAACAGCCAAAAGCATGCTGAGGTGCTGGAGTCCAGGCATAGATCATCATTTGGGTGTGTTTTGTTTTGATTTTACAGAACTTCTCTAAACAACTTCTGAACTTGAGGCCTGTTAAGTATACTAAGCCTCTTCCTTCTAGGCTGGAGTTGACATTCAGCTTGTGACTCTAACCAGAACACTTCAGATGCCTTCCTTTGACCAGTGCTGTTCAATCTGTGAGGATTATACGGAAAACCTGCATCAGAGTGGACAGGAACTATGCACAAATTTGAGGAAGGGTTCAATTCATAGAGAGTAGGAGTATCGCTAGAGCTATTTCTTTTGAAGAACAGTTTAACTTCAGCCATTTTGCAGGTGATCTAGCGAACAATACATTAAACAAGACTCAATTGTGTCCCACACATGAGCTGCTGTAAGACTTAGAGCTGTGATGTGTCTGTAAGACATTGAAGGGATTTTTTCTTGGGTAAAGCTCTCAGCAGAGCTAGCTGCAGTGCCATGTACACAGCCTGCAATATGGAATATTAGAATATTGATATCCTGTAGGAGGACTCTGGAAATGCAGAAATGAAGCATGGGCCCATCTGGAGTGAACTATTTTCAGATTGCTTCTTAAATTGTACTTAAAAATTGGGAAAATTTCTGTTCTCTACAACCAGTTTTCCATTTGTTTCCCTTCTCCTCCAAAGCTTTTTCACTTTTCCGTTTCCAAACAGTAATTCAAAAAACTAGGTGGCAGAGGTTGGGTAATTTGCCTCTGTGGGAAGTGCTAAACAAGACACACTTCTGGAACCTGACCACCAGCCATGCTGCAATTAGTCTAGCAAGGTTCCTGCTAGTTGCAGAAGGACTTGAAAAGAGATAGCAGTAATGATAAACAAGTAAATAAAAAGCTTAGCTCTCTAGAAGGTGGGCACTTTCCCCCTTTTTTCCACGGTGGCTACAGCCCCTTCTCTGTGATGCTTGAGAAGAGGTTGTAACACTGTGCCCACTCAGCAGCTGCCAGCACCTCCAAAGGGCTCAGCATATCCAGAAACACCCATGCTAGCCAACCTTGGGCAAAAGGGCTCTCAGTGGTTGCCTGCACAGACCTGCACAGCTATTTGAGAGTGTGTGTGTGTGTGTGTGCTCTGCAAATCCCAGCAGTACCACCCAGACTTCAGTTATTAGCCTAAGGTCATGAGTACATTTCTGTGCATGGGAGTGTCTGCATTTTCTGTATCACTCTGGCTTGCCTGGGTGTGTTAGGTTTGTGTGCTTGCCCTGGAATGATCCAACCTATCTAATATGTATATTTTAAAGTATTTTCTGAAGTGAGGGGGGATAGCATTATGTGAAGGCAAGTTAAGCTCAGGGGCATAGGTGATGTGTTTTGCTGAAGACCGAAGCCATTGGCAGAGATGTCAGCAGGACACCTGCAGTCTCCACTAAGCCACAGGACTTTTTTGTCTCTTCTGTGTAGGAAGCATTATGAACTGTAGGTTATCTAGCATGCCTTCATGCTGTTGCACTTCAGAAAGCATCATGGCAATGGAGAGAAGAAATAGTATTTCTTTAGCCAAAGACCCTTGCCACTGCTGCTACTCCTAGCAGCAAGGCTTACCCTCAGCAACGCTTTACACAGACTAAAGCTTGAACTGGGGCATAACAACTAGTAAGAATGCTCATGTGCATCTTCTAGCAAATGTTCAACAGGGTGATCATTTCCAGAGACCAAAGCAGGTAGTCACAGACCCAATTATGACCTGGAATGCTAAATCAGAGGCCTGCATGTGACCTAATCTGACAACTAGTCCAGCCCTCTGCCTTGCTGCAGGTTTGTTTACAGTGATCGCTCTTTCTCCAAGGAAATTAGTTTTGGTTAGTAGGGCAGAGCAGATTAGTTGGTAACTTTCAGGTTTAGAATTTTTCCCTTCTGGATAGTTTTCTTCCCCTGAATTTTTCTGTAGAAAGAATCATTTCTGGGAGTGTTGCTTTTTGTCCATAAAATGTTTGCTTTAGGATCAGTATTAGAAGTATAGCAATGAAAAACATTCTTAACCAATAGATTAAAGTGTTTCAACTTCAAGAATGTCTCAACAGACTGGAAAGAATATTTTGGACATTTTTTTTTTGGTAACAAAGCATAATTCTGGAGAAGTTGAAACAGCATGAAACAGCCTTCTTCCAGAAAGCTAAAATTTACATGATAAATGTGCTTAACTCCAAAGTAGGCTATATACTCGGAGAACCAAGCAAATAAATCACTTTGCAAGAGACAAATCCTTTCCTTTGGTCTTTTTTTTAGACTGCAAGCCCTTTAGGGCAGGGATAGTCTTTATTCCAGATCACCTAGCCAGCCAACCCACTGCTGAAACTTAAGAAATAATGGTTTCTACGAGACATGATTCACATCAGTAAAAAAATAACAAACCAGTTTGTGCCCTCTTGTTGACACCTCTGCATAGGACAGGATATTCAGACTAGATATTGTTTCCTCTCCAGAGGAGTTAGTGAGATAATATGGTGTAGACTGCAGAATTTGCTCATTAAAATAACATTTTAAAATGAATTTCTCAGCTCTTAATCACATTCTCACATCTCATTGTACATTGTGAACTGCAAGCCATGGATGAAATTGAAGTTATCAAAGAACTGAAGTGTATTTTTGTGATATATTGCATAAGCTAATTTCAACACTTAACCTTTAGGCTGAATAGTTGTAGAACACAATTCTGTTAGAGCAAAAATAAGAGGAGTTTTTCCTCTTTCTTTTTTTTTGTGATGAGAACAGACAAGCTTGAAGTAAACTCCATTCCTTCTCCTTCTCTCTCTGTCTCTCCCCCCAAAATCGGTTACAAACACAAGTCATGAAGTTAAAACATAATTCACACTCATTCTGATGAGTTTGCTTTCTCCTGACAGGATGTACCCCTGGGCATACCCAACACTGCAGAGCAGATGATGTGCAGCAGAAAAAAAGTGTCCAGAAGTCTTCAAAGATGAAATGCCATCACCTGTCATGGTAAGTTATTTGGGGCAAATTGCTATTTGGGAAGAAGGGAGGTCAGGGGACAAGTGTTAATGGTCCTGAGTATCTCTGTATTCTGTGAGACTTGGCTAAGCTCTGTAGAAGCCACACGTGTGACTGTGGAGACTAATCTCTTCTTAGTGCTGTTCAAGTTGCAATGCTTCTGCATGTGGATGGTCTTATGGACAGGTTGAATAAGCTCTTAAAGGAGCACATTCCTTGAATAATTTGTCAGCATCTTGTTCCTGCAATTTGTTGGAAAATAAGATGAAGAGCTTGTGTAAATCAACAGGTCTGTGTTAACTTGGTCAAACTTGAATGGAGTCTGAAGTGCTTAGCACTGCTTTCCTTTATTGGCTCTCTGTTACACAGCATGTTCCTAATATCATACATGCATACCATGCATACATGGTAAGGAGCAGAGATTTCCATATGCATTATTGCTAAGGTAGCGTTCCCCATGAAAAGCCAGATTCCAAAGCATTTACTCATGGTGAGTAGGTCCCTCCTCCATGAGTAATGTCTTGGAGATCAGGGAAGCTCCTGGTGAAGTGTTACCTAACACAGTGAAACTTTAGAGCCTGACTCCATAACATTAGGGACAAATATTGCCTTTCTCCCTCCTATACTTCTGGGTCCATCTGGCCCCGCACGTACAGATCCTGGGTTGCTTTGTGTCACATGGGAGCGATTTGTGCAGCCAACAGCCAGAAACACATGGGTGGCAGCCTGCTGTTTGAGTCAGATCAAGGGAATTTAGCCCAAATGATCGCCCACCTCTAATGGATATCTCAGAGATCTGGCAGTCCCTAGACCTTCATCACTCCACAGCTTGTTCTGTAGCTGGCCAGAATATGTGTCCCATTTCATGAGCTCAGGGAGAGAGCAGCTCCTGAGCTGATGGCAGGGAGAAGCACTCTGTGCTGTTCAAACTGGCTTTGGTGGGGTTTCTTCCACAGAGGAAGGAGAAGAGCTGTTCTGTGACCATAAAGGCCTGAAAAGCAGAGGAGCAGCACCTAAGGACTTCTACTTCTGCTTCCAGTATTAATTCAATGCAATGGGAGAGCAGCTGTAATGTGTCAAATGAAAATTGATGCTTCCATGGCACTTCTCCTTCCCTGTCCCACCCAACTCCAATAACTGCTAAGGTGTTAGACCTCTCCTGAGATAATGATTGCACTTGTGTTCCTGTATTTAGTAGCTTCCAAGGGACCTGATCTCTTCCATGAATTTCTCATACATCACAACATCCTGTGGCAATGAGATTCACAGCAAAGCTGGGCACTGAGGGGAAAAGAGCAGCTTTGGTAAAATAATAACATTGTCAAGTGTGGGCAATGGGGCTTGCAGGACATGGCCAGAGACCTCTGCTGCTCTTTGGCAAGTGTCAGCAGCACAAGTTTTTCAATGTCCTGGCTCAGTACCCAACAAAACTTGTGCCTGTAGCAATGCCTGTGCTATTTGGGTGGGAGGTAGCTGTGTGTGTTAGACTCAGATTTGTGAAGATATTGCAATATTGAATTTTTAAACTGAAGGAAAAGATCTGTGTTATGTTGAAGTCTAATCTGCTTGCTTTGAGTAGAAGCATAGAGGTGAAACTTTGAAAGGGAGCTTGCAGGACTTGTTTGACTTGTTCTGTGAAGAGGAGGCTTTCTGTTTCCCAGACTGACATTCTGAGAAATTTTACAGGCTGTAAAGTAAACAAATGCCTTTCCTAGAGAAATGCTGCTGTTAAAAATGCTCAGGCTGGATTTTGGTTTAAAACGGAAAGAAAGCAAATTCATAATTCCATTCTGGTTACCAACAACAGGGTATTGTTTGTCTGCTCAGGAGCTGCCCATAGGCACATATACAACCATAATGCAGCAAAACACATTTGAGTTCATTGTCCTCTTTCACACTGGGCTCTGAAGAAGCCTAGGTTGGGCTAAATGGGAAGGCTGGAGCATCTCTACCAGCTTGAAACCCTGGAGTTTGCTGCTCCCAACTTCTGTTCCCACACTTGCCCCACATGTACAAACAAGTGGCCTCCCCTAACCCTTTACTCTGGTTTTAGTGCTTCCTAGAAACTGAAGTGTGAGATGCTCATATTAATGTGGTGGCTAACCAGCCTGTGGTAGGAACTCTTTACTGCATTGGTTTGATTTATACTGCGCTAGTCATCACACCAGTAATTAAGAGTGAACAGAAAGCAGCAATGCCAATGCTGTATCTCATAGACCTTGCCATCTTGCTATTTTGGGGGTGAAGCTTCACCTAAGAAGTGAGAGTGTAGCTGCTCCCTCAAGCAGCAGACACCCCTTCAGATATACCAAACCAAAATCATGGTGAAAGGTCAAGATTTTTAGAATATTTAGCATTCCTAAAGCCTGCCCTGGCTGTAAAGCACCATGTAGTTAAATTGTTAAACATTATTTACCTCTTGGTGCTGCTTGTTATCCCTGTTTCACAGAGGGAAGGTTGGGACTACGTAGACTTAGAGTTTAGGGAGCTCTAGCTCATAATTTCTCCGGCCATACAGAGAAACAGACCTTTGAGCTGCCCAGGTCTCCCAGAAAAGGCAGTGACCTGCTTCCACTTGTGTCTGAGACGTTTTGCTTGCAATTAGTATTCTTCCCTTGCCATCTTCTCTACTCAGATAAGCCTGGCATTCACATTATGGTTCTTGAGAAACTGTGACCTCCTTGGTTTCCTTTCTTAAGGGAAGGCTGTGTAAGCTGGTGGCCAGCTCAGCAGGGAAGCCCTCTGACTTCTGTGTGGGCTTGTTCTATTAGATCTGGCTCTGTTGCACTTCATGTTAGCTTCAGGGGTGAGATGCAGAGATAAAAAGCAAAGGTCAGGAGCAAATCTATGCATGACAAACATTAGGATCCTGGAGCATGTCAGCCTCTCCCATTTGCCATAACAAATCTGGTAACCTCGGACCATGCTGATGTCCTGATATAGTGTCTTTAAACTTAAAAAGCTCTGAGAGAGCATTCAGACATAGTGCAGTGTGCTCCAATTCAAACAAGGTCATAGAGTTGCCCTCTCTAAACCTGTCATTACTCCTGAGGTGCTAGCAAGGACACCAAGGGCACAATTCAACTGTTTCAAGTCAGGCAATCACAGCTTCTTGCCAGCTCCCAATTTTTTAGCCTGGAAGAAAGATTCAAGCAGTCATGCCATCTATCAGTTCCCATCTCTGTTCACTAATTTGAGCCAAGTTCCACAGAAGAGCAAGTAGCTCATGAGCTTTGGTAAAACCTGGCAGTAGGTGGAGAACAGAGAGAGGTTGTCTTCAGCAGCTCTCTGCTCTGTCTCTATCAGCCCACGTAGCATATTAACAGGCATACATCTCCATACTGGCTGCCTCTAAACCTGCTGGTGTTGGAGGGCATGGGAGGCTGTTGTGGATGAGAAAACAAAATCACTTGGAGAAAACCCATCTCCAGTAGGGTCACTGCTGAGAAGCCCAGGCATTTGTTTTCCTTCTGCTGCAAACCTCCATAAACCAGGTAAGATTGGAAACCACTCATCCATTTGCAGACTCATCTGCAATTCCCACGAGACTCTCATCTCGAATTAATAGATTGGGCAAGGCACCTAATCAAAAAGCACACACTCACTTTGGCTTTTCTGCTTTATTTGGGTATCAGTTTGCATGAGCAAGGCCAGGCAGTGTAGCATGAATACATGAAGGAAAAAGATTATTCAAGTTTTAAATTGATAAAACCTTGAGGAAGCTTGAGTCATCACTGATAAATTTCTGTCTTCAGAGGAAATTAGTTTTAAAGGAAAAGGAGCTGGTTTAAAATACATTTCAAGTATCCAATTGCATGAATTTATGCCAGAGTTGCTTTCCCACTCCCACAGATTGGGAATTAGAAATTGTGGCCCTTACTTGCCTCTCTGAAAACTGCAGCATCAGTTCTTTTACAGTCAAATCAGCAGTGAGGTCAGGAAGGAAGCAGATCTGGAGAGGTTGATGCTCTTGTGCTAGGTCTTAGCTGTTAAATGATTTGGGTCCCTAGTTCTGCAGAAGAGACTGGGAAGGGATCAAATCAAATGGCATAAAATTCAATGGCAAGGAGCTTGTAGTTTGGGAAGCTGCTTATGAAGATGGGGTGGTGGAAAAGTGTGAAGTGGCCTACCCAATCTTATCCATTTCAGAAGAAAAAAGTTGGCAAGAGACAGGTTGCTTTATCCTCATATATGCCTGGGCTGGTTTATGATATGCTTTCCATTAGAGCAGGATATTGTCTACAGGATATCACCCTCTGGTAGCTGGTGGCTCTGATGGAGATGGCAATATGCATATGGAATTGATTATACAGGATCACATCCTCTCAGCAGCGAGTCATGGGGATTTTAAGGTCTGAATCTGAGTTTGGAGAAGGGGAAGCTGCAGAGACAGCTACATCACAGTTACTCTGGAAAGTTTATCAAAATACTCAAGAGACTTGCTCATCCTTCTGAATGATGCTGGGAGCTCAAGAAGTAACCAGGAAGTTGAGATCAAAGAGAGATCCTAAGATGTACTGGGGACCGTGTTATAAATAGGAAGGAGAAAAAGCTCAGTGTGTTCAGGTGACCCCTCTCACCTCTTTTTTTTGTTTGTTTGTTTGGTTTGTTTTGTAGCTACATTTTGACAGCACCTCCTTAGAAAATAAAGACACCATTGCTGGGAAGTCAGGCACTCTGTGACCTTGCTGGTCTCTAGAACCTGCCCTTCTGCTTAGTCATGTTTGGTGACAGTCTCCAACATGCTGCAGAAAACATCTGCTTGAGAAGGATTTTAGAAGTTGAAGGCATGCTAAAGGGAAAAAGGCAACTGGCTGCCTGGCCATGTCCTGTGGGATTTGTTTCAGCACAGTTGCAATATCTGTGGGCTATAGGTTAGCTTAGTCATGCTGAATTGCCCAGCCTATGCCACATCTCTCTTTATTATGTAGCTCTGCAGTGCTAAGTAAAATGTGATAGATTTATTTTCTTTTTTTAAGCATTATGACTCATTTTGTTCTAAATAAAAATGACCATCTACTCTCTGGTTAAAATGCTTTGTGGACACAGCTTCAAAGTACATGACAAAAAAATCCTTTTCCAATGCTTTTCAGTGACAGCTTTGCTGTTGGGCCAAGTTTTCACATGGAAAACGCAAGGTAATGACTTCAGTGGCCTATTGCTGGAGTCACAGAGAAGCAACAAGCAATGAAGTAGCTATAATCATTAGGGTACTTGTTGATCTTTGATTGATCATCCTCAGGTTTTGGTGGCTTTTTTTGGCTAGAAAGGAAAATTTGCCTACTGAGATACTCTAGTTATCAAGTATGTGCATGCGGAAATGAGTAGGAAAGAGAATTGACGATGTTGAAAGATGACTGGGAAATAGGTATGACCATATCATGTTGGTCAATTCTGCAGGGATTGTTTTCTGCATGTTATGCTAGACTATCTGCAGTGTTCATTTATGTGACCAGTCCCAGGCTTGGCTCACTAGTATGTTCCCAAACACAGTTTGAGGGCTAGCAGAGGCTAGATTGCTCCTTTGATGCAATCATAGCAGTCTGGAGGCTGAGGGAGTTTAACATTTTGATGGATACAAGATCCTCTGTGGCAATTCATTTACATGCTGGATTGGAAAATGGTGAATTTACTTCTTTGGTTAGCCTCTGTGTGTCTTGTTTGGAGTATTACTTAGGAATTCATGTAGAAAAATGAGTTAAAGCAGAGATACTTCCATAATGCAAAATGAAGAGTGTATATAAGAGAAGGCTGACTTCTTTTATGTTTGCTAGCCAAAAAAAGGACCAGTAGCTGCAGTTGTTCAGGAGAATCACCATGGTGTTGCAATCTCTTATCATTGTTATCAGTGTCTGCTTTGGATGCAAGCAGCAGAAGATGGCTGAATCTGAAGAAACCCCTACTAGCCCCACCCTTGATGCAACTCACATTCTTTGTGCATTGACTCAGAGCTCTCAGCTATCCTCTCTCTTTGCCATGGGTTTCAAAGCAGTGTACACACCTAAGAGACAGTATCTTGACCAACCACTTGCTGTATTTGCACGTGGTATTGACTTTTGGTGGGAGCTGGGCAGTGGTAGATCAAAGGTCTTTGGTGGGAAGGGGACGGGTGTGGGGCAGGAGAAGCACAAGCAGCCTCAGCCACCCATCACACCTGAGCTTGGCTTCATGGCACTTTTACTCTTCCTAAGGCAAAGTTCAGGTCATGGGCTGGTGGCTTGCTGTTCTCTCTTTGTCACTGTGGACATAGGTGGGCTATGACAGCCTGGGCAGCGGGTCAGGAATTAGGTGAGCAAAGGTATAAAGCACCTTGTTTGCTTGTGCAGAATGGACAATTAATGCAATAAGCAGTGTTAGCGTTCATAACCAAACACCTACCATTGGTAGTCACCTAGCTTGAGTAACTATGGTGTGATCTGGTGAGGTTAGCTTTATTTCTGCTGACATCTGATTTATTTACAGTATGTTCAAGTTGTATTTGCTGCAGTCATACAGAGATGTCTGATTTCTAGTTGAGCAGAAGAGTAGATGTAAAACCAGTGTAAGCCACCATAACCCTTTTTAGTTTTGTGTAATTATTTTAGATCTTAATGAAAATGTGCAAAGCAATTTCTTTTTTCTGCTTTATACTGGACAAAAACTTGAAGTCTTTTCAAAGAGAATCCATCATTTAGAGAACAGACAGCTAGCATTTTCTCCTGTGCAATGGGTGGCAATAAGATCTTTGGCTAGTAAAACCCACTCCAGTCATTTACTACTTTGTTGTCTGCTTTTATTAGTTCATTAACTGATGCTGTAAATTCCTATCAGTTTCTGAGTTAAGTGAAGCTGCCCTGGCAAATTTGGTAACTGAGATGGCACATAAAACCTGGACATAAAAGTAAGAATGTGTAGGAACCCTTGTGAGATAACACAATGGTCAGATGTTAAAATACTGACTGCAATTTACTATAAGGTTTCATTCCAGCACCCATGTGTGTTGGTCTTGTCTTTTCTAAGCACTGTTCTACGAACAAACAGCATTAAGAGAGAGAATCTGAGTGTGCACAAATATAGACACTTTCAACAGTGACATCCTCTAGAAGCAGCATAATCCAGGGTGGTTTAAATGCAGTGTTTAGACTAACCAGCTCTTGAGTGCTAACCCCAACTCTGCCACTAATACTCTGCCCAAGGCAAATTATTCTACATCTATAAAATGGAAATGATAGCCACTAACCTGCTTTACAGGAGATTGGTGAAGATAAATCAGTTAATGTTTGTGCAACGTTTTCAACATGCAAAGTGCCATAAAGCTCCGGGAGTTGGTCCTCTGCCTTGGTCTTTGCTTTCAAACCTCAGAATGCAAACAACAAGGGCCAAAATCTCAAATGTCATGCAAATAAAACTGTAAAACCTGACTAAGGCAGCTCTGCTTCATCTCTTCTCTTCCTGTCAAAAGCCTGTCCCTTAAAATCACTTTTGCAACAGGCAGAGAAGAGCTGTGCTGCTGTCAAGGAACAGTTGCTGATGGTTTGGTTTTTTTTGGAGGGGCAAATGTCGCCTCACTCAGTGGGCGATGAAAGCCAATGGATTTTTTTGTTTCCTTCAAGGAAAGGATACAGCAGCAGGGCTTTGTTGACTCTTGGAAGGATTTTGAGACACTATTCTTTTTGAGAGAAGGTGGAAGAGCTAGGAGAATTAATCCAGCTTTTTTCCACTCAGAGGGAAATCAGTTATTCATCCTCTTAGAGTTAGTTCTCTCCACGTGTGGCAAAGTAATCGGCTCAGTGGCACAGGCAGGCGATGGTGAACAGTCACAACTCGGATCTGCAATCCAGCAGCATTTTCATGTGAAGGAACTGCTAGCTTACATGAACTTGACTTGACCAGCATGTTTATGCTTGAAATATAGAAGATAGGAGACAGACACACACTGAAAGGCAAGTGAGTCAAAAGAAAGCTGAAGCAAGGTGTTGCATTTAGTGGGATAGCCTTGCTATAAACTAGCCATTTAAAAATTGGGTCCCAAAATGTTGCCCTTTGTCCCATGACCTTTGAACCATGGAAACATGCAGCTGGTAATAAAAGTTTTGCAATATGACTTGAGCAAGCCCTTGGCAAAATGCAAGCAGTTACATTAGCTTCAAAGGAGTTGTGCCAAAGCCAGTCACTGGGTATGTGACCAGCTGCTTAGGGAAAGTGTCATGTTTGAACTCAAAGTGTTTCAGAAATTGTTCAGTGGTGTAGAAAAGGCCTGAAAGCCCTGCCTGTGATCATAAATGTCTCAAACCTCGGTCTTAGAGTCTCTGTGTGTGTCTTGTGACCTTGGCAAGTAGAGCACAGATGCCACTGAAGTAACGCATTTGTGCTCATGACAGCATCGAGGGCGCCTCTGTGTGCAGCCCCGTTCAGCAGTACCGCACTGCCGACAGCGGAGGAGAGTCTCCTGCAGTGCATCTCTGCAGCATGGGAAAGCATATTTAAGGGGGAATTTGCTTTATCTTCCTGTTGTCATCATGTCAGGAATGAAGGAGGGGTTTAGTCAGGATCAAATCCTCAGTTTTGTGTGCATTTATGGAAGGGCAGTACGTGATGGGAGGTGTGAAGCAAGTCTGAAATGTTCCTGCTCAGTATAGCATGTACAATCACCATTGCATGAAAAATTCTGCAAAGCAAGTATTTGTTCTTTAGCATGTTAGGACAGGACTTAGACAAGTTTGTCTACTGACTTCATATGCAAAAGTTGTTTGTTTTTTTTCCCTGTGTTCAGTTTGGTTTTCAATTGTTGCTCTGAATCCCTTCTTTTTCTAGATTTTCAAAACTCCATTGCCTTCCTTAGTGGCAGCTTGGTCTTTAACCCACTTGTCTAGGGACACATGGTTTTATTTGCTATTTATCTACAGAACTGATTTGAGGTTCTTCTGTCAGTTGTCTTAATTGCACTTCCTTTCAAACTGCAATCATTAGTGTGTGCTGAGGATGCTTTCTTCTGTGCCTCTCAAGATCCTCCTATTGGTCTAAATAAAAGAAAATGAATCATATACACAGTGTTCACAAAGTTGCACAGTGTAAGCATCTTTGAAGCAAAAAGCATTTATATTGTATTGTAAGACCTGATCCTGCCCTTGGGTAGAGCTGTGAAACCAATCATGTGAGTAGAGTTCCTTAGATGTTACTAATGTCTTAGTTTACTATAGAGTACATCTTCCACATTATTTACAAAATATAATCAAACCACACTGTCAGCTACAGCATACAAAAGCTGACTTGTAAGCCAGTTCAGGTTAATAAATGATTACAGGCTTAGTATGTGGATAGTACACGGTTAAAGGCATGTAGTTAGGCATCAGGCATTAGGATTAAGTAAATAGGATGGGGTGGGTTTCCCTGCCTAGTTAGGGCAGTAATTAATTAAACATCAGAAGAAGATTACACTGGGGAAGTTTACTGGTAAAAGTTAAGCATCTCTCAGAGGACCTGCATCACAGAGGAAAGTCAAGATACACTCAGTGGCTATTTTGCAATCTATTGTCTTCCAGCACCCTGTGATAGACACGGGCTTTAGGACATCACCTTCTAAACCTCATGTCATTACAGCCTTCTGTCCTGGAGTTCCCAATTAATCATAACAGTTCTAAGGCTTTGTATCCTATTGACTTTGTGACCCAAATCTTCACAGGAGCTTTAGGAAGAAACTACCACCAGCATTTAGCAAATTCGAGTACTGAATCATTATTTACTCTGAGAGATCTCAGCCCAGACAAGTGGCACCGTCTATGTCCATGCTTGAATAACAAGACAGTGCTTCCTCCTATTTTCTAGAGATGCAAAAAGGGATTGTACCCATAGCTGTATTTTGCTGAATAGCTTGGGTTTGCCTCTTGGGGGGAGAGATGTTGAAGGGGGAAAAGGAGCACTATGCCTGTACTCTTTTTGCTTAGTGTCTGTGGATGTCCCTGAAGGAGGGGAAGAACACTTGTATTATTGTGTGCTTAGGACGTAGCTCATTAGGGGGAGTACGGAGCACTTTCTCCCTGCTGGGGAAGTGGAACACAAACGTACCGTGCAGATACAGACCCTGTTATCCTTTTGCTGAAACATGCATAGAAACAGTGCAGCTTTATTTCATGCACATACACACACTCCTGGCCCTGCAAGCGTTGGAGGAAAAACAATAAGAAAGAGAACAGAACTGTTTGCGGGGACACCGAGAGCCCCGGACTTATGTCCCTGATAGGGCTAAATCCGCTCCCTCCCTGATAAAGATCATCAGCCCTCCCCGGGGGCTGTAGGGAGCCAGCGGGATGGGAAGGGACAGGGTATGGCTTCACATGCTAAACACACCGGGGAACCAGCGCTGCTGCCCAGCCTCTATTCCACCTTCCCGGGAGATTCAGCCTCCCTCTCCAGGAGAGTACATGGGGGAGCAGAGGATATGCTGGGGCCACGCCGCTTTTATGCGAGCCGCGACGCAAACGCGCGCTCATGCATTTGGTAGCAGCCGAACAGAAGCCGCCGAAGAGTAGAGCATTCTCTTCTCTGTGAGCAAGTAGGGACGACTGAACCATCCCCTCCCACTTACCTCTCCTTTTATCCTATATCCCGGGACAGGTGACGAGTCTGCCCCTTCCCTACCTGGGCGGGGAAGGCGCCACTGGTTCCCCCGCCTTTCCCGCTCCTGCCCAATCCTGCTCCTCGGCGTCCCCAGAGGGAGCCCCTGCGCTCCGCGGCCGGGCCGAGAGCGCAGCCTGGCGCGTCCCGTCCCGCAGCCGGCTCCAGCCGCTTCGCAAGCCCCTGAGCACCCGCCACCGCCTGCAGCAGGAGCACAGGGAGGAGGAGGAAGGCGGCTGCAGCAGCCGCCCGCCCGCCCCCAGCGGGGTACGCACGTGTGCGCGGAGCCCTCCTCGGCCGTCCTCCAGCATGCTGCGCGGAGCCGCACAGAGCAGAGCGGCGGAGAGGAGCTGATCGCGGCCGCGGGTGGAGAGTCAAGTAAAGCAGAGTAGCGGCTCTGCGGAAACCTCCGTGCGTTCGTCCCGTCCGATCCCCTCACCCCCACCCCTGCGAGGAAGCGGCGGTCCCGCAGCATGGGCGGCCGCAGCCCTCTCGCTGCCGCTGGGCCCCGCGGGGCCGCTGTCCTAGTGCTGTTCCTGGGGCGCGTCGCCTTCTGCTCCGCCGTGGAGGAGAAGAAAGGTAAGAGGAGGTTGCGTGGGGCCGGGGCGCGGGGGGTCCCACCGCTGCTTAACCGGCTGCACCCCGCCAGACGGCGGGAGCTGGGGCCTGCCGCGGGGAGTGGTGGAGATAAAGTCCCGAGTACTTTCCTTGAAGTGCGGGAATAAAAAACCCCAAACGTATGGCAGCGATCAGGCAGCTCTGACTTCCTGCTTCTAGGCTTATTTTCTCTTCTGGGAGTGGAGGAAATAAAAGGGAATAAGCCTTGGCATATCTCATCGGTTCTGCTGCTCTCCTTTCGTCTTGAATTTTCATTCTTTCCCACCCTTCCCGCCTTGCCCGAGCGCTCCCCGGCCCGGGCGGGGGGCTTGGTTCCGCGGCGTTCCGCACAGCCTCGCTCAGCCGCTGCCGGCAGGGAAAAGCCGCGCAGCGCCGCTTGAGTGAACACCACTCCAGTAACTCACAGACCCTTAACCCTGCCCTGGTCACCTTCTCGCGAAAGACCCATCCGGACCCTGCAGGCGATATCCCCCCTGAGCAGGGACCACCCGGCGCGGGCACGGTGGTGCGTGGGAACGGCGGGGCTTGGCTGGGTTGGTGGGGCCGGTGATTTGATTTGGTTGCGCTTTGTTGCTGTTGAGAAACTGGCTTAGAGAGTGAGAAAACGTTTCTGGCTTGTCAGATCCGTCGCTTTTTCTCTGTGTGTGGTGGTGTCTTTTGTGAGTTTGGAGAGCAGGCCCCGGCTGCTGTTGCGAGCAAGAGTGCAGTCCTCTTCATCTTGGAAATGTGCCAGCCAGGAAAATAGGCAGATTTGGGTGGCTTCTTTATTTCTAAAGAAAAGGCAGAGGAAGAGAACTAATAGGTTTTAGAAGGGCTGATGCACGGATTAAATCAACAGAGTGAAGTCTTTCGTGACTGGACAGTAAAACTGTCCCGAAAGGGAGAAACAACCTGTCCTAAAGAACTTGTTGCACAACTTTTTGAAAGTGGAGAGATTCTCTTGTTTGACTAATCAAGTTCATACCTGTTCTTGATGTAACACAGGCAGCTTTACTTTCCCAGTTTTCTTTCTGTTTTTTTCCCCCCTCATCCTTAGAGAATGATGAGAAGCAAGTTGACTCCTTCAGCTGTGCTTGTGTTAAATCTCTTGAGATGCACTTCCAGGTGCACATGCCCTGTAGAATATATAAAGTGTGAGGAAAAGTACCTTGGTTATAGTGTTTAATCCTGTGTCTCATAAGCTTAGGAGGGTGCCAGTTATTTGAGGATTACTAAATAATTGACAGCTAAGAGATAAATCCAGTAGAGATTGTTCTCGGTGTGTTCTATAAGCAAGTAACTGTTCCTCTGAGGAGAGCTGGGGGCTTAGTGGCAGAGGTGAATGAAGGCAGAACAGTATCTTCAGGAAGCATTAATCAGTTGATTGGTCTTTTTTAGTTTCTCCCCAAACAAGTATAAGCAAAAAAATAAGTCATGGTTACAAAATGAGACAGCATTTGAGGATTGTGAGATATTGGTTTGAAGCAACAGGTAGTAGAACATCTCTATGTGGAGAACCTGCCTCCTTGGTCAAGTGGTGGGACCTAGCATCAGAATTAATAATAATTCTGGAAGTAAATGTGCTGTAATAAATATGTGAAACACTACTGAGTTTGAAGACCAAATTCTGTTGAATTTAGAAGTTCAAATTGCATATTAAAACACACTTTTTAAAAAATATTGGCTCTTAACTTGTTCCATTGCCAGAAAGAGAAGTTTAAAAACTTGCAGGTACTTGGGCAAGTGTTCTTGTTAGAATATCAGAATCAACCTATAAAATCTAGTTAACATAATGTTTGAATCCAATAAAACACAGTTGTGTCTTTTCCCAAAGTTGTGAATGAGTTCTTTGAATATGAATGAGAGAAAACTCCTTTCCTTTTAACACTGTAGTCACTGAGATACAAAAAAACCCCTAATTGTGCAGATTCCAGAACCAAACAGCAGTTCTGGAGACTGAGGTATACTCCCAGGGATCAAGACCTGCCTCAATCTCTATCTCCATCTCCCTGCTTGCATTCTGACCCACATTAATCCCAGCAGAGCTAATTGGCATTTCCACTGATGTCCCCTGTATGGTGGCACCTGAGATGAATACCTCTGACAGTCAGTGTGCCACTTAGGCAGGATGCATTTGCCTGGTGTCCGTTGTGTGTGAAAGTGCTGCAGTTAAGTGAACTGCTTTTTGTTGCTATGTATTGGGTTTCTGTCTCTGGTTTTGATCTGTCCCTGCAGTTGTGGGATGGGAGTGTGCCTTTCCAGGTGCCCTCTGGTGTAATGTGGCTGTTCTGTCATACCTGTATTTGTATTATCACTGATAGAAGTGGAGTTTTTAATGTGGAGACAGGAGCAAATATGTGTGTATGTAGGTATTTGCTTATTATCTAAGGTCTTACCTTTGCACCCCTTTATTTTTCTTTTTCTCTTTGGTAAATGACCCAGCCTTTTTCGGTTTGGAAACTAAATCTGTGCGGGCTTGGCAGCAAATGCAGCTAGAGATAGGGAAATTTAGGTACTGATAGAGTCCTATTTGAGAAAATATAATTAAATAACTAGCCTTGAGTATAGGACTGTTCTTACTTCAGTGCATCAGTGTGTGATTGATTAAATAAAAACCAAATCCTACAGGCTGAAGTGGTAGGAAATGCAAATGTGTTATTTCTTGCATCAGGAGCATATGAAGAGACTTGTGGGTAAATAAATCAAGATCAATACCCTGGAGACTTTATCTTCAGAATAGTCCATTGTAATTTATTTGTTAATGTATATATAGAGAGAGACTTTCAGAGAGTGTCACACGATGCCATTATCGTCCTCAGGGCTGACTTTTGCATTTGGGTATCCCTGTATCACTGAAATCACAGGGATATGCTAGCCTTAGCAGCAGGATAGCTGACTAGCCAAACCAGTTCCTTCAGAGGGTGTCCTTATCTTCATTGAGCACAAGCTGCCTTTGCTTAACAGCTCTTCAGAAGCAAGCCTAGTGGAAGGTTTACTTCATTTCAGTGCCTTCATAGAATAGTTTAGCATAGAAACTGTTGATATTGCTGCAAACGCTTGGATTAGTCCAAGTTTTCGTAGTGTGTGCATCAGAGGGTGCAGTCACCCTGTGTGTATGAGTGGAGTATCCCAGAAGGAACTAACGTGCCTTTAAAATTAGTAGTCAGCATGTTCTAAGCATTGGTGTTTACAGGTAGGAGAACTTGAGTTAAATGTCATATTAGATCTGTATTGCAAAAGGGCTTGTGTAATGCAGGTAGATGTGGTTGTACTCTCAGAGAAATGCTTTGACTTGTAGAATTTTAATTGAGGGAGCCAGAACTGCCTGTACCCACAGAAGCATCCTCTGGCCCCCACTCTACGTCAGTAACACTTGGTGAGGTGACCTGGATGACAAACCTTTATAATTTAGACTAGTCAAAGTGGGAATGATGTCTAATTCTCTAAAGAAGATGACCTGCTAGCTAGAGTAATTGTTATTTTGGAAGTGTGTGGATTGCATTAGGCATCTGTTTATGATGAGAATGTCTTAAAACCCTCATTCTGCTCTACTACTCTCCTTGGGTACATGCTAGGGAAAAATGCCACATCATTTCCTGGATGTACTCTGTAGCAGTTTGAGGAGGTGTGTGGCCTCTGATGAATACTCCAGCAGCAGTTACTGCTGTGAGGAGGGGGGAGTCACCTGCCTTGCTTTCACCTCAAGGTTAGCTTGGGCAACACATCTTGCTCTAAGTGCAGTTGGAGAAGGTAGTACAGAATTTGCCTCTCTGGCTCCTGAGCAGCTCTTCACCCAGTGCTTGTGATGGTGGTGATGACCAGGAGCTGTGGTGCTGAGGTCTGTGGCAGGAGAGACGGGAATAGTGATGAGGGATTGAATGAACCCTTGAATTGAGGCTGATAAAATGCCACATGTCCCCAGGTCTGGGTGATGAGGATAGATTTAACTCATGACAAGTCCTCTCTTCTGAGGACCAACGCCTTTCATTCCTGTTGGCTCTGGAGGGCTTGTGAAATGTATGAGGACATGGGGAACCAGCTCTATGGATTTATCAGGCCTGTGTTGGTGTAGATAGAAAGTGTTCAGGTGAGTATTTTTTTTTTGCCATGTGTAATGGTAAGCAGTGCAGGAATGCACCACTTGATGTTTTGTGTGGGCTCTAACAGTCATCGTTCAGCTGGGTACAGTACACCCTGACCCTGTTCCACAGGTATTGATTTGACCTTCTCCTATGCCTCTTCACTTCTAGGAATGCTCTATTAGTAGGTTCAGCATGAGAACTAGTTTCTTTTCTGCCCATTCTGGGTTTTGATGGGTTACCTCTTTTTTAAGAGCTGAATTCTGCTGACTTAGAAGTATTGAGTAATAGTGGATTTTTTTTATTCCTTCAGAAGTAGTTGTGGAATATTTGGCATGAATATGGGCAGCAGAAGTCATTTGTAAAGGAAGAGTGGAAAAAAATTTATTCCTCTGTGCAGATAAGTTGTACCAGAAGAAATGTCTATTCCTTTCACTTATTAAGAGCTATTACATGCCCCACACCTTGTCCTATAGGGAGAACCTGTAGATTGGGTCTTGTGCTCTCTGTGCTTAATAATGCTCTTGAGGGTTGCTTGTAGGGAAAGAAGCATGAGAAACCCACTTGGGAGATTGTGTGTTTGAGCAGGAAAACCTTCCGATGGCCAGAGCAAAGAGATGAGGCCGTGTGGGCTGGCCATTGAGCTATCAGTGATATGGCCTATCACACTGCACCTTTAAACTGTTTGGTTTTTTTAAACAGCATTGCTAGAAGAGAGCAGCACTGGATTTATGTATCCCATAAAGTTTGAATGCCAAGTGTGTTTTGCCTGGTGACAGATCCATGCAAGGTTCCTTTTCCTCTTCTTGCCTGCGTGCCTTCTCCTGCCTAGCCTTCTCACATCTGTGTACATGAAAGTAAACATCTACGTGTTTGCATGCATGCTGTGCTGTTAGTATGCATCAAACCAGGGGTGGGTTTTGTTTGTTGCAGTGGTTGAAGAAAAATACCACCCTGGAAAAAAAGAATAACTTCCAGTCAAACTGAAACACAAATCTCAGGGTGGTTCTAGTGAAGTAAAGGGGGAAAAAAATCCCAACCACCACCCACCCACCCTCTCCATCCCTCAAAAAAAGACTCTTTTAAGATCATTTGGAAGATTAAATTTAACCTGAGACCATTTCTTTTCAAGTTGGGCAAGACGGAAAATGAAATGCCATTTGAAATGGAAATGTGCAGGTTTATTTTGAAGCTATCAGAACACCACTTGATTTTCATATGCCTCCTTCCTATCCAGTTTGATGGTCAAGGTGTGCTTGCAGATTTTAACTCAAATTAATGAACTAACTAACTTCACTTTTCTTCTTCCCATGAAGAACTTAAGTTTTTGGGAATGGGGTAAACTGTGATCTATACACATACAAATAGCTCTGCTCTGCTCTGGGTGAGCATTAAGCACAGAGATAAATGCTATACAAAATATTTGTGATCACTTTTTTGCATTTTCAGCAAATGAAATAAAAAGAATAATGTGAAAAAATAACAGAAATAATGAAATAGAATCAGTAACTTTTCAAAGTTGGTATCCATTACCTCCCTGGCTGATGTATGGTGAGGGCACCAAATATACCTTGCTAACTTCTGGCTGGAGGAAGAGCTGGAGGCTTTGGAGCCTCCTGGCTGAAGGTGTACAAGGAGGAGGGGGCTGGAGGCTTTGGGAGAGAGGTGAAAGCTGCTGAGCAGTGGCAACGCCCCAAGGGCCAGAGGTGCTTGTGTGGGGGGGTTCAAAGGCCTTCCCTGCTGTCTAGCGGTTCCTGCTCTGTGCTTCCTTGTGAAGGGTGGGTAACCTCCCTGGCTGTGCTTTTTCAGCTGCCTGGAAAAGTGGTGGTGGGATTGTTAGCTCCCTCTGTTTTTTGCTGGGGCACATGGACCAGTGAGGCTGGGTGAGTTTGCAGGGATCATGTCAGGCAGGATGTTTTCCAGGGAAGATGTGGAAGGAAAGAGGAGAGGATATATAAACCAGCTGTCTCAATGACAGGCTAGCAGTCTTTTAGCTCTGGCTTTTATGAGAAGAAAACAATCAGTTTGTGGGAGTGGGGTTTGTGTGTGTTTGCTAATCAAAACACAGTGGCATAATCCCTGCCTTCCCGTCACCAGATTGAGCAGTAAATGTGAGGATAAACAGAAAGAGCCCTGGAAATCAGCCATTCTTGGCACTGGAGCACTGTGAGCTTGCTTTCTAGGTAGGAAAAGTATGATTTTAGCTGTTGGGAGCCACAGGATTTGAGCACTGGAGGCTTTGAATTCATTGTCTGAGGCAGCACAGCTGGCTGCTGGTGAAGTTGCTTGCTAGGGTTTTGGCCTCTCACCCCAACCTGGAGTTGAAGGTGACCAACATCCTATTTGGGGCTTATCCAGAGGCTTTGAAATGATGTCTCATAGCATTGTTTCTTGTCTTCCCTGAAAGCCCTTCTATGTGTCCTTCCCTGGGGATGCGTCCCTTGATGGAGGCCTGGGATGATGGCATGCATGTGGCTTGGCTCCTTGCAACTAAAGCATGCTCATTGCAGCATCCCCCTTGCTGGAATAACAGTGGTGTGAGACAGTAGCTCCAAATCAGGGTTGGGTATAAACACATGTCAGGTCTGAATTGTTTCCTAAATTGCACTTTCTACATGGCTTCAGCACAGTGATGATGGCAGCTTTCATATTTGTAAGGTCTAACTTAAAACAAACAAACAAACAAAAAACCAAACAAAGATGACGGCAGCTTCTGTCTGGGGATGTGTATTCACCCCCCCTCATTAAGATCTGAGAAACATACCTGTCCTTCTGAAAGATGGGTTGAATTCATGTCTGAGGTAGCAAACCTCTTGCAGAACAGTTGCATTTTCTGAAGTTCACTTGGAAGGCAAGACTAAGGCAGGAGGCAGGGTTGAAGGAAGAAGCTTGTTTTAGCAGTCAGGTCAGTGATTTCAACAATGCCTTCAGCAAAGAAGGAAGAGGCTGTGTGCACAAATCAGTAACCAGTTCCCATGATTCAGATTGAATCACCTAGTTCAAGTTATTTGAATAAATAAATGACTTCTGGTAAATGAGACAACCTCTGCAATTAGGATGGCATGCTGCATATTTCACATTATTTATTATGTGGTTTTCAATAGATGATTAAGCTGGGTTACACTTGGAATGCTAGGTAGCATTTCAACACAAGCCACTTAACCAAAGCTTACATGAAAATGAGGTGCACGCTTGTTTTGTGCAGGTGGCATTGTGCTGTGTCTTCAACACTAAGGTTTTCATATTAATTTTCCACAAGCGGATACTCAACAGGGAAAAGGAGTCATCAAGTGCACCTCTGTTTTGGGCAATTCTCAAGCATGTGGTCCACAGACATTTAGAATATGCTGCACTCTTAGCATTCCTTCATTCTTTCTGGGCCTTCAACTCCAGTGGATGTGGCATAATGAGGGATGGAGAAAAGTGCTTTTCTCACATATGCTCATGGATTATCTGCTATCCCTGATGTTTCCAAGGGGATGTGCTTCGTGGTTCACCTGCAGCTTCTGCAGTTGGGTTTGGACTTGGGACAAGGTCATCATAATTTGATGTAGAAGACAAGGCAGAAAAGGTCATCTTGGCCTTTGTTTCCCAATGTAGTTTTGTAGTTGTCTCAAAATTAAGTAGTATCTTTCACAACAGATCTGGAAAGGGAAACGTGCAAGTAGTAATTATTTTGTGTGCGCAGCTTTACAGAATCACAGAATGTTAGGGGTTGGAAGGGACTTCTGGAGATCATCTAGTCCAATCCCCCTTCAAGAGCAGGAGAACCTAGAGCAGGTTGCACAGGAACAGAGGATAAGTAGTTGAGTTGCAGTAGTTTTATTTGGTGTAAAAGGACAAATGTGATCCATTTGTAATTCCTAATTTGATGACTTGAAATGAGGATATCTGCAGTAGGAGGTGAAGTCAAAACTTGGGCATCTTCACTTATCTGGTAGGATCTAATAATTTCTTAAAATATCAGTGTTAGGAACATGTCCAGTTAATGGATCAGTTTGGTATTTGACTACTTTGAGATTTGAAAGGATTATCATTGAAATGCTCTCTCATTTCCATCTTGTCTTCCAAAAGTAATTAAGTGTTGAGCATTGGTATTGTCAGTCTATTTCCTACTTAATAAGCTCTGCTAGGTGCTCTTGTTCATGATTTTATGATTTCAGAGCTGCTCTTGTTCTTTCTTTCCCTTCTTAATAAGGCAAGTGCTGTAGGCAGCACCACTTGATCCCAGTTGTCTAATCCAGGAGCATGGAAGCTTGTGTTCATCAGTGTGTAAGATGCTCCCATCAGTGTAGATAATTCTCCCTGACAAAAGATTTGTCAAGTGCAAAAAAAAAAAGGAAGATCAGACTCTTTTTCTAAATGAGGGTCATCTTAATTTGAGCAGCAGCAGTCTGTTTTGCATCAATGAGCACAGTGGTGTTCAGTGAATTAAGAGTAAAAGTAGCTAATTAACACCTTCTCTGTTTCTTTTGTGTCTGGTCATTAGTTACTATGAACCAAATTAATTCGTGATAGCCTAGGGCATGGAAGGTGCCAATGCCAAGCTCAGGTCAAGAGTTGAATTCTTCAAGGCTCTGGAGAGACGTTTTTATTGTTTGTAGTTGTTTTGCCTGTTTCTAAGAGCTGCCTCTGTGTATGATGGAGTTAATACATGTGAGCTGGTATGCTTGGCTAATGTCTATATTTTGGATTTCATCATCTAAAGAGAAAATATGCATTGGTTATGTGTGCTTGAAAGGGACTTAGTCCTTCAGCTAATGATCTTGCCTGGCCCACTATCTATGATGAAATTGCTTGCTTCATCTCCACCTTCCCTGCTGTGTTGGGCAGCAGGTGGTGAAGTGGAATTGAGGGAGGGCCTTGCAGAGAGTCTGCCTCCTCAGCTTCAGACTATGCAGCTGTGGAGAAAACCACTGTAGCTACGTGCAGGAGAGTTTGTGGAAGAAGTAAAATTAAGGAGAGCTGGAGGAGAAAGAAGAAAATCTGGTACTCTTGCTTCTCAATTCCAGTAAGGCTCCAGCAGGGACGTGCAGCTTCTGTTGAGGCTCCATCCAACAAATGTTAAGCATAATATCCCTTTGAAGTCTAGGGAGATTTTGCCTGCCAGGACTGCAGGATCAAGTTTTTTATGACTTTATTTGCCTAGGAAGACTCTTCTCATCTACTTTAAAGGGAAAAACTGATAGAGAATACCACACTGTGTTATATGAAGACTGTGCCAAAAAGTCATTCTCCTGAAAGAGAAAGCAATACTATAAATTACAGTCCTATCACAAGGTGTTGCGGTGTCAGTGCTACAGCTTGAAATGATTCTTTTGCCTGGGTATGCTTAAAAGTAGGCCTAGTAAGTACGTATTCTGGTAATTGTGCTTCTACTTTCTTGTCTTAAAACGTTTCTAGACACATTGTTGGATGGGATTGATAGGATGAATTCTTTAGGTTATGTAAAGTGGTGTGGCTTGTGCAGTTGGATTCTGTCAGCCAAAGCAGTGGTCTGATGGCCTAATAAAAAGATGTCTCCAAACTTGATGGAGCTGAGGAGTATTTCACTTGCACACTGGGTGTCTTGGAGCCAAAACTTTTCCATGGGGGCTCCTAGAAGAAGCATGTATGTGTATACATATTTCTGTCTCTTTATTTCTCTCTGAATTATTTACTATAGCTCTTGAGATGGTATGTTAATATGCAGATCTGGGTTTCCAGAGGCCTCTGGTACTCTTGCTTTATACTTAAGGAAAGAAATGGTGTTACCACAGCAACTGCTTTACCACCTGCTACTGAAGCAGCTCCTGTCTGTGTAATCCTTATAAAAGTACATTAAACAGATTTTTAAAGTGCACATAACTAAAATGAGAGTAGAAGCTTAACACTTGCGGAAGGCTCCAGTAAAAGGGGAGCATCAATTTGGTCAGAAGTTGAGAAAAGTTCTTAATGGCAATAATGAGCACTAGCAGTGCTTCAAGCTGCTTTGGCAGATGCTTTAGTTCAAGTGTATGTGCAATCCCTTTGAAATCCATGGAGCTGTGTGGAAGCCTGGAGTTTGTAAGGGTTCAGGAGACTCATTTGACAGGGAACAACTTTTACATGAAGGAAGTGATTGTGTTGAGAGGCTCAAGTGGTGACACTTCTGTAAGGTGTGACTGGGGAGGGCAGATACTTGGTGTTTCTCAACAGTGAGCTGCTGGAGATAGGTGACAGGGAAGTTAGGAGTAGCTGCAAGTAGCAGAAGTTTTGGTTTATGGGTGTGAATTTTGGACAGGGTTACATTTGTGCATTACAGGTGTTTGACAGCAGGGAAATGGTGTTGTGTGCATATAATGATGTTTTACTGTCTGTTGAACTGTACAGTAGTGCATTATAAATGGTTCTGTACAATATAATTGCAGGGGAGGCAAGAGACCTAGGAAAGGTTTTAAGCTAGTCTGGACTTAGTGACAAAAATAAGTCAATTTGTAGTCAAAAGTACACTTTTTAAGGTCATATTTTGTTGTTTGTATTCCCATGTTTTGAGTACACTGCAGCAATAATTAGGCGGGCCGTGATGTAGCTCAGAAATGCAACCTGTCTGCCTGATACCTAATTAATCACTTGCCTCTGCTGGTTAACTCCATGTTATGTGAGGAATGCTTTCCAGCACCAGCAGCATTTTAAAGGGCTGCTTTAGATGTATATTAAAAAATGCTTTTAGAGACTGAGACAGAAAAGCTTAGAAGACTGATGAGTGTTTATCTGAAAGGAGCTCCCAGGGGCAGAGGAACTGGGTTCCCTGTCTGTAGTGGTTGAACTAGGCATGGCATTTATTTGGTCTTCTCCTCACAGAGACACTGAGGGGATAGTCTGCTTTAAAATTCAGAATTAAAGGCAGTGAGATGATTCCAGTACATGAAGTTCAGGGCCTTGCTTAAAAGGGTGTTAGGGGTTGATAGCTGAAGATGACAATTTCTGCATAACTCCCAACCTATGGACAAAGCAAAAGTGAGTAACTGATGTCAGGGGAAGGAAGCTTCCCAAGGCTTCGAAAGTTTTGTAAGCTCCAAATTTCACTGCACCCAATTTATTTACAATGTGTGGCACTCCTTGCTTAAAATTCTTGTGTTCCTTTGCTGTGTTTCCTGGGTTGTGTGTGATGTGCTGTGCTAGAAGAGAGCGTGCTTTAGCTGTGGTCTAAGATAAACACCAGAAGCTTCTGTCAGAGTCATATGAAGTCTTTAGTTTGGCCTCCTTTCATTTATAAGGAGGCATAGCAAACATTGCATGGGCAACTGTTACCTACAGCTTTATGTCCACAAGGATGGAAGGGGAGAGTGTAAGGGTCTGCAGCACTGGGGTGTCAAAACACGAAGTCACTTCTTGTGCTCAGCTGAATGTTGCATACTACACTCAGGACTGAAAGCAGACCTGGATCTACAGCCAGGAAAAGCAGGAATGCCAGTCTTTCAGGTTTGCTTCCAGTCTGGGCTTCCTGGTATGAAGGGCTTGTGGCAAAAAGAAGGAGGAGAAGAAAAAAAAAAAGCTAGTTTGGCTTTCATAAATCCCTTGTAGAGAAATCCTATGCAGTACTCCTTCTGTTTCTTTTTGTCATTTTGGCTATTTATATTTGTAACTGCAATAAAGAATTCTTCATGGAAATCATAATTAATCTGTTGCAGGTAAAGCAGGGGAGTTTATCATCTCAGAATAAGTGCTGGAAGAAGTGTGGCCAATTAAAAAAAGGCAGTAAGGAGGAGATAAAATTACCTGAATTCAAGTATCAAATCTTTAGCAGGCTCTGGGTTTTGTGGAGTAGTGGGGGTTGATTTTGTTTGGGTGAGTTGGACTGGCATCAGAATAATGGATTTCCCATGAGACAATCAAAAGAGGATTATAAACCCAGTATTTTAATTGTCTGCCCTGTTCTACAGATTTGATATGATCTAAGCCCTGCCCCACCCCCAAGGAATTGTAGCCACAGCATGATGGAAATGCTAGGGTCTTAAGTTTGTCTGTGTGTGTGCACATGTGGAAATTGCCATAAATCCTATGATTTTGGGGAAATGTGCCCATCGTGAGTTGCCTCTGACTTTTCAAGGAGTAGGTTGACACAGGCCAGTGCCTAGGGGCTGCCATGGGCTGAGCAGAGCCCATCCTCAGGGATGCTGTGGGGAGGAAGGGGCTGAGCTGTCCCCACAGCAGAGCTCTCAGCCATACGTTCCCTCTTTGGCCCTGGATTGGTGGTTGGAGTGCTTGGAGGTGCCTTGATAAGTAGGGAGGTTGTGTTTGGGTTAGGTGTGATACACTATACTTAAAGTGGCTAGGTGAGGGATTACATAACCTCTTCCTCAGGGTCCTCTTAATTTCTTCGTCTTGGCCTTTTCTTGCCAAGTCTGTCAGGGTTTTTCAGTTGTGGAGCAATAGATAACAAAAAGGGGGAGAAAAGAGTTAAAAAAAAAAAATCTGTTAAACTTTGAACTACATGTTGTCTACAAAGTACCGTGTTTGCATATTTGTTAGTTCATAGCTTTGGGATATTCTGCTTTCATTAATATCAGGAATTAATCTGCACTGTGTTTCTCTGCAGCATTAGCAGCAATCCTTCTGCTGAATACAAATTAGATTTTTTTTGCTGCAGCCCAAATTCAGCTCTAAGTAAAAGTTTAAAGAGGATGTTTATGAGGCACCTGCAGGGAGTAATGGATTTTGTTTTGGGTGTTTAGGAGGGGGTTTTTTCCTTTGTTTTTAAGTGACATGCAGTGTGCCAGGATAACAGATAGGACATTTTCATCTCCTTTCCTGCTTTCTTTTTTTAAAAGCATTTGATCTAATTTCCATCAGAAGAGAATTTGGTCCTTTTATACATTGGCAGCATCTCAGGACAACAGTGAGTTTGCAGACCTTGCATGATTTCTGAAGACAAAAGGGCTTGGTACGCAAAAAGTAGTCCTGCAATATCTGGGAAGCCTGCAAAATGTCCTGAACAGCTTCTGCACTTAACTAATGTGTTAGAAGGATACTTGCAAACTGGCCAGATTGTGCCCTGAAGATAGGGGGTGGAGACTTCTCCCTGGCCAAGGAATCCAATGCCAATCTTGGGTGTGTTGTTTGCTGTCTTTTCCCCAAGCAGAGATAGGCGTAATCCTTTGCCTAAACACTTGCCCATTGCCCTTGCCAGAAGTTTTTTGGGTGGCTGAGTGCTCACAGGGCATTGGACAGACAAAATCTGCTTGATCTTCACAGCATTTGGAGAAAACGTTCTTCAGGCTTCATTTTGCATCTCAGTCCTGGGCCTCAAATTTTATTGGCAATTTAAATCCATTCTAAAGAGAAACAAGTCTCCACAGATCCTGTTATATACAAGAGCTTCCCATCTAAATTTGAAACATAACCCATGCAGTCAAGTCACTGCTAGTATTGCTAGTGGCATTTGTGTTAAGTGGATAGTTAAAGGCTTAATGACTTTGAAACTAAAGTGCTGGCTTTTGGTCACATATTGATAGTGCTGGTCAAGGCTGCAAATTGAATTTGTTTTTTTGTCAGTGGTGTTAGCTGTCATCAGGGTTTGTCTGGTCCATTTCCCATGCTGGTTCAGATGGAGCTGCTTGTGCAGGGCACGTGGCCATGTGCTCTCAAAGTCTTGCTGGTTCGTGTAGCATCATGTAGCATAGGGTTTCTTCTTAAATATGGTGAAGACTTGCTAACTTGCTTTCCCAATCATCATGGCAAGAAGAGATGCTACCAGGTGGATGAGAAATTTATATAAAGCAGTAGAAAATCCCTCAGGCCTGGGATCTGTGTAGCTTTTGCTATTTTTTTTTTTGGTGAAACCAGTCACCAGGAGGTCTGCTTGTGATGAGGTCTGAGAAGGAAAGGCAGAGAGGCCTTAATACTAAGCGTTGCCCCTTGACTTTTTGTCAGAAGGCTTAAGGGTGGAGGGAAAATAAACCACTAAATGCCTGGTTTCTGAGTATCTGTGACAACTGAAAAAGTAGTGCACAGAGGTCTAAAATGCAACCGATTGAGTAGCTGGTTTGAGGTTTGGTAATGGAACAAATTGCTGGAAGCTTTGGTATTAAGTACATAGGGAGACTCACTTTTTAGGGCACTTAGCTGTTGAACACAGCAGAGCAGGACCCAAGCCATGGGATTGACACTTTTGCTTTTTGTCTCTTGTGTCACTGAGGCCCTGGGCTTTTGAGTGAACACTTCCATCTAAACACTGAAGAACCTGAACAAATGCAAAGTGAAGCTTTCACACCTTGCTACTTGCAGTTTCTTATATTAATTGAATTATAAAAAGGCAGCTGGTAAAACCAAGAACATCCTGAACTTGGCTTCACTCCTCTTATGCAAGTCTGGGACTCATAAAAGACTTGGACATGGGATGAAGCACCTTCAGGGAGCGCCTCTGGCTGCTCTCCAGGACAGCTGCAGAGACACCACAGCCACCTCTGCCAAAGAAGGGTGTTGCAATCTACAGCCACTCCTGAGCACTGGGGGTCTTTCTTGTTAGCTGCCCTCTTCCGTAGAAAATCATACTCCTGAAAGAGAAGACCAAGAGCTGTTCTTCTGGAACCAGCTTGGAGGCTTAGGGAGCAAACATCTTTTGAGATGCCACTCTGCAGCCCAGAGATTGAATTAGCATTTAGATACACAAGTCTGGTCTTTAGGATGCTTTTGGGACACTCTTTTGACAGCATTTGGTGTTCCCCAAAGTTGTATGTGTGGAACCAAAGGCAAACCAAGGTGCTTGTGGAAACAGCAAACTTCTCCTGCAAAATCTTGCTTTGTTCATCCCTTGTGGTGTTAAGGGTAACCACGCTTCCAGATCAAGCCCAATGCTGCACAATGTCTCCAGGAGGTATTTCTGCTTCTTGCCAAAGCCTCTGTATGCCTCTTCTTCTGGAGGAGCACTAGGGAAAGTTGAAGGAATTCTTAGGAAAGGCATGGAAGGACTTTTGGGATTTTGGCAGGCCTGTAACCTAGAAGGTTTCTGAAATCTTGGAAAACCTTTGGAAAGCTTGCTGCCACCTTATGTAGAAGGAGCTCTGCTGCCGTCAATTTATGGAAGCATTGAGTAGGTCTGCACCCTTGGGCGGTTGATTGTAAGACCAGTAAAGCTACAGTTCCTTTAAAGTCCTAAATTAAACAGTAATTTTGATTTGTCTTCTTAAGCTGTGCAATTGTGGCTGTTTGCAGTATTCCAGAGAGGCAGCAAAACGACTGTTGGCTTTCCCACAATAAATCCTTGACCTTCCTCACCATTTAAGAATGAACAGATTCCCTGCACTGTGTGTGGGGGTGGAGAAGGGAGCTGGGGAGTTGTGTGCACGTCCTGACACACACGCACACGCTTGCTAGTAGCTTCTAGCAAGCACTTGGCCTGTAATCTCCAGGCAGCATTTGGGGTTTTGTTTCCTCCTCTGGATGTAGAACAGTTAGGTTGCAAAATGGTATTCTACAAATGATGTCAAAACTGTCACTCTGTACAGCTTTCATCCCATCCAGCTGAAGTTTGGTGGGGTAGATGTGTAAGGTTTGTTGGTGTGTGTCTGTGCATCCTTCTGTGCTCAGCCTAAAAGGGTTATTGTGGTACTTGGCTTTTTCACTTGAGCTCCTGGTGCTCACATGGTGATCTGTCATCCAGCAGGAGCTGAAACTTCATCTGATGCTGATCACCAAGGTGTAGCACGAAAGGGAGTTTTTCCTCCCTGTGTGAGTCTCAGACTTCAGCAGCTTGTGAGCTTTCTTTAAGCTGATGGATGTGGAAGGAATGATGAGTGCTAGGGCTGCAACCTATAGGGTAGGGAGAGTGGCAGGGAGGATGTTTACAAAGCTGTCTGTTACCTTCAAGCCATGCTCCCGACAGAGCAGCAGGGGCCTTCTGACACTTCAGATTTTTCTCAGTTCAGTTGCCCAATCCTGGTTTTGTTTTCTCCATGACTGTAGTTTCACATTTCATTGTCAATTATTCACTTGCTATGCTAGAAATAGGAAGTTTGGAGAAAATACAGAGCCAGCCATGAGGATGTTAATGAAAGACGAACAAATACTTGTGTCAGAGGTCAGCTTCATGAGTTAGGCTCCTGGTCAGATGGAGCAGATGAGCCTTGTGTGGCATGTTGGAGCCAAGTGTGAAAATAATAGGTGTGAGTTGCATCCATGGCAGATCCCAGGCTGTTACCTTTGAGGATAAGCCAGCCAGAAGGTGTCTGTATGCTTCTGATGGCTGAAAGAGCTTAGAAATGACAGAACACATTAAAATGGAGTCAAAATATGCCATATATTACAAATCCAGAGAATTCTTGCTAGTTACCTGGTTAGTGAGGCTAAAGTTACATGCCAGAATGGAAAATCTGAGGCTTTCCTTAGCCTTGCACGTTCTGCAATAACATTTATCAGCAGGCAAGCTCTCATTAAACACACCTCATCTGGCTGCCAATTTTTGAGTGGAAACATTGTATTAACTTGGCTGTTCCCTGCAGGATATTGCTCTTGGAAAATCAGAAGTGAACAATCCCCAAATCAGCATTTTTCATTTATAGCAGGCCATAATTTCCAGTACAGTATGGATCTGTGCCTGCCCGGAGAGTTCCCTGTCTGCAGTGGCAGGGAGCAGCACACATTTCTGTGTTTGCCCAAAGAAGGCTTTTGTCTTAAATGTACATGAAATTTGGATTTGGCCTCTGTGTTTCACTCTGTCACATAGAGTAGCTCATTATCAACTCTCTAGTCCCAGAGGACCTTTGACAGCCTTTTGAGGACCACAGCTTATCTCCTTCATGCAAATAGCTTATGCTTTCTGGTGCCGTAAGCAAAGGACGTAGTTGTGTCCCTCAGCCCATCAGATCACAGCCTGCAAGAACTGATTTAAAGTGAAGACTTCACTAGGGAAAGGAAAAGAAGTTTTTCAAATGCTAAGTAAAAATGCAGACTTTTTAAAGAGGAGATTCAGGGCATTCAGATGACTCCTTCCACTCTAGAAATTTAGTACTTGTAGCATTCATAATACTTTACTTAACTGGATGAAGACAATGCAGTGATTTCACTTAAATTTTGGAAGCTATAAGTAGGCAATGTCGTGGATGTCTGTGAAAAGAGAAAATAATTTGCTATTGCAGGAAAGGGAGAAGAAAGTTTTGGGGTATTTTTGCTGTAAAGTTTTCTTTGTCCAAGCTAATCACTTTACTCTGCGTTCATAGGTACAGTGCTCTGAGTAGTTGTTCCCTTTTGTTTGCACAACAATTTGTATCAGCAAAGGCAAACATGAGGAAATGCAAATACTAAATGGTAGCCTGCAGGAAAAGTTCTGAATCCTAGGAGGGGACCAACTCCTCTGTGTCCAGAGAGCTGGGCCATTTCTATGTGTTTACTTGTGTGTATCCATGGCAGTGTATCTGTATTCATATTTTCACACGTGCTGCATAGAAACCTTGATTCTTCAAAAATAGTACTAAGTTTTTCTTTTCCTAAGTGGCCCTAGTTTCTAATTTGATATCACTGAGCTCACAGCAATTCCAGTGCCAGTAGTTCTGACAGTGCCAGCCTTAGATACCCAGTCTGTGGATATTGTTGTGTTGTAAAGAATAAGATTAAATAAAGTTACTTGGAAGTGTAGATTATTTTTTCTCATCCAAAACATCTCTCTTCTTTCCTGCTGTAGCATTTTGCAGAGCCTAGATGGGAAAGCATGACATTAGAGGTGGGGAGAATGGGGCAGATATGGTCTGTATTGGTGTCTCTCATTGCCGTCACCTTCAGCACAGCCTCTCCCTTTCATATTCAGTTTCATTTGAGTTAATATTCCTCTTCAAAAGAGGGCAATTAACCAAAAGGTCTGTGCTTTGCGCCAGCATCTTTGAAGTCAACCAGGAGACTCCATTCCCAGAGGATGAAAGATGATTTCAGAGGAGGCCTGACATTTCTAGAGTGTAAACAAAGTGGATGGTTTTACCAAATGGCTGTATTTATTAATAATGATATTAACTGCCTCTTAGGAACCTACACCCATTGATTTTTTTATTTTTATTTTTTTGCATTATTGTGCTGGTAACCAACTTAGTCCTTTCAACACCAGAGAGGTGTAGTGAGTGGTGGCTGGCACTGTTTCTGCCTGGAGAAATAGGATGGAAGTGAAGCTGCCAGATCTCTTCCCCCACGTTTTTAGTAAGAAAGAAGGCAGCAGGAATAGTTAGATCTGCTCTGCACTCTGCCAGGTGATGAAGTTGTATGGAGTGACCTGTTGGGAAGTCATGTAACTTTCCTGACCGTTGTGTGGTTGTGCTTTTAGAGTGAAAGGGCCTCTTCAGCAGTTTTATTTTTCTAACAGTAAAATGTATTCACCAAGACCAGGTTCTCCATTCCAGTTTTGTGATGAAGAGTCAGCATATTTGATGGCTTTGTGGGTGGGCTTATAAAAAACTGATCTTGCTGCATGTTCTTTGCATAATGAAGAAGAAAAAGTAAAAAAGCCTCTGGGGGATGGTGGTAATTGAAACCTAATTCCCAGGTATTTAAACATATTAAATATCTTTAAAGAAAAGGCCAGAACCTGATGGGAACATCCAAGGGCTTTGTGCATATTTGTGGGAGGAAAATAAAACTTCAGAGCCTTTACAATTCTACTTTTTTTTTAATCCAGTCTTCTCATTGTTCCTTGAAAACATAATGCAAACTGCTGGATTAAATGAGTAGGAGCAGCATATAGAATAGAATTTCATTTTCAGCTCTGTCACGCAATGAGGGGAAAGTAGATTCTTCTATGCAGTTGCATCTCCACTGAAATTCACTTAGCTGCTTTTCACCTTCCAGAAGAGCAGATATGTTGTTTTGGTTATTCAGTAGGTTCAAAAAGTAAGCCTTGGCTGTAATGACATCAAAAAATACAAAGTAACAACGATCTTTAAAAAGCACAATTACTTCCCTAAGGCTAATTTGAGGAGACTTGATTCATTTCAAACATGAAGTGATACAATTCAAAATACCTCCCCAGCAGTTTGATACCAGAAAATTACTCTATAGTTAGTAGATGATGTATGAAAAAATCCAGCAACTTGCTTGTAGCACCCAATTTTTGATCTTTCTGGAGGACTTTTCTCTGCCAGTAAAAGTGCTGTATGGGATCTGATCACGTACTCTTTTTCACTCCTAATCCTGCTTTTGCAACACAGAACTCTGCTTCACTGAGCACAGTGGTCAAAGTCAGACACATTCTTCTGTGTCAGGCTGGACACTGGTTGAAGGAGCCACCTCTGTCCAGCACTGTTGAGCCCACCAGAGGGTCTGCAGAGGGAAGAGTGCTTCCACTTCTGAAGTGTGCATCTTGACACCTTCGTTTCAATTGCCAATGAACTAACTCTAAACTGTGTGCAACTGGCATCAGTCTAAAAAACAGCGAAAGCTCAGAAAGCCTAGGGAGGCAATTCAGGTTCTTCAGGGTGGAGATGTTCACTCTTGCATAAATCTTACAGTCTTGAGTAGGCTGTGTGAATGAGAAGTGATCAGCAATGTTGAGTTTGGTAGTGTTGACAATTTCCTCGTGGAGTAGCAGTGGGATGGATGAGCAGAGCATCAAGGTATGATTACATTGCAGTGATCTACCTCAGCACGCAAGTCTGCAATCCACAGTCAGAAGGCTTTTGTTCTGCTGGGGAAGAAATGGCCATGTTGATAGGAATATTTAGGTTTTAATTAATGAGAAATCAGGTTGTACTGTGTGTGTAGTGCCACACCTGAAAAGCATAACCTGACTTTTAGAGTTTAACTGAGATTGAGTGGGTAATGTTGTAGAAAGTCCACCTCTATATAAATCTCTGGGGAGTGGCAGGATGGAGGAGCATCTTCTATTCTGCTGTCATCATGACTCATGTTTGCAGTGGATCTCTATTCTTCCTTTGAAAGAGAATTCATTTGCTAGGCTCACAGGACTATGCTAGCAGTTTAAAAGCATGCAGCGTTTCTGAGTCACATAAATGTAGGTAGGATTTAAGGTGCTTCATTTCTTCTAGGAGAGAGGCAGAGTATTCCAACTGGAGAGCTGCTGGACAGTCCCAACTGTATATTGGCAGCTTTGCCTTTATGGGTCTTCTGGCCTGTCCTTCCAAAAAGAAAATTGTTTTTATAGCCCTGGCTTTGAAGTTGTTAATCATTTCTTTGCTGTCCTGGTGAGTTCTTGGGATTCTCCTGATCTTCTGTGTGGAAGCTGGATGCTTGCCAGCTGCACAGGTTGGTGTGAGCAATTCCCACAGGGCTCTTGCTGTAGCATCAGATATGTCAAGGCTGTTCTAACCTGCTGTTGGAATGTCTCCAAGTTCTTGTAGATAATCTGGTTGAATTCCATGTTTGTCTTTGGGGAGAGATTTCTGGGCCTCTTCCCACTTTTCGACTTGGTACTTGCCTGCGCAGGGCTCAGTGCCCATGGCCAGCACTGGAGACTGTTGAATCTGTTCTGCAGAAGACATACAGAGCTTAGATGTTGGTTGGGGGAGTTAAAGCTTTGTGTTCTGCTTGCATTGTGTCATTCCTCAGCATTTGGAAGAGCAAAGGGTTTTGGGGAGGGAAGTTTTTGGGGTTTTTTTGTTTTTTGTTTTTTTTTAAAGTATTTTTAATGCTGTTCCAATGGCAGCTGATGTGAAATACGGGATCTGTTAGACACCTCTCATACTAACACTGCTTTTCTATCAGGGAGTTGTCTGTGGGGTTTTCAGAATCTCTGCCCTCAGGTCACAGACTCCTTCCAAGGCTGTTTGTGAAGAAAATCACTGTAACCAATCTTTGGGATCAGAGACTGTAAGCAATCAGGGGGAGACAATGAAGTCAGGAGAGAGACTCCTTACCAAACAAGCATCAACTTCCAGTGGACCAAATCTCTGGCTTAAGCATGAGGTGCCTGCTTGAATCTGTGGGCTTTGTAGTCTGAGTGAAAAGCCAGAAAACAAACAAAAAAAGGCTTCAAATGACGTGCTGGAGGAACATTTTAGTGGAGATATTTCAGCCTAGCCAGTCATTACTCATCCAAAATCAGTGTTTGCACTTAACCCGTGTGGGAGGGACATTGCAATCCCATACTGTAGAGAGGAAGCACAAATAAGGGATATTGCCCTAGAAAGAAATGTAGATGATTTTCACAGTGAAAATAGCTCTGTGTGTGTGTGCTGTTGACCCTGTTCCCTGATACCAGTGGAAGATGCAACTGTTAACTTCAGCAGAATTTTGGTTAATAGTTCCTCTGCTTAGTTTTGAAATGAAAATAGGTGGTACGAGTCACATCCCTGGAGGTGTTTAAGAAACATGTAGATGTTCTACTTGAGGACATGGTTTAGTGGCATGTTAGTGATAGATACGGTTGGACTTGATGATCTTAGAGGTCTCTTCCAACCTTAATGATTGTGTGATAAAACTGCAAAGAAGTGTTGCTTGAGCACCTTAATGTCCTGAAGTCTCTGCTCCTTTTGCATGCAGAGATGTAACAACCATTCTGCTTCACCTGCACTTTGCTAAAGCTTTGGGCTTTTAAGTGCTTCTCAGGTTTGTTTAACATACATATTTAATGTATTCTTTTCCTGAGGCTTATAAAAAAAGACAGTGTATTTTCAAGTCTCTGAGGGAAGTAGAAGTATGACATTTAGGAGACCAAACAGACAGACCCTTGCACACTGAAGCCACAGTGTACCCAGCAAATGACTACAGGTAGGAATGACAGATAATTAAAGCTAAAATGGAAAACCTTGTGTATTATTTAAAAAATAGAGAGTAAAAGGTATGGTGCACATGCAGAACAGAGATTTCTTTAAATGAAGAGCTCAGCCTGATTACTGCAGAAGGTTGGAGTGACTTTTTCATCAGAGCTGTGCGTGTCAGGCCCTGTCTAAGCAGGAATCTATTTTCTCAGCTAATAAACATTTGTTCTTTGCCCGGGGTGCTAAACAACCCTGTTGTTCTGTTCCACCATGTGGAACACCTCAGGGAGCTTTACAAAGGAGACAAAAAAAAAAAAAGCAAGCAAGCAACTTGGCTGAGCAGAGCTTGTCATGTTTATACAGAGCTGGAACATGCTCCCCCCCTTCTCCTTTAAACTCCTTCATTGGTGAAACTACTCCCTGCCTGCTCTGAAGAGCTTCAAGTTGAGACAGTTCCTCTGTAGCAGCAAGCCCTCTCTACTGCCAAGGTTTCACCTTGGGGATCCCTGCAGTAATGGCAGAGGTGGGAGCCAGCATTCCCTTCAGGTTGGAGAAGGTCAAAGTGACCTGAGTAGCACCTTCATCCTCCATGGAGAAGGGTCTCCAGGAGGAACTCCCATGGCTCTCCAACCCTGTGTTTACATTGCATCTGGTTGCATCTTATTAATGGAAGTGCTGTACCAGCGTAAGCAAAGGGGTGGATGTAAACTGATGGATATAGGGAACTTCATGTGTGGCCACATCATTCTTGAAAAGTCGGAGCAGATTAGGAAAGAGGAAAGCTGTCTGTTTAATGATGAGCAGATACTTCTGAAGAGCACAAGATGTGGGTGGTGGTGTAGCAGAAGAGCACTCTGTGTGTGTGTGTGTGTGAAGCTGAGCAAGAATTAACCCTGTATTAAAGCAGCCCTGTCAATTAAAACCTGTAGACTCTTGTATTTACTTCCTGGCACTTAGGAAGGGCTGCTCCTTTTACTGTGAACATGGCACTAAGCTGATACCACATACAATATTGGTTGAATATGCTAGCAGCACAGTTTTCTAGCAGAGTATTTTCTATTGGAAAGAAAGGAGAAGGAGAAATGATGCTACAAGCCTGGTACTAATGCATCAGCTTCTTTTTTTGTAGTACACTCATGCCTTGCATGCCTTTTAAATGCAGCATGCAGTTTACCAGCTGTTGGGGACTTGTATTTGTTCCTTTTTGGAAAGTACAACTTGGTTTGATCCTCACTTTTAATACAGCAGGAAGGCTGGGAAAAAAAAAAATCACTGTTACACAAAACCCATCCAAAATGGTCAAGTGAATGAACTTTCTACATAGCATAGGCATGAAATGGAGAGCTATTTTCAGGCTTCTCAAAATTAGTAACTCATTTCCACCTCAGGTAAATGGAATGGTATCTTCTGCCCTGGCTTCTGGGTATCAGAGAGTTAGTACCACTTTGTTGCAATAATTCCTATGCAGAACATCAGATAACAGCAGATATCACAGAAGAGATAAAACTGGTTCACTTGAGGGTTCAACTCCAGTAATGTATTGTGTCTACCAAGAGCAGCACCTTAGCTTTTGTTAGGATGAATAGCATCCTTGATCTAGATACTTTTCATGCAAATTATAATAATAATCATGTACCCTATGCTGAGAAAGGTGATCTGATATCACTCCTAATTGGAGGATGGCAATTATTCTAGCATTATTGAAGGAAATCTGCAGTACAACTTGGATTCTCATCAGAGTAAAAAGGCCTAATTCTTTCCCCTGGCAAAGCAATCAAGCCCCAAATCAGAGTTTCAATTAAAGCCATGTCCAAGGCAGGATGTGGAGGTGGGTGCTGGCTGAGCCCTCTGCCTTTCTTTTTGTGGCCTTTAACAGAGGTGATAAGGCTTTCAGGGCAGTCTTGCACCTTCAGTGATTCACACCTTGGAAGAGTAAGCCCTGAAGCTTACCAGCAGGGTTTGAGAACTGCATTCCCCAGGCCATAATCATTTCTTGACCTCTCTGGGAGATTCAGAAATTGGGAGTGGAAGCTTTGGTGGGGTTTTTTGCTTTGGTTTCTTTACAATGCATCTGGAAGCATTTGTAATCCAGCAAGGGATTTTCCTGGTTGTGCCCCAAGCTGGAGCAGGAGGGAGCAGTGTGACTGCAGGAAGCTGTTTTTCAGCCATCAGATGTGAAGTAGTTTTGCAGTGGGAGGAGGATTCCTCCCTCCCACCCTCAGCACTCCCTTAGGAAATTCTCTTTGGGAATTGTGTTACTGTATTTGGCCAAGAGAACCATGCTCATTTTAAAAACATCCTGAGAAACAAGCCTTAGTGAAACTTTTATCAGATAGTTCTTTTTCATTCCTTTCTTTAATCTTCATAGCATCATAGGATACTTTGGGTTGGAAGGGACCTTCAAAGGTCATCTTTGTCCAACCCACCTGAAGTGAGGCAGGGACATCTTTGACTAGATCAGGTTGCTCAGAGCCCTGTCCAGTCTGACCTGGAATGTTTCCTGGGATGGGGCATCTACCACTTCTCTGGGCCAGTGTTTTACCACCCTCACTCAGTGTAAAAGATTTCTTCCTTCTATCTAGGTTAAATCTCCCCTCCTTTAGTTTTCAAGCCATTACCCCTTGTCCTGTTGCATGATTCTATGATAAAAGGTCTCTCTCCATCTTTCTCACAGGCCCCTGTAAAGTGAAAGGCTTCAGTAAGATCTCCCTGGAGCCTTCTCTTCTCCAGGCTGACTAACTCCACCTCTCTCAGCCTTTCTTCATAGGGGAGGTGCTTCAGGCCGCTAATTTTGTGGCTCTGCTCTGGACCTCTTCCAACAAGGCTGAGGTTGAGACTTTTGCCTTTGCTTCATCCCAGAGTTAAACATCACTGAAGTCCTTGCCATGGGTTGAATGTTCAACCATTACACAGAACATAAGCTAACTGCTGTACTGATTAAACAGCAGTTGTCAGCACTCCCCAAGTGAGTTGCCTTGAAGATATTCTTGTCAAGAGATAACAACAACCTCAGAGAAAGCAGAGGTAAATTGGTAATTAAATGTACTTATTACGGAATCTGAAACAGGAACACACTTCAATTTATAATTTTACTAGAGTGTGGGTTTTTTTAGTGGAGCTTTTTCAGTATTTTCCTAAGAACACGTAAATTTATTTCTGTAAATCAGTTTTTCGAATAGCACGTTTGCTTGTTCAAAAGCAGAGGAAACAAAACATATAGCTGGATGCTCCCACATGTAAATGTTGGACCTGAACAAGCCCAGGAGGTGTTTGTTTGCAGCTGCACACATTCCTGAGCTAAAAAATCTGGCCTATGCTTCAGAAATATTCCTTGGATCTCTCAGGATAAAAGACACTAGGTGAATTGAATTCTTTTTTATAATTGCTCTGCAGTGTAGCAAAAGTCAAGGGGAATTGTGCTTAGGAAAACCCAAACCAATCCTTTTTAAACCTGCTTGCATCAGTGCTCAGTGTGACTGCAGAGCAACTCTGTGAATGCTCCTAGAGAGCTCTTCTCTCTGCTGAGGAACTTCAAACCCTTCCTGAAGTTGTTGTTATGCAGAGCTCAAGGTCATCTTTTCTGTGGTTACATGCATTAAATTCATGCTGCTTTTCCACAGTTTACCTCTCAGTTTGGAGGAAGCACTGGCTGCAGCCCAGGGATGGAGCCTTTCTACGTGCATCTCCCTACTGCTTGTCCCAGTGCTGCAGCCCTGCTTGGGCCAGTGGGGATTTTGGGGGGCTGTGCAGCACAGGGACTGCTGAGCTATGCCTTGTGCTTGCTAAAAGCCAGAAATAGCTTTGAGAGCTCCATTCTGCCCTGTGAGCACCTGGGGAGCCAGGAGGGAAGCACTAGGTACTTGTGGTGTTCACTAGGAGGAATCCCTGCAAAGGTTGTAGCAGTTTTGTGCTTCCAGCTAACTGGTTCAATAAAGCACCTTGAATGTCAAAGGAGAGGTGTCTGTAGGTGCATACTGCATACATCAGGGGATAACACTGCCCTTGTAACAATTCAGGACAGCTTTGCTGTTCCAGCAGTCTTTGGCTGGTTAATTTATACAATATTGTGGTCCAGTACTATGTCCAGGGGTGGCAGAGTGAGCTAAGAGCCTGCCTCATGCTTATTTTTTTTAATTTTACTGTTATGACTAGAGGAAGAAAAACTATAGAATATTTGTAAAGACAGTATTTAAAACTTCTAAGCTTTTCCAGTGTGCTGGGCTGGGACTCTGCAATAGAACCATGTGTTGGCAGAGGCTTTTGAGGCTGGAAGAGGCTTTAGTGACAGGCTCTGAAGCAGGAGAGCAGAAGATGTGTGTTCTTAGCATTTTGTGAACAGGTCTGCTCCCTTGACCTTCCTTTGACACAGTCCACCTTGCAGTCAGATGCAAATTCTGCTGAATCCTTCTGTGAATAGGATGGAATAGCCTAATACTTGATGCTCTTAAAGTGCCAGACATTAGCAAAGGGACATTCTTCAAGCATTTACACACTTACTTTGAGTTAAGCATGGGAGGAATCCCAGTGAAACTGAGCTAAATGTTTGCAGGACGAGTTGTTGAATGATCCCTCAAGGCATGACCTTGTGTCACTAATGAGTCTGTTCCTGCAGCAGGGGTCAGAGGCAGATCCTTGTCTTGTATCCCAATGTATTTAGCTTTCCTGTGTTTGCTTTTGCATAACTACCACTGTATTGAAACAGTACATTAGAGTCTCATGAATTTGTCATCTGTGTCAAGTTGTATTTAGAATTTCTTTTTTAAAGCCCTTGAACTCATTACCACAGTGTTTACTTGGGTTCAGAGAGCAAACAGGGGAAACCTGTAGACCAATGTCTGTCAAGTGCATATAAATACAACTACATCCTCTGGTTCAAGAATCTAACAGGAGGCCAATGCCAAGAAAAAATATGAGAAGTATCTTTTGTTCTTCACTGCTGTCCTGATGGCTTTCCTTCGCTGGAACAGGGTACAAGAGGAAGAGGCTTGTGATCCAGATGATCAGAAGACTCTTACAGTCCTGAGGCACACTGAACTTAATGAGTTTGAATTCTCCACAGGTTAATAGGGATTTGAATGGTATAGGCTTTGAAGGAGAAAAGAATCAATAAAAGCATCTCTGGGGATGAACCCAGTACTTCATAAAATTGGTCTGGCCTATTCTTCTCCATGAGTAGTTACCAAGTTTTAGAATGGTATTTTATTCAGACACAAGTGGTTTCCTAATCTTAAGTGATACATCAGGTATACAGCAGGGTGATTTGACATCAGGAAATGGATGATCAAAGCAGAGATTTTGAGGACTGGTAAAGCTTGGTGATGAATTTTCAAGGATTTTCTTTAACCCTCTAGCGGTTTCCAGGAGAAGAACTTGGGCTAGTTGGGCTTTCTAAAAGGAAATGCAATCCAAAGGTGTGAATGTTGCTGTGAAGTTTTCCAGACCAGCCTGGTGTCTGTTTGCTTTATAGGACTGTGATTTTCTTATTTGGCCCATCTGTAAAACCCTTGGAACAATCTGTTTGAAGGTGTTTTATAGTTAACCAGACACTGCTGAATGGACTAGAGTCTATTAACCTCTAGTCCTTCAACTGGTGGTCTGTGATCCCTGCTGGCTTGCTGGTGCTGTCTCATGCAGCCTCATGACCCCTACATGCTTCTCATAGCTGCCATAAATGGCTTTGCAAAGCAGCTCCCTGAAGTTATTGATGTTCCCAGGAACAAAAATTCCTGAACCAGTTTCAGTTTTCCTCTGGACAGCCATATTCAGGCAGGCAGAAGAAGATCCTGTCGATCTTTGCATCTTAGCATTCACTGGTTAGAGCTCCAGGAGATCATTTGTAAGCAGGGCATCATTCCTCTTCCAGCTGAAGGCACTTTCTTGGATGAAAATCTCCACCTTCCGCACACTGAGAAAAAAAAACAAACTTCAGGAGTGCTTGTATGCTGCTTGTTCACTTCATATGTCTCTGCTCATTTCTGAATGAGTGTTAACCACTCAGAGGAGCCCAGCAGATTGCCACTGTCTAGTTTGAAAATTCAAATGCCTGGGAGAGCCAGCAGTGCAGATTGAGAGAGAATGTCCTATTTGACATCTAGGAGTGAAGGCGTAGGAAGTAGATCCTGTGTTTTGCCTGGATAGATTTGGTGAACCACAGATTTCCTTCAGTTACTGGTGGTAGTAACTGATGATGCAGGGGAAATCCTGTGGATTTCAGAAGCACCAAAGCATCTGTGCTAAAGCTGCATTCCCTGAAAACCAAGATTTTGTCATTAAATTAACTCCCCTTTTAATAGTATAGAAATTGAGTGTGTCATGGAAGTATTATCTGTTTATTTACTAAGAGTATCCTGCCTGTAAACACTTAAAGAACAGTTAAAAGTGATAAACCCAGCTGTTCTGGGGAGGCTTTGGTTAACCTCAGCTCACACTGATTGGAAGAAAGCAAGTTAAGACATGGGTGTGACTTTTAGGATCAGACCCAGGGCTTTGCAAATCAGCCATTGGCATGATATTAATGAGTATTTACTTTAGTGTAAGGAAATAATACATCTGTGGCATGCTCTTTATCTCTGTAACAGCTTTTTTTTTTTTTTTTCCTTGAGGAATTTGATAAAGATGTAACAACTGTGGCTCCAGAAGCCTAAAGTGAGACTCTCTTCTGGTCAGATGAATGTTACACAGATTTTGTAATGCCTGTGCTGGTGCCTGTTCCAAATGCTTAATCTTTTTTTTTCCTTTAAAATGTCAAAAGCTCACAGATTCTTTGCTGATTCTATAGTGGTAGCATTATATGCCACTGATGAGATGTTAGTGTGATGAATATGGTGGGGAGATCTGATCTGCTGGACAAGACATAGTTATGCCATTGGGTTTCATGTGTTAATGTCCATACTTATGGGCACCCAAAAGCCAGAGCGGGGAGTGCATGAAGCATTCAGACCCACAGTGGGTGTCTGGAGGCATGGTACCCCCAGGATAAGAGGGAGGAGGCAACTGCACAGAAGTGGCTGTTCTGTATGCTGACAGTAGAAGAATGTTATTGATGACTTGTGCAATCCAAAGGTATGACATGGAGGCCTTTGTTGTTGTTTTGTGTCCTGATTCCAATCTGGTCACAGAAATTGTTTATGGATGCATGTGATCTCCATAGAGCAAAAGTGCCTCTTTTCTCAGAGTTTGGAGAACATCTCCCTTGCTTCAGCACAGGATGGCTGCCTGACCTGCCATCCAGTGACCTCCAAATTTTTAAATGTCAGAGGAACATCTCTTGGAGAAGGCTTTACTCTTTTTGCCAGTGTTTTGGGGGTGCAGAGTTTCTGTGGTTCCCGTTATCTCCCTAAGCTCTTTGGAGATGAGTCCTTGTTTTTCTAGAATGCATTCTCAGAAACTGTCCAAAAAAGCAGTTGTCTGTGGTTAGCAAAAGCTTGCACGTATTGGTTCATGTTGCAGCTGATCAGTTAGTCTCAAGGACAGTAATGAGTATGAGAGAAAGGTGACATTCAGACACAGGTAAGAGGTTTCCAAACGAGAGCAGCAGAGGAATGCGGGTCAAGAGTGGTGTCCTTGTGCTGTGACATAGCCTTGCTGCATGTGGTGGAGCAAATGCAGTTTGGCTGTTAACAGTAGGCAGTGATTGGTGATACAGAAGGACAGGTGTCTTCTAGGAACAGATTGAAGTCATCTTAGTCTCTCTGATGCATCAGTGCTCCTGGTGACAATGTCATGATGGCATCACTAGCATCCTTACTTGAGACTTGCAGTTTCATCAGTGGTTGGGTTAAATGAGACTTGCAGTCATTAGGGCTAGTGATCATTAGGTTTAACCTTACTACTGAGTATCAGAAGGAAACCTTTCTCTGTCTCTCTTTTGTCTGATTATGGTTACTAATATTTTTATTAATATTTGGCTTTTCTGGGGAGCATGTTTTTGAGGAAGGCTGTTTATAGAAGGGAGAAGGTGTGTACCCAAATCTGTGCTTGGGGTGGGTGGGCAGACTTTGAAACCATTAACATGACTTGGTGTGCAGGTGAGAACCTCTAGATGTCTTTGATAAACACGGACATGGTTTTCTCACTGAATTAAGCAAAATGTAGTGCTCTTGTGTTTTTCTAAAAACTTCAAGAATGGGCCCAGAAAAAGATGTCCAAGAGAAGGGAAGAAGACATGTTTGTCAGGGGACTTATCCTGGATCAAGGTAACACGAGGAACTAGTCAAGCTCAGTCCTTTTCTGATTTATGCAGTGCTTGGTCAGTCAGGTTCTGTCTTATTTATATCTGTAGCTGTCTTTCACTCCAGTATGTCCTTTTTACCTCTTTGGAAGCATCAGCTAAAGTATCATAGATAAAGATATTTTTGCCTTGATGAAATGTGCTGCTATTTCCAATGTTTTCTGCCGTTACTTATCTTGAAGATCCACTGAGGAGTGCAGAACAGGGGGAATCACTTGGAAATGCAATTGTATCACAAAATATTTCTTCCTTTTTGCTAATCTTCATCTTTTAAAATATCATCATGTTAATACATCTGCAGTTCTGTGCTAGATAGAGTGGAGAAGCTCTTAGTGCTGTTTGAACAAGGTACAAATCTCAGCACTTAATGCACTGATGTGTTTTGTCCTTGCCAACAAGATAAATACAAGCAGTTTTTGTTCTAATACTAGTGGACAAATAGTGCTAACTAAATTGCTAGAAGGGGGAATCAATAAGATACATCTACTTTTAATAGCCCATTTGCCAGTGTTATTTTTAAATCTATCTATAAAGTTTGGGGATGGATGATCATTGCTCACTTTACCTCACAGTATATTGTCTATCACTAATGCTACAATTCAAGGGCACAGTGAGAAGGTCAGGAGTTGTAAAACAAACTGACAACTGAGCATGGCAAAGGGAAATTTATTGTTTTAAAGTGGTTTATGTTTAATCTTAATAGAGATTTGCTCTGTAGAAAATAACCTTTTCTTGAGTTATGTAGTGGCTTTTACCTCTGAGGATCCTTAGAACACTTTTTCCCTTTCATTTTATAAATGAAGTTGAGAGGAAAATGAGTGATTTGGTTATGCCACTTACTCTTTGGTAACTGCATATTTTCCCCACTCCTCTACTTCATGCATTTCCATGGCAAATACAATAAATCAGAAGATTTCTAGAGAGTTTTTTTAAACTAGCTGCATCCAACAATTGCTCCCAGGAAGCACCCCAAGAGCACTGCCATTTCATCTCCATAAATTTTTGTGGATACAATTTTGTTTCAGTAGAACTTGCCACTGAGTTTGATATCCTATTGAAAACTTGATGTATAGCAAATGGATTTGTTTCTAGCTGCAGGGCTGAGTGGGAATGCTCTGCAGGCATTGCTTTTCAGGATGGGACAGTGCTTGACTGCTCTCAATTTACACATGCTTGAATTTTCTATTTCCAAAAATACAGTTTCCATCTATACTGACTAAAATTTTTCTTAGGAGGTTTTAGAATCCAATAAAAAGGCATCTGATTTGTGTTTTCTGTTCTGGTTGTTTTTTTTTTTAATAAGAGCTCTGTCTTCTCAGAAAAAAAAACAAACAACAAAACCCACAAAACAAATTGTGCTGGGATTTGTATCTGTGTCCCAAAGCAGATGGATGTGGTTAGATAGGGGAACAGCTTTCCCAAGGACCTGGTGCCAAGTGTTGTGAGCCCACCCCTCTGTCTTATGCTCAGAAGAGAAAGGCCACTGATTTCCAGGGGGGATATTTTGGCACCTCTGCCCCTCCCAAAGTGCAAGGATATGAATAAAGGGGTAAAGGCCTCTTACCTTTTCTCCTTGGTGCTTAGTCCTTGCCTGTGGCCATGTTTGTTTATGAGAACTATACTTGAGAGCAGCTGGGATGGGCTTGACAATTTCGTCAGTGTTAAGAGACAAACAGATCTTTCCTACATATGTGTTGTCCATGTGTTTTCTCTTTTATTCCTCTCTTTCTTTGGAATGTTTTTAGTATGAGCAGGGTGATGAAATCTTCCCCTTTTTTGAGCCTGTTTGCAGAGCTGTCTTCCTTTTGTGGGGTATCCCAGGACAATAAACCACTTTGTGCCGTATGAGTCTAACACCAAATTAGAGCAGAAGGGTGATGTGGAAGGCTGACTGCCTTAGTCTCAGTGTATGTGGGAGAAATACAGATGATAACTCTTTATTTTAAGGAAGAGGCTGTTATAAATTGGATGTCAGGAGGAATTTATTCACTGAAAGGGTTATTAAGCATTGGCCCAGGCTGCCTAGGGAGGTGGTGGAGTCACCATCCTTGGAGGTGATGTGGTCCTTAGCGACATGGTTTAGTGGCATGGTGGTGATAGGTAGATGGTTGGACCTGATGATCTCAGAGGTCTCTTCCAACCTTAATGATTCTGTGATTCTGCAAATAAGCTGTGGATGAGACTTTATCTAAAACAAGGTGATAACCTCCACAATCAATATTAGAAGGACTATAATGCAAATAACACAGTGGGGCTGTTCTGTCCACACAAGATTTTGGCTGATGCACATGTAGCAGTTATATGTGTAACAAGGGCAAGTGCAAGCTTTAACCTCTGGTCTGGCCAGTATCTGCCAGCAGGCTAAATGCACACTGGTGTTGGAAAACAGGGATAAACCAAACAGTTTAGGATTAACTCAAATTTTCTTTAAATGCTTTCTGTTCAAGGAGAACCTCACAGTGCCTGAAAACATCTGAAGTTCATGCTAAAGCTCAGCTAATGAAAATTTCATTACAAAATTTAAGTGGGTCTTAAATCTTTTCAGGTAATCTGTGACTTTTGAAGCCCAAAATTCCAAATGGAAAGAGTAATTATTGTTATCTTAAATGTTTTTGAATACAATGCCACCAAAGGAACTTAGTTTAGTACTTTAAGGTAAAATGATAAAAATCTTTAGGCCAGCAGTTCAGACATAAAAGGAGAAGAAAGGGAAATAAATACCAAGATTGATACCTTTATTATAGTTCTCTTGCAACTGGAGAAACATCTGCTGTAATAACAGAGGCTCCTTTCATAAAATACAAGGTATTCCCAAACACTTACAAGTACTGTGCATGTAAGTGTATTTTCATCTTCCAATAAAGAGAAAGATCTGTACAAAACCTGGATCAACCTCTGCAGTGTAAGTTCATCATGAATTCAGACACACAAAATGATGGTCGTAGGAGGTGAAAAGCTTGGCTCTAGCTCTTGTCCACTTGGCTGCTGCAGACATTCTTCAGCAGTGAGGTTGAACTTGCAATTTGAAGACATTTGGGTTTGGGGAATGGAGAGAAGCTGCTAGAAGTGTCTGCCCTGTTCCTGAGCTGCAAGGCAGTGAAATTTTGGGGCAAGTTGGTTCTTGAGTGAAGACTAAATAGCTATACCTAGGTGAAGTTCACCTCAGCTTTCAGCAGTAATTTGAATTCTCTCTGAAGCACCAAAGTGATTTTTTGGTTCTTTGATGAAAGAGCCAGCCAGGTCTTGATTCTTCTTGGGGAAAATGAATCCAGCACTGGCATTGTGGGGTTTTTTAATTGTTATTAAATAAATAACCTGGGTTAGGGTGTGTTTCAGAGCTCGTTACACCCTTTTGTGTTGTGTGGTATCTGGGGCTGGTAAAATAATACCAGTGCCAACAAGGCGGGGGGAAGAGGAGCCATTTCATGGAGGATGAATATAGAGTTTCTGTCTTCATCTGTTAATTGGAGAAGAAGAAAGAGGAAGGCTTGCTTGAGAATTGCTCATCAGAAATAAGTAAAAAAAAAAGAAAAAGTGGAGCTCCTTATGCTCATATGATAGAATGCTTTGCCTGTATGGTACATAAAATTTTGTCTCTAAATAAGCTACAGGAACTGAAGCTGGTGTGAATTTAAGTCCAGGTGGTTACATCCAAGTCTTGCTCAGGATAGGAAGGAAATACAGACTTGAGGATTCATGTCAGAGCTAGGGCCAGGGCAAGCATGGAGAGGACATGGTTACATGCTCAACTGCTTCAGCTCTTTGCTAAATGAGCACATGTCTGTGGGTCTCTGCCACAGAACAAGGAGTGTGAAACATCTCAGTGAGTAACTGTCCACCTGGACACTTGTTCGGCCCCCCCCCCTTTTTTTTTTGAGAACTGTGAACAAAGAAAGAAAGTTAAAACCCACTGATGGGTTTTAGCCCTGGCTGTCAGTTGATGACACTATCCAACTGCAGTTCAGCATGATGATATGAAAAACAAAGATAAGTGAAGAGGAAAATTAATGGAGATGTAAGAGGAGACCTGCAGTACTCCATTGCTTTAATTAATGATGGGAGTTTTCTAATGGAATAGACAAAAACAATTAAGGTCACTCATACAGTTTAAAAGCAATTTCTTTTTCTGCTTTACTTAAGGAAAGTTCATACCACGAGTTCAGTCTTCATTTAACTGATTATTTCCATATGGACTGACTTTCTGTGCTCAACTGATGTTAATCCAGCTGAAACCTAAGCAGGTCTTGATTCTCATTCTTAGCACTGCAGAAAATGCACCTGTTTGTGTGCACATTAATTGCATCTCAGTGCAATGTCTACCATTTGGGGAGGAATTGCTATAACTCTGCTTAAGAGCAGGTTATTCAAATCACTGCTAGGCTGCTGCAGTGGAGTGGGCTTAGAAACAAACAGGATTCTCTGCATCTTGTTGATCATTCAAAGACATTTCCTTTTTTTTTCTCTGTATTTAGAATAGTAATGAAATTTAAACTAAGCTAGGAACTTAATAGAAATATTTACAGTGCAGATGAAATAATTTGTGGTGTTAAGACAAAAGTAAACATTGCCAAGAAAGGATTGGAAAGCAGGATTTCATTCCAAAAGAAATAACCATCATATTCTTTGTCCCATCTTCCAACTTCTCTCCCAAATGCATGTTTATGTAGATTAAATAAAACATACAGCTCTATATCTCTTTCAGATTGGGGTCAGAGAGCCTAACTAGCTCAATCTGTACAACATAAATGAAAAATACAAATATTTTAACAAGTGAGCAGCTGCTGCATTTTCACTTCTTGGTGTATGCCACACTCTTGAAAGGAATGGGCAAGGAAATTTGGGCTGGAGGGGAAGGAGGGAGGAGAGATGCTATGTGAAGAGAGACTGAGAAAATGTGTTAAAATGACACAGCTAGAGAGAATCTGTTTGAACAGGGGAGATTTACAAAGTTTTGTCCTACTCCATGGCAACTTGGGTACACAGAGCAAACATGCCATCAGAGTAACATCAGGCAGGTAAGCCTGGTGCCAAAAACTGAGGGAGCAATGTGAGGGGGTGGCTGACACTGAACTACTTGCCGCCTGACAGAGGAGGGAAGAGAAGATTTGATGCCTATCATGGGCTGCCACTAGCTCCTCTTCATAGTGACTGGGAAAAGCAATTATTGTCTGCTTTTTCCTCTTCTTGAGGATGAATGAGCTTGGAGACAGCACACAAGAGCTCATCTCCACCAGGATACCCTCGAAGCTAGCCAGTCCCAGCTGCTGGTTCCACTGGTGAAACTGCAGCTGGGACAGGCTCATCCCCACAAGGGTGACTCAGGTTTGGGCAGGGAGGTGAGAGGCGTAGAGCTGATGGACTCAGGGGAATCGCTAGTATTGGTGTAGTGGACAGAGATGCTGACTGGCTGCCCCATGGCCCAGTATGACTGCTTGGGAACATTGGAGGGTGGTGGAGGCCAATTTGATCCATTGTCGTATGTCCTCTATAGGCATTGTGGTTTATGTTAAAAGCAGTTAATAGGATTGTGGGTAGTCAAAGTTTTGGTCAAAGCCAAATAGAAGATCCTGTATGTACTTGCAAAACTTTTTTTCCCATTATCACCACTGTTCACTGATGACACAACTTTTTCTTTAAAACCCAGGCTCCTTGAAGTGATTAAATTACAAAGTGATTTAAATAAAGCTTCACAAACCCAAATTAGCCCACCCAAAATGCTGAGTTTAGTCTTCCTGCTTGCAGAGAATGTTTTGAAATAAGACGTTGATGCTTTCCTAGGACTTAAAATGTAAATAAATACAGCTATCTCCACATTTATTATCATACATTTATTTTTATAAAGCTCCTTTCTGGAAGCCTGTTTACTTTATGGCTTCTGAGAAGATCTAGATGGTTGTAGTAGTCTGTTCAAAGATGCCAGAGTTTTCTTCTGATTACACTTAACTTGTGTTAATAATACATTTACCTCTAATTCCAAAATATTTCTTAATCCATATGATAGCTGCAGGTTTCTTACTAATAGCTTTGAAATTAGGTGTATTTAATTATAGTTGGATTAAGCACAGGAGTGTGAACTGTGGAACAGCCTTGGAGGCAAGGTTTATGTCCTACTTGGGGGTGGTAGGAGCAGGAAGGTGACCCAAGGGTTTGCAGGCTCCTCTGTAGACTCACTTCTGTGTTGTGTTGCCTGACTCCTGATTTCTACCAGGTTGCACATGGTGATATGTTTCTATCAGCTGTGAATATAAGCTCTGACTCTCTGTTATGCTCAAAAGGTGGTAAGCACACTGCAATTGAGGTGGTTGGGAAAGGGAATTGTTACCGAGGGAGTCCACCCCCCCCCATTTTTGGCCAGCTCCAGCACTGCGTAGATGAGAGTAGAGCTTGGCAGCCATTCAGGGCTAAAGTGCCAGACTGTATTTTCCTTTCCCAAATTAAGCATGCTGGTAGCGTGTCTGTGAGAGGTAGTGGTTCCTGGCTCCTAGCTCGTGCTGAGTTTGGAAATCACTGGAAGCCAGGAGCTATTGAGTGCCAGTCCAAACTGACCTTCAGACCGCAGCATGCCAGCTTGGTTGAGAGCAGCCTGGAAATGGAGAGAACTCTGTGTGAAGGCTCATTTTTAAGATGTTTTACCTTGTCTATGCTCAGACTTTTCCTCCCTGTGAACTTTTAAATAATTCCCTATATTTGCTCACTGAATGGTAGCTTGGCTTTTTTTCCTGTCCAGGTTTTTGCCTCTGAAATGAGGCTGCAGACATGATGTTATATGTCTCTCAACCCACCCAACTGGCTAGTCAGGGAGGGAGAACACAGCTGCTGCTGGGCCTGACTTCTTTTCTGCAGGATGCCAGAGAGAGATTTCATTTCCAAATCCAGGTCCTAGGTCTAATTCTTTACATGCTTATTCTTTCCAGCCATTTTAAGACGGGATTTCCACATTTTCTAGCCAAGGTGCAAGCTTCAGAAAGATTCTCCAGGCTGCTGAGGCTTCATCTAGCTGTCCTTTTCTCCCATTCCTGGGGAGTGATGTTTGCATGCTGTGGTGCATAAATCCTTGCAACTGGTGCAGGTACTCTGGAACTTCTGGGTGCTTACAGATAAAGAGTGGTGCTGATATCTTAATCCCAGTCATCAGACCAAACCTTTTAATTACTTTGGCTCTGAACTATGCCTCTTCACTACTTCCATCCCTGCTAAACCTTTGGCAACTAGAAGCTGCTTGGCAAATGCTAATGCTCCCCTGTTCTAGTACAGGGCATGTGTTTGGATGTATCTTGCTGTGGTGCTTGTGGTGCTGAGGCCAGTTGTGAATGCTGTGCCAGGCTGATGAAGCACCTTTCAGGCTCTGCTTCCTTGCCATTTATATGGTGTAGCTAAAAATCTTTTTCCTGGAGTTTTCTTTGCCTTTTGCTTCCAATTTCCTGCTGCCATGGTATTGGTGTATGTCACTGATCTGCAGCTGATTTCCGTTTATTCAAGATAGATGTATCAGAAAGGAGTGGCAGTAAGAGTAGTAGTGAGATCCCATGAGTTCTTCCAATGTGGGAGCTCCCTGAGCACTTCCCAGGTTAACAAAGCAAAGTTGTTAAGTCCTGTTGCTATTTTTATAAGGATTCATCCATCCTTTCACATGTTCTGCCCTCAAACCCTCTGAAGTTTAGGCCAAGCAGAAGCTACCTCTGATGTTCTGGGCTGTCTTTTTTTTCCCACACATACTTGGTCAGCCTCTTCCGTTGCCATCCACAAATAAACACAGGAATCAAACTGTGCTCAAGTAGGTCAAGCTCATTGATTGCAGTGGGACTGTGGCAGACCTAAGTCAGCAGAATATCTGCCCCATGTTTTGCTAAAGTTGTTGGCAGAAGGTGGGTTTGTATAAGCTCAGCAGAGCAGAGACTGTCTTTACAGGAGAAAAATAACACTTAGGACAGCAGTCCCTAACTCCTTTTTCTCAGAGGTGCAGCAATAACAAATATCCTAGCCCAGCACTTAAAAGGATAACCACATCTCTCTTTCTTCCCCCAGATGCGAAGGGGAGATATATTTAGAATAAAGCCATTTCCCCACTATCACCACGCACAAACAAAGCTCTGCAGTTGTAGAAATAACTTGATGGAACGTGCAGCTCATGAGAATCTATGGTGGGAACAGCTTGGAAGAAAATCTTCCAAGAATACCTAAGGAGAGTGGAGCCTTTGCAGTGGGAGCGCTACTGCAAGATTTGGCTTTTCTAAAACCATTCTGACACTTGCAAACTGAAGGAGAGAGAACTGGAAGGTAGAAAGGGAGGAGGGGGAACAACAAAAACCTTTCTTTGCTCTTCATTCCCCTTTGTGCCCAAGTTTCCATGCTATTCTCTTGTAAACTAAGTCATAAAAAATGAACAAGTGGTGGAAATTCTCTAGCTAAAATTCAGATTTCCCCCTTCTGTTTAGCACCATCAGAGAGCCTTAGAGATGCCCTCTGCAAGCCTGAGAGCTGCTGAACATACTTTGGGAGCCCCTGCCAGTGATTTGGACTCTGAACTAGCCCTTTCTATTCCATTGTTAGGACAAGAGGGAATGGGAGCAAGTTGGACCGTAGAAGGTTTAGTATTAACATGAGGAAAAACTTTTTTACGGTAAGGGTGACGGAGCACTGGAACAGGCTGCCCAGGAGGGCTGTGGAGTCTCCTTCTCTGGAGACATTCAAGACTTGCCTGGACACATTACTGTGTGACCTGGTCTAGGTGATCCTGCTCTAGCAGGGGGGTTGGACTAGATGATCTTTCTAGGTCCCTTCCAACCCTTAACATTCTATGATTCTGAGACATCCTTCCAGGCAAGGGCAGCACAAGCACTGAGGTGCCAATGGATGCCTTCCTCTTGCAAACAGACTGCAGGTATTTTTGTACCATTGCCTCATAAGCAAACTTGGGGAGCACTGATACAAGCTAGAAGTAATCCTGTGAATGGAGGATAATCTATCGAGGGCTGCTTCATTTCTTCCCAAAACATCAGCTGAAAATAGCCATTGATCCCCCCCCCTCCATTTCTACCTCCCCTAGAACAACTGTGCACAGAAAGCATATAGATGACACCTGCTCTCCAAACAGCATCCAGATAGGTGCATTCTACACCTATCATCATGCTGAGAGCCTCCAAATCTGTCCTTACTCTCTGATTTTCCTTAAGATGAGCACTCTGTGGTATTCCATGTAATACTTCTGTGTGTGAGGAGCTGAATCTGTGAGAGCAGATTAAGTCATGGACTTTCAGAAATAGCTTCAGCTCCTCTGCCTGAAACTGCAAACTGTACTTGAGCCTTGGAGCCTGCTCCCCCCCAACACAGTTCAGCTTCAGCAGTGCTGAGTTCAACTCTCTGCAAAGGAACCCACTGTCAGAAACAACTTTTCCCAGTTGAAAAGACCATTAAATGAGGGGCTGGAGGGTTTCAGATGTTCAGTGTTCTCACTACACTGCTGCACAGCTTGTCTTCAAAACACTGTAATAGTATTACATGCTAATCCCAATTACATTCCAAATATCCCTGTGTGTTGACTGCTGGTACTCTCTCTTTTTCAGTCTTAATTACACTGGAGCTGAATAACTTTGCATTCGCACTGGATTATTCATGAATAGCATGTTGAGTTGTGCTCTTTCTCCTTTTGCAACAGGATTCTGCTGTTAGAGGGTTGGTGTGGTCTGGAGCAAGAAAACAGCCTCAAGTTGCACCAGGGGAGGTTTAGATAGGACATTAGGAAAAATGTCTTCCCTGAAAGAATGGTTAAGCATTGGAACAGGCTCCCCAGGGAAGTGTCCCTGGAAGTGTTCAAAAACTATGAAGATGTGGTGCTTAGGGACATGGTTTAGTGATGGACTTGGCAGTGTTAGGTTAATGGTTGGGCTCAATGATCTTAGAGGTCTTTTCCAAATTTAATGATTCTACAGGTTCTTTCAAGTTTTGAGGAAATACTTTAAAGTCTGTTTTATCATCCTTTTACCCTATGCAGTGAGGAGGTGCGAAGACTGCCAGTATTTTCAATAAACACTGCAGGTGTATCAGGGGTTCACATGGATGTGTCTCCTAGTGATTTTGAGTGGCATACATTGGACAAGGAGAGTAAGCAAGCGTTTGAGGAGTAGAAAGAGCTGCTTTAGGGGTTAGTAATATTGAAACTGATCAGCTTTGCCTTTGGTTCGTGATTAAGAATAACCTTGCCTCATCAGCAGGATGGAGATTGACGCTCCAAGAACCTTGCAAGTCATGCTGTGTTTTGGGGTTTAAAGGGGATTTTAGAGGAGGAAGGTGGTTTGGTTTATTCTTGACTTGTAAATCCTTAGAGAGGTAGAATTATGGATGCAGCAAAGCCTACAGAATGGGTCTGCTTTCTGACTTGGACACCTTCCCGTGATGTCGTATTTGAGCCCATGTGAAGTGGCCACTGGTGGGTAGTGCTGTGGAGAGGCTCTCAAGACAGGTTTTGCCCCTTTTCCCCTTTGGCTTGAGGGGTAAATAGATGTTACTCCTGACCTGTTCCAAAATATATGCAGTATTACTGAAAGGACAAGGCCACATGTGCTGGCTCATACTGACCTTTGTAACCGTACACCTGAGATGCTCAAGTCTTAGGGACATGGGTTGCTTGGTGGGATCATGTGAGTCAAAACTTGCTTCAGCTGAGATTGAGGATTGGAAGGAAGTTATTGAGCAGGTTTGTGAGGTTAAGGTACCCTGACTGTGTGCACAGATATAAAACCAAAATTTCATGTCAGTGGTTTATTTGGGTTGTGTTAACTCTTTTTTTGCTGGATGTTTAGACCTTTATCTAGGTTTCTCTGGGGTTTTTATCTCTGTTCTTCCTCTCCATTAGCTAAGCCCCTTTCTGAAATGTTTCTTGCTGCTTTTCTTTTTCAAAGCACTTTGAATGGGAGTTGTTTTCTTTCCCCTTTTGCCAGCTATGGCTGTCCCCTGTATCTGACTGGAGGAAATGGTTGCTTCCTACCCAAGCTCACCCTGTGTAACCCTGCTTCAGCTGCTCACACCAAAAGCCTGGGATTTTCTCAGGACAAACTGAAAGGCATATGCAGGAAAACTTATTCTTTTTTGTTGTTGGTGGTGGTGTTTTTTTGTTGTTGTTTTGGTTTTTTGGTTGGTTTTTTACCCACTGGGGAACTGGAAAACTTCCTATTTGGATTCATTATGGAGGTCTAATGAATTGCTAAAGTTAAAGAGAGTTCTTTAAATTAATCTCAGCTCTGATTTTCTTTTTAGATTGGGGTTTTTCTCTAGCCTAAGCTGGCAGGAAGAGAGAAGACCCCTCAGTGAGAAAAGTAGAAAGGCCTATCAATGTGTATTACTCTATTAAGCTTTAACCAAAATGAATTAGAAACACTCAGGGGACAGTGTTTTATATGGAACAAAGCCTCAGTTAACTTCCATTACTTCATTTAAAACATTTATGTGTGAGAAGTTGACTTAAACAGTAGAGATATAGTCAGTGAATTAAATACCAATATAATTTATTGTATAATTGTGTTTAGGAAACTGTCCCCAAGATTATTGTCCTCATCTACAAAGCCAGCTTAGGAAATACTTGCTGTGCTCTTTCATTCCTAGGCATCTACTGTAGTTTCCTACCTCCACCCTGAGCCTGTGTAGCTCTTTGCAGGGCTCTGCTGGAAATCAGGTCTCTGATCATTTGGTCAGCGTAGTTAATTTGTGTTTAAAATAAGAATAATAAGGGTGGTTTTATTTGGGGAGTTTGAGGAGAGGCTAGAGGGATAGCCCAATGCATTTTTGTTACCTGCTAGGGAAAATTACTGTAGAACTTAACTAAGGTGGGAAATCCTGCTGCATCAGGAGTAACAAATGGGATGTTAAATCCCATCAGCTTCCCCCAAAATAAGTAAGAACTGAAAGCCTTGGATCCCTGGCAGGATTGAGTGAGATAGCAGGATATGGGCTGGAATTGGGGGAAGGTTTGCTGGTGCTACCCAAGTGGTTTTGCTCTCTAGGGAGCTCAGCACAGCTCCTTTCTCCTTGCTTCGTGCTCTCCTGCACTCCTTGTATCTAAAAGCATAGGCATGTAACTTGTAGGGCCTCTTTCTCTGCACATGCTAAGAGTGGACAGATGAAATAGGGATCCTTATTTTTATTTTTTCTTTATTTTTATTTTGCCCTTTCTTTTGTGTAGCTGCTGCCGTATGCACTGCTGTTGAATGGAAAGCTTTGAATGTCCCATTATCCTGTGACCTACTTAAGAGCATTGGAGTAGATTATGGTTGCAGTTCATTAGAGGGAGAGATTTAATATCTAGAAGAACATGATGACTAATACCGAGGAATTTATATCATAGCAGTCATACATATTTACAGTCCATCACTCTGGGTTTTACACCAGTGATTCTGTACAAGCATGTAGTATGTCCTGCTCTGTCAATTTGGAGTAGCCTTTGACAGCACATAGTGTTTAGCTGATGTTTTGCTTTCTGAGGAGGTACAGCTCCATTTAGGCATTGATCCACCTGTTTAGAAGCAACCAGAGGCCTTTGATGTGAAGTGGGTGATGCTTATGGAGAAAGCTCATCTGTAATGGAGTTAGTGTTGTAAAAAGAGATGCAGTGCGTGTCGCTGCTCCTAAAACATGCTGTTTGCCCTTGATAACTCTGTGATTACTGTGCCATCCATACCAGCTCCTGCAAAGAACTTTAAATGCTAGATGCATAGCTATATGACAGCAAAATCAATTAAAGGCAAGCTGCAGAGTGTTCAGAAAGGCTGACACTATACATATATAGATATACAGTGTTTCTGGCAGAGCTTATAATAAACACTGCAAGCCTGCTTTGCCAGGCAGACTGCTAGCTAAGGCCTTCTCTTGCATTAGGTCCAAATTTTCTCCCATTTTTACTTGGTTTCATTGCTAGCAGTGTTGAAAGCAGAAAATGCTTAGGGAGGAGTTTCTTCCAACAGAGCCAAATAAATGCTCTGAGGCTGTGCGTGTCGTGAGTTTAGCCCTTGTGCCACTTGTCCCCATCACACCCTTGGTGAGATTGTTCTGATGCAAATATTTTGAGTGTTATTTTTGGCATCTTTGCATTTTTCTTTTAACACAAATAAACCAAATTCTCTGCTGCAGACCCAGAATAGCCTCCTCTTTGATCTTGGCTGTAGTAGCTGAGAAGCATAAGGAGGAAGGACACAGAATTGATGAGAGTGGTGTGTGTGCGTTTTCCTTGCATGGATTTTTTGCTATTATTCATGTCTATAGTATGCAGGAATGCTAGTTGAGGCTGCAGCAGTTGAGCTTTCTGTTTTCTGGACAGCACCTCCTGTATGCAGCAATGTCTCTGGGTTAGCTCTCCATAAGAAAAGGCTGGGAGTTACATACAGAACCATTTCTGAGGGCCACTCTTCTTCCAGGTTTCTTTTCCCATTGTGAATTAAATCCTCTTTCAGACCCAACAGTAAGGTGAAATGAGGTATAAGGACTCACTTGGGCTCCTCAGCCAGCCCTTCAGCTGGCAGGCTGGCAGAAGGCCACCAAGAAGCAATGGTAACTGTGCCGATTTGCATCAGCTGAGGCTCGGCCAATAACCCTTTTAAGCACTTGGAAAGAGTCCCTGAGAACTAATAGGCTGAGAGATTTTAATCCCAGTGAAAGGGGAGGGTGATTCTGGCTGGCCTTTCCGTCTTCTGGAAGAGGGAAAAGGAAAGTGGGGAATGGTTGAGCTGAAATGATCTGAAAGGAAAGCAGGTGTCAGCAGGGAAAGCTAAGTAAGAGACAGCAACTCACCTGCCAGGCTTCTGGCTCCTCAGCCAGATCAGAGGATCAATTTTTTTGTTGCTAACTTGCTCTAGTCCTGTTAAGACATATTAAAAGGGGGAGAAAGAGACCAACAAGAACAACAAAATCTTCTTATTCTAGGTTTAGATATGATTTATTACCACTGTCCACACTGAACTGGTCTTACCCTCTGCATTTTGATGCCCTTGAGGATTTGCTGTCCCTGTCCTGGGAGTGTCAGATGTGTCTGGCACTGGATTCCAGCCCCCTACAGCTGGTCTGATCCATGATGTGGTCCTCAGCAGGCTCCAGGCAGGCATCAGCCGGCCCAGCTGGCTCTGTGGCATGGCAGGCTCACAGGGAGAAAGGGCAGAGAGCCTGGCAGGGCTTATGTATAATACACTGTCCCATCAAAGCCTTCAAGAGGATGGTGAGTGAGAGCTTGTCGTGGCTGTCTTTCCCACAGGAAAGGAGACAGGAGGATACTAACCACCTTCAAGGAATGTGTTTAACAGATTGCAGGAGCCTGTGCTGCAGACAACTGCAGTTGCAGTTCTGGAATCAGTACAGCCCCAGAAGTTCAGAGTCCCATGACAAATCACTCCTGAATGAAAATCTCTCCTGGATAAAGTGATACATTTTTCAAGCAAGCACTGGGTTTAGGAAGAAAAACAGCAGTGAACAAAATCCCCCAGTGCTGCTTTGATAGCCTCATCCTGTTACCAGAAAATTACAACCTGGCTGGCATTATGAAAGCATTGAATGAGAGTCTAGCTGTTCTCTGCTATCATCTTAACACAACCAAGCCTTAGGGTTGTTTGGAGCTGAAGGTGCTATGAGGCTCCACCAGACATCCAGTGCCTGCTGCTTGGATGTCAAATGCAGGCTGGAAAGGTCCAGATTGGTCTTAAATCCTACATTATCCATAAAGAAAAGCGAACCCAGCACACAGGAGTGAAATGTTATTTTAATTCTTCCAGCTCTGGTAGTTGGATCAGTAGCCCATTTTCTGGATTTCTTTTGTGAATGGACTCATTTTGTACCAGGAAATAATCCTGCTCCCTCAAAGTCTTTGGTTACCATTTACATTTATGGTCTTCCTGGCATTATTCACTTGCAGACTGTTTGTAGGACACCTATGTGACTGTGAGTCATAGTATAACATCTTTTCACTTTATCCCTGCAAGTTGACTGCAAGCAGGAGCAGCATAGCTGAATGAAGAACTCCTGTCTCTCCTATGCTTGCAGAGCTCCCTCTTCCCCTTTTGTATGGATGAAAAGTAACAACAGAGTGGAAGGGAGGGAAATCACCATATAAACTCCTTGAATTGACTCGGAGTTTCCATGCCAGTCAACATAAACACAGTGGAAGCAGAGATTTGCTGGCCCGGAAGTTGAACCATGCTGTGTGGTGGGGAAAGCCCACAAGGTGCAGGGATTTTTCTGGTGGGGAGTCAGAAGTTTACAGAGCTGTGAGTACCTCCCAATGCCACAGGAAGAGTTCCAGACAAGAGAGGCTGAGGAAAAGCAAACTCATCTGTTAACCAGTCTGGCTCCATCCTTCAGTCAACATGATGTAGGCTTTGGAAACCAGTTTGAGTTTAAACGTAGCAGGGCAGTCAGCTTTGCAAAGTCTAGGCTTAAATTTTAGTCTCACCGAATTTTACAGTTGAGAATGAGATCATTCTTTGAATCAAATATTGAAGTCTTTAGCCAAAGAATATTTTTAAATGCTAATTCCATGAGGACTTTCCCAGGAAGAGTAAAAGCTGAATGGGGACCTCTTTCTGTTATACCAGGTTTTCCATTGGCATAAGCTCCTGGAGGACCTTATGGTGGCATTGAATGTATGAATCAAGCAGGGACCCATATTTTAAATCAGTAACCTTTAATTCTGGAACAGAACCCATTGCTGCGTTAAAATTCAGTGTGTTACAGCACCAGATGGAAAAAAAATAGGAAAGAACACTTCTAATCTAGGCTTTATACGAGGACAGGTTTTGGACTTTATATTGATGGGAGGAATTTTTTGCTCTGAGCTCCTTTTCAGGGTTGCTAGTTGAGGTTGGAATGGTATCCAGAACACATCCAGGTGGCTGCTGCCTGTGTGTTTAATAGGAAATGCATGTAACATCCCACTTGCATCTCTAAAAACCCATCTGTAACAAAGAGGGTATTTGAAATATCCCTTCTGATCTCAAACAATAAATGCTCAGCTGCTGACCTACTGTCTTATGTAGCAAAGATGACCAATTAAATTAGCAAAAAGCCTTAGTGAGACAATTCACAGGTTTTGGAAATCATTCCTGCTTCCAAAAAGCTCCAAAGCTTCACATAAAAAGGTTTTTAAGTAATAGCTACTTCATTTCTCCACCTAAAACAGTTTCCAGGGGTGGTAGAGCCAGTTCATTTGCCTATGACTTTACTCATGGAGGAGAAAGTGAGGCTGTATATTTTGTTTGACAAAACCTTGCCTGATGTGACCTGCTAAGACAACCCCATTCTCCTCCTGCCCTTGTGCTAATAACTGCCACCCCCTCACTTGTACCTGCCACGTTGGGTAGCACAGGAGAATTTAAATATAGCCTGGTAATTAACATGGTTTAGGTGGTGGTGGTTGGGTTTTTTTTCATGTGGAGGAGCCAGACCTGTTAATCCAGTTCACAGAACATGGCTGCTGGAACAGTTGTGCTGGTACAACAGAGGGGGTGGCAGGCAGACAGTGTTGCAGGGACAGAGGAGCAGCAGGACAGCAGTCAGCCAGGACATGTGGCCAGTGAAGGACTGACCTGCAGAGCCACAGCCTTAGAGCATCCTTGTTTTCTTTTTCCACAGTCCTCTCTGGGAAGAGCCCTCACCATCCTTTCTGGGGCTACATGTCTGAGCATTTGACTCTTTCTAGACATAGTGCAGGCTGATCTTGGGAGGCTAATCCTTCAGATCCAGGCCACTTACCAACAGAACATCTGAGGAGAGCTATTTACAGGAACCACCATCACCATCCCCTTTCTCATACAAACGAGCCATCAGCCTGGGACTTGTGATTAATCTCCAACAGGCTTCTCTTTGTCCTTTTGGGTGGCTTTGAAAAGAAAATTTATGAAGTTTTTTTGACGTTAATGCAGTGAATTCCAGCTGCTTGTCCACTTTCTGGTGCATCATGTTGTTGTGTTGCAACAGGTTTGCACTGAAGTCGAGAAGCAGTTTGACAGTCCTTTCCAGGCTCTTGCTTGGCTCTAAGTGCATGTATCCGTGAAAACTCCCTTTTTCTCCTCCCCTTTCTGAGCCCCCTCCTCCTTTGTAGCTCAAATGCCACCAAAGCATGTTTGCATTAGCCTTGAATTTGTGGTATGCAAGCAGAAAGTTCTGAACAGAGCACAGAGCCCTGCCCTAGGTAAGCCCTGCACGCGTCCAGGGAGTGTGGGAAAACAGATGGACTCAGCTCTCCCAAATGCAATTTGGGAAGCATGGGAGCATGTAGGAACGAGTGGCAAAGGCAGCAATTAATGCTGGAAACACTGGAGTTGTGGTGAGCTAACACAGCTTTTTTTTTTTTCCAAGCCAATGCCAAGTTTGTTGTTTTATGCTTTTTTGTAATACCACTAATTGTTAGAAGATACTTAAAAGGTGTTTAACTTGCTCCAGCCACTTCAGAATGGCATCTTGCCTACTACAAAAAAGCCCAGGGAGTGAGGCAGGCTTGCCCATGCAAGCTCTTTTTAATATACTAGCCTGTAGTTTGTTTTTTATTGTTTTGGGGTTTTTTTACTTCAGGATCTCCCCAGTCCTTCATGAGGTTCACAGTTTGTGTGCACCATTACTGCGCTGATAAAAGTTTTTGCACAGTTCTCTGGGAATATCTTACTTTCTCATAGATGAAATGAGCTTTCTGTCCCACAGTTTTCCCTTCCATCCCACCATGGCAGTGCTAGAGCAGGTCTCACTGGAGGCTGGTGAGGTTCTGAGGTCAGCCATGGAGGAGAAGAGGTATGTCGCTGCAGCAGAGCTGGTCATCTCTGTAATAACATACTCATAACATTTCCCAGTAATGATCAATCACTGCCTTGCAAACAGGAGTGAATCCCACTTGGATTCCACTCTTCCACACCTGGCTCTGCAAAGATATCCAGTGAGTGCTTTACTTACCCAGTGCCATGCAGAGGATGGTGATGGAGCCCAAGCTGGAGCAGAAAGTTCATGTTTTTCCTCAACCAGATCATTAACTACAGCATTTTAGATCCTTTTCTCCTGCTTAGAGTGAGCTGTGAGAACAGTAAAAGGTCCCATTGGCACAAGATGAAAGCATGTTGAGAAGATTAAAATGTTGAGCATGGAAAAAAAACAGTGATTTAAATTGGGCTAGGGATAAGAACAGGCTTGGAGAGAGGAACAGAGAACATGAGGTTCTCAAAGGGATGGAGGTAACCATGTGCTGGCAGGCTAAAAAGAAAATAAATCCTACTTTTTATGTTGTGGAACATCCTTGTGTTGCAGAATTTGAAATGCTAGATGGGGCTATGGCTTTCCCAGGTTTTAGACTTCAAGTGCCTTGTTTAACCTTCTGGTTGACACGGAATGGCTTTGGTGGGAGAGCACTTACAGAGTGGAAAATAAACAAACCCCATCATCTTAACCCAGGAACACCAGAGTCCTCCTGTGGGCTAGTGGGAAGAGAACAGTGGAAGAGCATAAATAAGGACTCATGTCTGATGAAGCTCTATTGCCACCATGTTGAACAAGCAACCAGTAGATATATAGACCAACTCTTTTCCCAAACTGGTGGTCTTCTGTTGTTAGAGCTGACATGGCTATGTTCAGTGTGGTTTGTGGAATGATACTTCTTTGGAAACAGCAGCCAGAAGAGTTTGGTACCAGGAAAGCTTTAAATGGAGAGTGAGCTCCACTCACATTCCCCAAAATGCTTGAGGTGAGTGTAAGGAGCCTGCTGTTCTTTGATGGCTGCCTTGTTTGTTGTCCTGGAGGAGAAGAGGTAGGCAGAGGTTTCCTGTTCTGCTGACAGTGGTGGAGATGGTGAGGGTTTTTTCTGACATAGGCAAGCATCAAAAGAGAAGCAGCCTTGCAAATCACTTCTGCCTCATATTCTGGCTATTTCATCCTTACTGTTTACCCTCAACCTGGAAAATGTGTTTTATTCAGCGTTACAAGCAATGAATCCCAAGTGATTCTGGGCACTTTCTCACTAAACCTTTCAGATGTATTAGTGCATGTTATTTATCAGTAACTGGGTCTGTGATTTGCTGTTGTTTAGTTGAGGGTTCTTTGTTGTGATTTGTTCTTTTTTTGTTTGGTTTGTTGGGTTTTTGATTTGGTTTGGATTTTTTTAATGCTCTCTCCTAGAAGTGGATGTGCAAGGCATAATTGTTTCAGTTTTTCCCAGCAAATTTACAGGCACCTCTGTGCTCACAGGAAGCCCCAGCACAGCGTAAATAAAAGGGGTATGGTGATCTGTAGCCTCTCATATTCAGAAACTTGTTTGCTATTTCTGTCCTGTTTCTTATATTTCCTTTTTTCATCATTCTGGTAATAGTATCACTTGGAGAAAAAAATGGGATTGGGATTCAGCTTAGTTCCATAGAATCATCCAGGTAAAGTAATGATGGCCCTCGTGAAAGAGGACGCTTTGCTGCTGCATCAGGGGACTGAGGACAGCAAATGTGCTGATCAGATAGCTTGAAACAAGAAACTAGAGTAAAACTTATTTCTTTTATTCATTCTTTCTCAATTTTTGGCCAAGTTCCTTAGTTACACAGACTGACAGGACTGGATGGAGTACATTCTTTTCATTTAAATGAGCATTCAAATAGAAAAAAAAAATATTATTAGCCAGTTCCAACCTGTTTTCATACTTTTTTCCCTTTTAAGGTTACTTAACTTCAACAGTGTATTGTCAAGAGTACTCCCCTTAGTACACTGAAAACAAATTTCATTCTAAGTAGTAAGGATGCAGAGCTGCCCCAAAAAACCTTCACCTTACAAGCCTGGAACAAGAATCCCTTGCTCAGGGAGGTCTAATAAAAATAAAACATGGAAAATCTCTTACACTGAGATACTTGCATCAAGAAGGTGTCAGTCTGCTGCAAACAATGTCTCTTTCTGAAGTTATTTTTCCCAAATTTGTTAATGTCTTTTCTTTGTGGTGACACTCTCAAAACACCTCATGCAGTCACGTTGGGAATATTCCTTCCAGACTTGAATAAATAGACAAACACCGTCAAGGTAACCCTAGATGATAATCATTTACCATGTGATAACAGACACCAACCCTTGTCCTGCATTCAAGCATGGTAAATGATTACATCTTTATGGATCATTTCCAACATCTCCTTCTTCAGAGAAGACAGATGTCATACTTGGTAATGGCACAGGCAAAAGTCATAGTTAGCACTTAGGCAGATTGGGTATTTAATTGCATCTTCTCAGCCAAGACTGTGCCAATGGGTTTCTAGTGTGTTTACTGCTCTGGATCCATTGTTTTTAGGGCAGCCACTTTCTCAGAGCAGCCCTGAAGGCTTCAGTAGAAGCACAGGACCTTGCTTTTATGCTGTTGGAGCTCGGGTGAGGCTTCACCAGCATCAGGCACACCCAGGAGCTGGTAAGACAATCTTGTTCTTACATTTTACTCCCCAAAGACTAAAGCCAGCATGCTGCATTGACTTGGTGCTCTTCAGCATCATGGAGATGGCCTCCTGGGGACCCCATGAATGCACCTGCAGAGTCCAGTCCTGCTTGTACCACTGAAACACCACAGCAAGAGCCATTTCACAACTGTTGTAGCCAAGCACTAGATGCTAGTTGACGCCCTGCAGCTCAGGCAACCGCTTCTGGCTCCAGTATTTTACCCCCACCACAAATCTGCAGCATATCAGACAACTGCCTCATCACAGGGACCCTAGGAGGTCTTCCAAACCACAGACCACATTGAGAGACTTGATTCAAACCAAGGAGATGCAGTGGCAGGGCTTCTCACCAACAAAGCCTCAGTGTCCTTTCTTTCCTCACCTATTTCATGTATAACAGCTTTGTTTTTCCTGGAAAGGTTGATTTTCCCTGTTAGGATCAGTCATTAGAGCTTTGGAGGAGTGTGTCAGATCCTGAATCATACCCTACACCATCATCTCTTGTTCAGTTGCTCATTTTAGGAGCTTTTGGAGTTGCTTTCTCTTTGTTCAGGCTTGAAAGATGTCTGACTTTTCCTCTGTGAACCCTGGTGTTTATTTAATGACAGCCTTTCTGGGAACAAAAAAATTAAACAGCCACTAACTGGGGGAAAAAAAATTGTTTATGATCACAAGGGCTTCTGAATTGACTCTTTGGCATTCCTAGGAGGATGCTGAAACTGGAGGAAACAAGCAGAGGCTTTTCTTTAAGTCACTCACAAATAAAATAACATCACTTTTTCCAGTCCTGCAGAATGATTTTTCTACCTCTTAAGCTTTTGGATGAGCTCACAGCTGGTGAATGTTTTGTGTTGGAGGCTTAGTAAAGGAAAAGTGCAAAATTGGCTTTCTCTTTGCTTTTTCTTAGGAGGAACAATTTGGGGCTATATCAGAAAGGAGCTAGGAGAAATTAAATCACAATTATTTGCACAAGAAATCTGTTTAAACATTATTTTTACCTCATCTGTCATAAGCTTAGCTTTATATTTCAGCAGCCTGCTCTTTTCTTTCTCACTGCCTTCATGTGGTCCCCTGGATCTAGAGCTTCTTCCTCATCCTCTATACCTTTGGTTTTTGAACACACTCCCTGTTTGAGTGAGAAGCAGCATATTAAGGCCACCAGACCAAAACTAGGGCATTTACGGGTTTTTTGGTCTTTTCTTTGGTCTTTTTTCTTACTGTAATGTGTGTGCCTATGTTAGCCTCATGTTTTCTGTTCTGTTCTGAGTGCATGGAGATTAGAGGTATCTGTAGATTCTATTGCCTTAGCTCCAGTTACAGACCAGTGCTTCCCAGTTTGACATTCCCATTCAGCAGTTGGCACCAGTGAACCCAGTGACCAAGCTGATGCTGCTGAAAACAGAGGAGCAAGTTTTTGACTGTGAAGATCCACTCAAATCCACACAGATCCAGCCCACTCTTGCTCTACCAAAGAGATGGTTGCTCTTGGTGGGATTTTATATGGAATACTGCAAGAAAGGCTTTCAAGTGGATTAGTGAGGAAGGAATGGGAAATACCTGTGAAGAAAGTACTGAGCAATGTTTGTGTAGCTGGGGCAAGCTGAGCAACCAGAGCAGGAAGCTCACAGCAGATGGACCAGGAGGAGGTGGAGAGGAAAAGAGAAGTTTGTAATGGTTTGAGAGAGGAACATCAGCTGGAGCTACAGATCAAAGACAGACCATCTTCCAAATGGAATGTCAAGTGATCTGCTGCTCACTGTTTTCACCTTAAAAGAGAGTAGTGAATTTAAACAGCACGAGTTAGTATTTTTGACACGGTCTGGAGTGTTGAGTTTGAGCTGAGAAGCTGTAATTTTACATCACTGGAGGAGATGTTTTCATAATTAGTCTTAACATGTTTAGGACACTAATAATATCATAGAACCAAAGAATGATTTGGGTTGGAAGGGACCTTTAAAGGTCATCTAGTCCAACCCCCTTGCAGTGAGCAGGGACATCAGGTTGTTCAGAGTCCTGTCTAACCTGACCTGGAATGGTGCCATGGATGGGGCTTCTACTACTTCAGTTGCTGCTCTGTGTCCACTCTGGCCTTGGTTGGACATCTCTGAAGGTAGGAGCTAACCTTCATAAAGTATGTATATTTTTAATTGCCTAAATAATCAAAAGAGAGAGGAAGAGGGAAGGAAGGAAACAACCAGAGTTTTCTGTTGACCTTCTGAGCACTCAGCTTTGTGTTTTCTTTCCTTCAGGCAGGAAGAAGAACTGTCTCTGTTTTTTTTCTAGGCAATTCAGGAAGTCTTCCAGAGCAGTAATAGCCATGTTATCTAATAGTCAAAGTTTATTTAGGCTTTCACTGTTTCCTCTGCCCACTTGAACCCTCCTCCTCACCCCCACCCCATGCAGTCTGCTAGGCTGCTCTAGCCTGAACTCAGTTTGACAGCCAAATGGGGGAGGGAAGCCGTTGCCTTCATGTCATTTCCTTTACACTCATATATTTTCTTCTGGATGCATTTCCTGGCCCAAGAGAACAGGAAAAAAAATCCTATGGCAATAAAGCATGCTCTTTCTCTTCTCTGCAGCTCTTTGAGGAATCACCTCCGTGAGAGAGCCTTGAAGCTTTAGTGCATGTTTTAATCCAGCAGCATGATAATCTTGTCCAAAGTTGATGGAAGAAGTCTTCACCATGAGAGCTACTCAGAAGTTCTAGATATTAATGCATATTTTTGCATTGGTGTGTTAGATGAACAGGAGGATCAGATGAAGAGCACTTCTTTATTCATTATTGCAGGAGAATAAGGTGAGAAGTGTATTTTGGCAATCAAATGCAAACCCTCTCATTTGTTCAGTCTGTTTCTCAAATGAATGAGAGAACATGCTGTCCACAACCCTCCCAGAGATGCTGCCCACTGAACTGCTTTCCACATTGCAAGAGGAAAATAGAATTCCTGAGGCTACATCTCAGGGGATGTAGTCTGTTGATAGCATTTATTCCTCTGGACCTTTGCTTTCTCTGCAGTTGGCAGTTGTCATTGATGGGGAAAAAAAAAATATTGGCATGGTGTCAAACTGCACACCCACTTAGAACATAACTCATCCATCTATTACACAAGAATATTATTAAATTTCAGATGTCTCCTGGAAATGGCTGGCTTCAGGCTTTGGGGAAGGTGTTGGATTCGTTGAGAATTGTTTACTTTTGTTCATCTGTTCAGAGCATTTTTAAAACTCCTAAAAGTAAAATATTCATAGAAATGTTTTGTGTAAATAACTCCTCAGGTAGATGTTCTACTGTTTGCTTAATACAAATAAACCCACTTTATTTACAAGGTGGCCTGGGTGAGAGAGTGCACCAAGGCCAGTGGAAGGTTCTCCTGTTCTGGCCTTTATTCACTAAAAAAGGGGGACTTGGGGGAGAACTAAAAGACTGTCATGTGAAGGTGTGTGATTTTTTTTAAAGCCTCTAAGTTTAGTTTTGTTATTACAGTAGTAGTAGGCTGGAGACAACCTATTTACAAAGGCCTGTAGTGAAAGGACAAGGGGCAATGGTTTTAAACTGGAGTAGATCTAAACTGGATATTAGAAAGAAGTTCCTCACCACAAGGGTGGTGGAATACTGGAACAGGTTGCCCAGGCAGGTGGTTGAGGCCCCATCCCTGGAGGTATTCAAGGCGAGGCTTGGCAGGGCTCTAGGCAACCTGATCTAGTTGGGGATGTCCCTGCCCACTGCAGGGGGGTTGGACTAGATGACCTCCAGAGGTCCCTTCCAACTCAAATGATTCTGTGATTCTGTGAAAAAACTGTATATGAGATCATATGCAGTCAAGCTTGCACTCCTGTTTGGTTTGCGTGAGTGACTTGGAGTGGAGACTGGTTTCTCCCTTGTCTTGACTGCTTATTTTTGCTTGTTCTGGGTAAGATACAGATAAGGAAACAAAAGCATCCCATTGTCAAGTGCCTTATTGCCTGAGCATTCAGATGAAACTGCTGAGCGTTGCTGCTTTCAGCTGCCCTTAGAATCTTAAGACTGAGGTTTTTAGGATTGGGCACATGGGGAATATTGAAACAAAGGTATCCCTAAATAAGGAAACCTCCCAGATAGTGACTGCAGTTAAAAATTTAAGCTGTATCATTTCTATAAAGAGGAGACAGAAGCAGGAATCTCACAGCCCAAAAGCTAGGAAAGATCTCCAGACTTAACTGTCTTGGGCTTGGTCAACTCCACGTGAATCAGAGTATCTGTGTCCCTGGAAAGAAAACTTTACCATAGCTAAAGAAGCAGTCTCTTGGTTTTGTTTTTCTTCTGGACAATGCTGTTAAAAGCAAAACAAACACTGACTTTAGCTACTCAGGTTTTTATATTAATGTTAGTTCTTCTTTATTTAAGGTTATTCTCTAAATGCCATTATTTTATACACTGGAAATCTGAAACAGCAAGAAAATCCATAGGCAAATAACCAGCTCTTTTTTCATATTTATCTAGCAACTTCATTGAGTTTTTTGTTTGGTTGCTTTTTAGCCTTTTGAGCCCCTTGTTGGGTTTGTATTTGCAGACGACAGTGCAAAGAACAGTCAACATTTATTCTAGTCAACTGATAAATAACTGGGTGATTCAGAGAAACTCAGTCAGAATATCCTTGTCATGGTCACTGCTGACGTCTGAGGCAGAAACAACTTTATTGGCTTAATTGCTCATTAAGTTTTTTGCAGGAGTTTGTAGTAAAACCCTAAACATAGTGAGAGTTCCTCATGTGTGGCAAGACTTTGTGACTGCAGAAACAGAGGGAAGGGATCAGAGATTGGCATTTAAACCTAACACTCAGCACTGCCACTCACAATAAAGGATTTGATGTTTATAAACTCCTCTAAGGACTGGGCACATAATTAATATCCTAGCTCTTTAATTGTCTGTCTCAAAGGCTCCCCCTCCCTATTGTATGGGTTATTCTCTGTGCAGTCACTTGAGCACACCCTTTGCAAGAGGGAGTTTGGGAAACATCAGCAGAGCTTTTGTTTTTAACCAGCTGTAGCTCTTCAACCAAGCTTTAACTGTTCTCTTGCCACCACCACAATCTCTTCCTGCTCCTTATCACCAACAGCATAGTACCGTCTGCTAAAGAAGCTGTTGATATCTGAAGTGTCTCCTGCCCTGAAGCTGCTTTGATTTCAACCGAGTTTCCAGCCTCTGTAAAGAAAATGCTGGGAAGTCAAGGAGGGCCCTGGAGAGGCAGGAAAATTCATTTTAATGGCAGCTTTTTCAGCTGTGTGTTGGAACAATGTAATAGAGTGCTAGAAGCTGGCATGGCCTCATTAGAATAGACCCGTAGTTGTAATACAGCTGCTAACAACTTTGGTGTGTGAGTTAAAAGATGTGTGCCAGATGCTGTGTGTTTGGTGTTCCTCTAACAATATTTATAGTCCATAGATTGGAGAAAAAAGAAATCTGTGACTTTTTAGTCCAATGAACTCTGGTGACTATTTTTCTTTGTGGCATGTTGCTCAGCTTCTGAGTAGCTCTGTGTTTGGTAGAGGAAAGTGTGGTCCTGTTCTTAAGGAGTGGTTCTGGTCCACTCACATTGATAAGCACCTCTTGGTGAAAATCTCTTTGAAATTACTCTCATGATAGTTTCTGAAAGCTTGGTATCTGCAGTAGAGAAGAACATGATATGTGATATTTAGTGACACCTCATTGCCTTCATCAGAGCAAACAATTATTTTGGTGGCCACACCTCCTCCTCTCTCCTATTTATTACCTTCACATGTTCTTGTTAAATGGAAACCTCAAGATCTGGCCTCGGTTGTGTGGGCAGGTTCTTTGTTTTCGATAGAACTCTACAGGGCTACTAAGTGCTGTTAAAAGAGCTTGTATCTCACCTCACGAGAACCATCCAGATGGCAGCCCACACTCAGATCCAGGCTACTATCAGTTTCCATCCTGCTTATGACTGATTCTGGAGGTGTTCGTGAGCTCTTGGCCTCCAAGGTCTGTCTGTTCTTGTTAAGGTTGAACACTGCTTCACTGAAAGGGTTGTTAAGCATTGTCCCAGGCTGCCCAAGGAGGTGATGGAGTCACCATCCCCAGAGGTGTTTAAGAAACATTTAGATGATGGTGTTTAGTGGCATCGTGGTGATAGGTAGATAGTTGGACTTGATGATCTTAGAGGTCTTCTCCAGCCTTAACGATTCTATGAGTCTATGCCTAATTTCTGCTGGTTGACAGGAAACACAGTGAGACTGGGCCTTCTGCCTGGAGCAGTGTGCGCCCTGGACCATTGGTGCCTGAAGCTGTTAGGCTGCACTTCTGAAGCCAAAAGGAGCTTGAGACATCTTGCCTGACCTGAGGCACTGACATAGGCATGCCCTTCAGAGGGAGACGTGAGCCCTCCCCACCCCAACTGCTGCAGAGATTTGTTAGATGCGATCTGTGGGTTTTATACTAGAAAGGAAACTTTATAAACTCCTTGGTCACTTGGTACTATGCTGGTGGCCCACGAGGTATGCTGAGTCAGGTAGCACTGCCTTCCCATCCTGAAGCCTGACTTCCCTTGGGATGAGGATTTCCTGCATTATCCCTCTGTAACACAGAGTATTTTGTTGATGTTTGTTGTCTGATAGCTCTGGCTTATTTGTGAAGGTCAGGCTTAATGAAAAGCTACTGTCAACTGTTAGATTTAATGAGGTGATGTTCAAACAAGGGCTGGTCCAGAGCCTTCTATATAGTATCACTTTTTTTCCAGTCAACTAAATGTGTCTCTCCACAGGATGCTGCTCCATATGCTTAAAGCATATGCTTCAGCCCTCTCTTTAAGCAACAGTCATGTTATCACTCCTATGACTAAAGCCTAATGCATTAATCTGTATGTATTGACCTTCCTCTTGATTTTTTGGTGGAGAATCAGACCTCACAACTTACGGTGCTGGTTCTGGTTTGCTTGGAGAGTGCTGTTGTGCTCCACCTCTATGTAGTGCATGCAGTTAGTTGAAGGTCCCAAGCAGCAAAGAAGCCTTCTTGCCTAATAAGTCCTGGAGACTCATCTAGCTAGAAAATGTCTCTTTTAGGTCTCATGCAGTTGTAAATTGAATTTTCATGACTTCAAGCACTTTGTATAAATGTCCACTTCTATTTGTGACTGATGACATCATGGAAGCATGCACTCTGCTGGGTTCTGCACAGAGGGACTGTATTTGATTTTACAGATGTCTTCAGCAAACAGTCCTATCAGAGAGATCTTGTAAGAACATTTATCTCTCTGGGTGTTGGGATTTTTCTTTTTTGTTGCTTCCCAGCAAGATAAAAGAAAGAACTGATTTGATGAATGCAAGGAATGTTGGTCTGAACCAATTGTTTGTTATTTTCTCCAGGCCAGCATGGGAGGTAAAATGCATTGGGTAACAGCAGTTGAGTGAGCTGCAGTCTGCTTTTGTTCAGCATCCTCAGACTCTCTGAACTTTGATCTAGTTCTTACTGGGAGAAAAAAAAAAGGGGGGGGAAAACACCTGTCTCCTAGAATGAAGCTTTTTGGCTCTTCTGCTGAAAGGCTGAAGAAGAACAGGACGTTTTAGTTTATGTTTAAGATTTTGTTGCTCTTGTGTTGTATCAGTGCTGCTGAGTGAAGTATGAAGTACGAGTGTAAGGGATTTGCTGCAGCTAGAGAAATATTTAAACAGAAAATGGGGAAAACATCAGCTGTGTGCAGATTTTATGGTTGGCTCTTTAAAATTACTGTTTTAACATTATTTTCTGGTTTTAGGATAACTGCTTTAGGAAGAGATGTGCAATTCATGAGTTTTATGCTAAGCCATTATAACAAAGGCAATTTAGGAGAACAATTTGAAACAGAAACACAGAACTACATACTAGATGCACTTCTTACAACCAGCTGCTTTGTAGGCAGACTCTCTATGAATGACTTTATCCAGATTAGTAGTGTTAAGCTCAAGGAAGATGCCTAGCTTTTCTATATGAGTGTAGCTTTGTTGCTCAGTACATACTAAGAGCCTAATTCTGCTCTTCTGAATACCGTGACTGTATTATAAGGGTTAAGTGTTGCTATGAAGCTGTTATGTGTCTATTTAAATGTGTCTGATGAGACTCTTGGAAGTTAATTCCACCCTTGTTACTTGGCAAGAAAGACCCAGTTGTGCTCAGTGTCATAATTCACACATCACAATAAAAGAGTCACAGTGACATGCTGCTCTCTGTAGGGAGCTCCCAGAGTTACTCTTTGCTTTTGCTGGGTGTCATTATATGCTACAAGCATGTGGTGTATAATATCCATTTAGTCTTCTCTGCAGATCACATTAGCAGGGCCAGAAAAGATTGTTTGTTTTTCTTTGATGGCAGTTTTGGTTGTAGTTCTGGAGTGGGCATAGTGGCTTTTTTAGCTTAGGAAGCCTTTTTCATCATGATGAAACTTTGGGAAAGGATGGATATAACTTTTGAAGTTTATAGTTCTGTTTGGGGTTTTTTTCTGTAGTTTTGTTTTGGTTTTTTCTGTGTGCAGATATTAAAGCTATTTTAATATTAAAGCCTTTTCTCCTTCTGATTGTATTGTTCATGAGGAAATAAGAGAACTTTATTCGTAAGTTTTTGACAAGGGAGTTTTTTAGGGGAAAATGCCTACAGTTGAAATATAAGCATACTTCAACAGCAAAACAGTCACTAGTGTGTCTGGGATCCAGCAGACGTACAGAGCTCATTCTGGGCAGATTCTGCTATTTAGGATATCTGTGTTGATAACAGCAGTGTCACTGATTTGGGGTTTTAATAGACTTTAAATGTCTTTAATGATAAAAGCATGCAGCAGCTGGAAGTGTACCTTAGGTCCTTTTTAAGTCCTGTGGTCCAAAACCACAAAGTGTATCTGGAGAGCACAAAGCAGCACACTCTGTCCTCATACTACATCTTCTCCTTTCACTATCCCTACTCCTATAGGCTGTTTCTTGTCTTTCTATTAAATCCATCCAGATTTAATATAAAGAGTAGTAAAATAAAAGAATAAGAAACCAAAACAAAGCCTGGTGTATTCATTATCACTGTCAGTGCCTTCCAAAAAGTTATATGATAGTGGGGGGAGAGGGCAGGAAGAGAGGAAGGGTTTTTATCCTCCTGTATTTTTCATTATGTTTAGGCAGTCAAGATTTCAGCTGAGCTTCTAATATCCAGGACAGAGGAGAATACTCTGGAGGTCCTCTGGGTACAGCAGAGGGAAAGGCAGGAAAAGAGTGAGGCAACTTCTGTTATTCCTTTCAAGTGAAAGGTCACATTTACCAACTTGGAAATGCTTTGGAAAAGTAAATGATTGCCTGTTCATTAAATTTAGGGCCATTTGGGGACTTGGCTACAGGTCATTTTTGCATACCAACAGGATATGACCGTTCTTTTCAAACATATTTTAAACAGTGCCAGAAATGTACTTTTTGGTGTAGTAATATGAGCAGTGGGAAAGAAGAGTTTGTGTTTCTGGTTTTGAAGGTAGCTATTGCAACCTTGATGAAAACACTGTGTCTGGGAGCTGCTCCTGTGTCCAAACTCCAGAATTTCAAGCAAGTTTTCCAGCAAATTGTGGTTTGATCATCTGGGTTGGATAGCAGGCAGATATGTAATCATTACAGTGCTGTGCCCCCTTCCAGAAGCAGAGATCTGCCAGAACTCTGCTTCAGACAGGTCAAACCTTGGAGAGGATTACTGGAAAGGGCTTCTTATCCTGGTCTAGCAGAAACTGGAGCCTGTTGACCTTCAGACTAGGGTTTGAGCCTGTCTAGGAGCAGAGCAGATGTTGGGAAGAGAATTGAGTATCCTGATTGCAGGAGGCATTTGAATCATTCAGCTCGTTGCTGATTTTCTGAAGTTCTGATGCTGTTCTTTTATAACTGATGATATACCTGAAGCATTGATTGTAAACAGATGACAGCAATGTCAGTTTGACATCTTTTCAGGCATTCTTTTTCGATATTAGGCACTGGAGACTCCCTGACAGAAGGCAATGTGCCATATTTGCTGGTGTAATGGTTTCTAGTGTATAAAAGGCTGTCCAGCAGGTGACCTATTCCTCAAGACCAGGAGAAATGGCTGCATTTGGATTTCTATCAGGTTTAGGTGAGATGCCTGAAATGGCTGCTTCCTAGAGTTTGAGAGGTGAGGGAGGAAAGGAGAGGATGGGAGAAGTTACAGCCACGGTGTGAAGAAGTGCAGTGGTCCCAAGATACCTCCTTTTTAAACCCTGTGCAGAAGTGTGTCACCTGCCAGTCCATCTGAGCACTGGGGCATGCTCCTGCCTCTGTAAGTTGAGGACTTAAGAGGTTAATGAAACAGGCTATATCCTTTCTGGTTGAGCAATTTAACTGAGTTAACAATAGCTTTGTGGAGACCAGCTCCAGCAGCTGTGCTTCAAAGAAGTGAGGGATCCTATATCCCAAGCTCTTTGATGCAGACCATGTTTGTATTTTTTTGTTGTTTAGATATCTTGTTATAGGGGCTCTGGGTTTTATTTGTATTATTCTGAGGACATCAGGATGAAAAAGCTGGAAGTGTAAACACATCTGGAACTTGAGATGCCTTGGAGTCCTTGAGTCAACCTGTTAGAAAACAGGAGAAAAGAAAAAGTTCTTATCTTGACTGATGGCTTACAAGAAGATTTAGAGCCTGCAGTGCACCACCTCCTGCTTTTCTGGTACCTGAGCAGTCTCAGTTCATTGCATCAGGATTTTAATTTCTTAAGCAGTAGCAAATGCAGAGAATAAAATCAAAGGCTTGACTTCAGTATTGAAGTCAAATTCCTGTATTCATACTCGTTATCTGGAAGATAATGTGTAGTTGGCCATGACCTTTATGCATCTACACTGGATTTTTACAATTCAGACAACTGAATTACCTGCACTCAATTTTTCCTCTTTAAGACAGGGGACAGGGCAAGTTCATTTCTCACTGGTGTCATTCTGAGGCCTTCTTGTAACAATAAAAGGAGCCAAGAGGCAAGCACAGGAATGTTTACCTTGGAAGATGGAATTGGTATCACCTTAGTGGAAAATTAAACTTTGATTCATGAGAGAAAGAGGGCAAAAAAAAAATTATGTAGATGTTGGCTTCTTTGGAAGTCATGCAGGGCTGTGGTGGTGTTTTGGGGGGTTTCTTGTTTGGCTTTTGTTGTTCATTTTGGCTTTTTCTGTTGGAAAATTTAATGCAGTCTTTTATTAACACTCTGAACACTGATTTCTGTAAGATGGTCTCTCAGTCATCTCAAAGTCCAGCATGTTACCGTTGAAAATTATCACTGCAAACAGTCAGTAAAGGTTGATCCCTGCTTTAGTAGTTCTTCTGAGCAAGCCACAGCCAAAACCTTGCTCACTTTAACCCATGGGATGTCCGCAGGCTTGGTCAGGGACAGTAAGCAGTATCAGGAGGAGCAGAAGAATCTTTATGGCTTGGTTGTCTTGTCTGTTCCTGCCACCTGAGAAGACAGTGTTGTTTAATGCTGTGTCCAAACAGTATTTTATTGTACCAAATAAATGGACCTTGGCTAGGATTTAGAAAACAACTAAGAAACTATGATCAATGGTATCCAGCATCTTTGTGGATTTTATCTTGGGACAAGGTTTAGTGGCTTGGTGGTGATAGGTAAATGGTTGGACTTCTGATGATCTTAGAGGTCTCTTCCAACCTTAGTGATTCTGTGATAAGCAAGGATAGTTTGTGTAAGAGAGAGGGGACAGGCATGAGAGAAGATGATAAAACCTTGCATTTAAAGTTTTGGCTGTGTCAAAACTGGTTTCTACCTCTGCCTGAATAGTGCAGATCAGCTGGAAGAAATAAAAAGGTGGAAAGTGGGCCTGTTCCACCAGCAGTAGAAGTCCATCAGTCAGTTTGGTGGGAGACTCTTCTCTGCAATAGCTGTCCTCCGTGTGGGGAGGACTGAGCAGTGGCTTTTTTTCCCCTTAAACATCTGGTTGACTAAAGGCAAGATCTCATTGTTTACACAGAGTGGTTCATATTGCAAGCACAGACACTTTAAAATAGTAGCTCGCTCTTTTGGAATGTTGTTCATGGAAAGGCTCTCTTTCTGGCATCAAATAAAAGGGAAAACTGTGAGAAGCAGCTAATTATTGGAAGAATATGAATAGAGAAATGACAGCTTGGACTCCCTCCCCTGCTAGGCTAGGTTGCTAGAGTGAAAAAATGGAGCTGAATGTCTTTATTTGAAGTGTATTCTCATTGCTAGTGAGTCACAAACTCCTAGAGAGTTAAAAGAGCAGAAATGCTGTTATTTCAGGTGGTTGTGTAAACTGCTTAGTTTCTGTCTAATTCTGCCACTCCTGGTAAACATGAGGCAGAGAGGAGGGTGCCAATAGCCACCCCTTGTGCTCAGGACCATCCCTGGTGAAATTGACCTTTTATTTGAGGAGAGCTAGCATGAGTTGGTTTTGTTAGGGGGAAAAAAGGTACATAATAAAGTCACCTTTTTTCCCCCCTCATATGCCCACCAGACAGATCTGTGAGGCCCTGAAGCAAGTCCCCAGCAGGCAGGAAGGACTGTTTGGGAGCTAAGAAAAATATTTAAAGGCTGTGTAAATATACACAGAACATCAGTGCATAAATCCCTCCCAGGAACTAGATTCTGACTTGGTGTTCACAAAAGGCTGGAAAAGGAGGCATCTGCCTGCAATTGGAAAAGAAGAGTTGGAGACAGCTTGCTCTCCTCTTCCCTGAATTAAAATGCTCTTATGGAACTGGCATCACAGCTTCTACTGCCACCAGATTCCCTCCCTGTGATGTTGGGTTTAAGCTGAAAGGCTCTGTAAAGTCTGGCAGGCGCAGTCCCTGCTGAAAGTACTGCATGGGGAGGTGTCAGGAATCATTTGCATTTTTAAAGGTATTGTCATTAATACAGCAGGAGTCACTGCAGGAAAATAGCCATGTGTTGGTGCCAACAGTGAGCTCTGATAATTTGCTAAAAGGAAAAGAGAGGTTGCTAAATATGTGTACATTGTTAGGAGCAGTTTCTCTTCCCCTAAAAGCTCCAGAATATTCTCCATATTTGGGTTCAGTAACTTCTCATATAAAACGTGAGAAGAAATAAACAGACTGACCTTTTCACAGCTCTTGTGCAGAGATAGACTTAGTTTTGTATCTTTAAGGGGAAAAAAAAGCAGCTGATCTCAGATGACTTTAAAGAGGAAGGTGGAGCAGCATGCACACATGACTTACTGGTTAAGAGTTTTTCCCTTCTCTCTGCAAGTCATAAGCTGCAAAGCAAGAGGAGACAGGTACAGTAAAAAATAGTTGGGAGCTTCTGCTTTTTCCCAGATGAGTCAGTCTTCCTGAGAATCTGACCTTTGCCATTTATGCAGATGATGGAGAAAAAGAGCAGAGATTTAAACAGATGCTCGCAGGTTCACCTTTGGATCAATGGTACTTTGGAACCAGCTTGCTCCTGTTCCCTGGTGCAGTTCTTACATGACAAAAAAGCTTAAGTTACATGTTGGTTTAGCGCTGGGTGGTCAGCTGGACTCAATGATCTCAGAGGTGTTGTCCACCCATAATAATTCTATGGTTTTTTGAAGGCAGGCCATCAAATGGGGATCTGACTTTGCATGGTGTCCGGAGATCCTGTCCCCAGGAATGCTTGAGGATCTGTAGGAAAAAGCCCTCTGGTGGTGGTGTCAGTACTGCAGGCATGGACGTGATGGGAAAGGCTGGGCTGCCTTGCTGGTAGTTTGAAGGAGGTAGTTTCCCATGCCAGGGAGATGTGTTTGTTTTGGGGCACAGATAAATGCAGTTATTGTTTCTTTTCTTACTGTAGAGTTTTTAATTTGTCCTCTGGAAGGCTTAGTATTAACATGAGGAAAAACTCCTTTACAGTAAGGGTGACAGAGCACTGGAACAGGCTGCCCAGGAGGTTGTTGAGTCTCCTTCTTTGGAGACATTGAAGAGCTGCCTGGATGCATTCCTGTGTGACCTCGTCTAGGTGATCCTGCTCTGGCAGGGGGGGTGGACTAGATGATCTTTCTAGGTCCCTTCCAACCCCTAACATTCTGTGATTCTATGATTCTGTGTGCTGTGTTCTATTCTGCATCTTTATCTCTACAAGCCAGAGGGTGAGGGCAGAATTTGGTTTAATAACCCCTGCCTGTGGCACCTCCTTGATGCTGTAATTCAGAGGGAGCATGAAGGGAATTCTATGGAATTTTGCAGATTATTCATTTTGCAGAGTATTTCCACTTTTGTTGTTGTAGCACTGGAATTTAGAAAGGGAACTGTACCAAACTGCACCAGAAAATTCACCTTACACCTGCTGTAGTGTCAGTTCTGCCTCTTTGACAATTAGCAGCCTTGATCAGCTATGCAAATCAGCCCCACATGCTGTAATTTGTCTTGTTTCTGGGGGAGAACAGAGATGAGCAGTGATGCTGTGTGAGAACTCTGTAGGATTTCTGCACTGTTATTCTCTTCTTGGTGCATCCACATCCTGACTGGTTTATGCCTGGAGAGAAGGGACATTAGAGTGGTGCAGATGGAGATGATGGAGAGAGAGATAGATGGAGATGGTGGAGATATTGGTGTCCCTAGGGGCACCTAAATGGCTCTTGCATGTGTTTTGAGAAGCCTAAAAAAGGAATATCTTACACTGCCTTCTGACTTCCTTAGGCTCTGGCATCAAGTGGACCAAAGTTTCACTGTAGTACAACAGTGTCATGCCAAATTCTGTGAGTAATTCCTCTTTAGCCTTACATCCCTGTCCATCACTGGTACCAACAGCAATAAAATCTTGGGTAATACCTAGCCTTTAGCTCCCCTGTCCCTTGCTGGGCATTACTCTTCTTCATAACGAGACACAACATATTTATTGAGGATGAGTTTTTCACTATCAAATTCCCAGTGCTGTTCTGGGTAGCAGCCAGCAGTGACAGAGCAGGATTGTACCCAAGAGTGGGAAAACCGATGCCATCCTGTCTTCCAGCTGGTTTTATTTACCCTGCTTCCTTCTCATCCCCTAAAATGTCTAAAGCAGGCTTGAGTGGGTGATGGATGTGGGGGAAATTCCATCCCCCTGAGTGGGTGCCTGGATGTTCCTGCTGCGTATCATGTTTTGCTGATTGTAGTTTGGGATTTTTCTGTTTACAGCACAGAAGCTCCCTCAGTGGCCATGCAGACCTGGGCCCATGTTAGCTGTCGAGCGGCTATCTGCACCTCCTCTGGCTGTTTGCTGCCCTCTCCCCTTCTCTTCCCAAATCCCATGTACATAACTCAATATGTGAATTCTTTTTTTTTTTAATTATGGTTTATTTTAACACATCTGGAGGCTGTGTTGTGTGGCAGCAGAAGGCTGCCTTCTCTGCTCAGGTGGTCTGTGGCTCCTCAGTCCCACAGTAACCTTGACTTCAGCCAGCCATCAGGATGGGGCAGGTTTGTTCGTGCTTCTTGATGCTGACCTGGCCTTTGGTCATGGTGGCTTTGCTCTTTGTGATACCAAATACTGGCAGAGATTCACCATTATGATCACAGAGGAGCATAAACACCTCCTGAAAATGATAAATACGTGTAGACCTTTTCATGAAATGATAAGGCCCAAGGCTTCACACACCAACAAACAATAACTCTGCTGGTAGTTATTAAATTTAGCCAGGGTAAATTTGCTCTGAGTGTGTCACCGCCCTGATTTTCAGCTTGCAAATAGTTTTAGATGAGACAGATAACAAGAAAAAAGGATTTTTTAGTTTGAGGGTTTATGGATGGTGGTGACAAGCAGTGGGAAAGAAATAATGTTAGCTCTGGGATGGGCACAGGGATGCAGGATTAATGCCCCCAGGCCATGCCAACCCACCCCACCTGTATGTAAGCTCATGTTTTCTTCACTCCTGGGCTTTGCTCTTCTAAAATAGGACTTTTCTTCTTTTTGTCCCTTTTTTTGGTGATAGTGAGGGAGAGCAACCTTCTGGTTCACTGGTTTCTGGTTGCCTGTTTGGAAGAAAGCAGACTGCAGAGAGTAGGTGTTCAAAAGAAGAGAAAAAGCTGAATCTCAGTAGGAAAATGACAAGTGAAAAGATGAAATCGAGGAGTCCAGGATGAAGAAACACGTAGAGAAAGCCTTGGATGTGTTCGCAACAGACTGACAGTGACTGATCACAAGAAGAGCTGCCCTGCCATAGCCAATAGGAATATTTGTCTTTGCATCTCCGGCTTTTCTGTACCATGTCCTAATTTAGGCAGGGATGGGGTGGTATGTATCAAAAGAGACTATGAACCAAGATCCATCATTTCTCCCTCTTGCTTTTAAGTTGTTGATGATCATTTGGCCTTCAGAGTAGCATGTTAGGACAGAGTTTATCCTTTCTGGCAGGCTTGTTTCCCTGCATGGCACTGCCCACCTGTGAGTGGTCCCCAAGGACATGATGAGCTACAGGCTAGTTTTTTATGGGCAGCTTTATCACTCTGAGCATTTGTCTTGAGGAGGAAAGCAAAGATTTCTTCTAAACAGTGCTATCTGCTGTAAACCCGGCTCCATATTTTTGGAGAGGCACTAGGGCAAGGTGTGGATGGTTGAATAGGTAGCTGGTGATGCTCTTCTCCCTCACCTGCCCACTTGGTATACCATGGATGCATGTTCTGATAGCTGCATCAGCAGCCCTTGATGATATCCTCCCTTTCTCCAAGCACTTAAACCAGGGCCCTGAGAGCTCTGCAAAAGAAAGATTTCATTTTGATGGTGAAGACAGATGCTCTCTCACTTTCATCCAGGAGAGCATGTAGTCCCAGATGCCTTCAGTTGGGGATAAGAGTGGTCACACAAGCTGCAGAGTACAGGAAAAAATGACTGCCAAAGAAGTTGTTTTGACTGCAGCAGAGAAAACAGAATGTGAAAGCCATTAAGGAAATCTGACGGGGGAATTCAAGGCTGCTGCCCTCATAGAGGATAACTTCTCACTGGAAGGACCATTTAATCAAAACTCCAGGTCAACCAGTAATCTAAGTTAGGAAAGTTATTCTCCCTTCTGCCCTACCTTTACTACAGCTACTACATCTGTGCACATCCATTTGAATTTAAGGGATTTTATAACACTTTGTGGCAATAAGACTAACAACAGGCTAAGACTGATTTTTCTTCTTGCTCGTAACTTTCAGAAGTACAATGAATTTGGATGTAATCAATTGGATTGTCTCTGAAGTATCTTAATTGGTGCTGTCCAGGAGAGAGATGTAAGTCTGGAATAATTTTGCCCCGCTTAGTGGCATTGCTTCTGTTTTAATGTGGATGTAACTGAGAACAAAACCTGATCATAACTGAGAAAGTCATCATCTGTGAATTTAGAAGGAAGGCTGGGAGCTCAGTGGGCTATGGAGAATATTAATAATGGTCTGTTGGGCAAATCTCAGGTATTTGCTTTATTAAGAGGTAAAGCAAGTTAGTTCAGTTAACAAAAAGGTTTTATTTCATATTATTTTTCAATCTACTGAGTTTGGCATGTGTTTTCAGAAAGCACAAAAAGAAAAGCTCTGATTGTGGCAAGTCTGAGGCATGTGGTTGGTTCTCTACGGGTATCTGAGCTGCCTTCCTCCCTCGGGAGAGAAGGTCTTTAAATGCATTCACATTCTGCTTTTAACACAGCTTGATCCTGCAGATAAATCACTGCTCCCTGTTTGTGTTATCCCCGTGGAAAAGTTGGGGGAAATGACAGATTTGGCAGCATGGCTTCACAAACATCCTCAGAAAGGAGAGCACTGGCTGGGAAACATGAAACCTTTTATTGCAAGTTGAGCCCTGAGCTTAGATGTCTGCAATATCTGCTGGAACACCTCTGGCCCCCTGAGAAAGAGGGAGATGGTCCTGCCCCTCTGCTCAGCCCTGCTAAGGCACCACCTGGAGTCCTGGGTTCAGTTCTGGGCTCCTCAGGACGAGAGAGACATGGAGCTCCTAGAGAAAGTCCAACAGAGAGCTACAAAGATGGTGAGAGGCTGGAACATCTCCCTTCTGAGGAAAGGCTGAGATTGCTGGGCTTGGTTAGTCTGGAGAAGAGGAGGCTGAGAGGGAACCTGACCAATGGATAGAAGTATCTGAAGGGAGAGTGTTAAGAGGATAGACCCAGGCTTTTCTTGATGGTGCCAAGCAATAGGTCATGAGGCAGTGGGCACAAACTAGAACACAGGAAGTTCCACCTAAATGTGAGGAAGAACTTTTTTGCTGTGAGGGTGCACGTACACTGGCCCAGGCTGCCCAGAGAGGTTGTGGATTCTTCAAAAACCATCTGGACACAATCCTGAGTAATGTGGTCTAGAGGACCCTGCTAGAGCAGGGAGGTTGGACTAGATGACTTCTGGTGGTCCCTTCCAACCTTAACCATTCTGTGAAAGATGGGAGTAAGACTGATCTGCTGGTACCTACAACATCACCTTAAAAATCTGGTTTAGATTTTTTCTTTCAGCCTGGGTTATTTTTGCCACTGTTAGTATAAAAGTTGAGTTTACCTCCGTTGATTTCTGGTGATGTTTAGGCAAGTGGAGATGAGAATATTAACCACATGTGTGAGAGCAGTGTCTCAGAGCAGTAAGGCTGTGTCACAGGTGTAGTAGCCCTGCACACCTGTCCTCAAGGCACCATGAAAGGGACAGAAGCCATCACCCCTGTTGCTACAGGAGGTAGAGTGCCAGTGAGAGGTTAGTAGAGGATGCAGAAGCTGTTGGTAGGATGAGACATCCATCCATTGCACTCTAGAAATATTTTGCTGCTCAGAAGCAGCCAGGAGCAAAGGCAAAAATCAAAACTGGTCAGTAGCATCACAGTGAGTTTTAAAATGCTTTTGTCAGCCAGTCTTTAGAACAGCTTTTTTTCTCCCTGATACATGGAAATGGATTCCATATCACTGTGCAAATAACAATTTTAAAAAAGCCAATAATGAATGGAAAATGATGGTTCTGCTCTTCCACTTATCTCCGTTCAATTTGCAACCGGCAATAATGAACAAGGTACTGCAGGTGGAAATAGAGACTTTATTGCTCCCTCTGACCTCTCTGCCCTTGCCTGAGACAACATTTGCATTTGGCTTATTTGAATAAGTTTTGTTTTTCTGACAAATATTTGGTTTGTTTGGGGTGGGGGGGGGAAAGCCATCAGGTTAATTGTGGTTAATAGTTAGCCAAACAGGAGCAGGTAAGTAAACAGAGCCTTACTAACAAGTTTTATGGAAGGCAGCAGTGAGTATTTTCTGAGGCACTGCCTCAGACAGGTGATTTATCAGGTGCATCTCAGAGAGCCTCAATTACACAGGTGTGACTGTTTGGGGTTTTTTTTAAGTCATATTAACTTGGATTTAAAAGACTAGCCTTTATTATTTCTCTGCACAAAATGTGAACTCTGGAAAGTTGCACTGATTAAGAAGGAGATTAGTTGAGGCTGAACATTTAGAAGCAAATATTATGAATGTCTGAAAGGTCTTGGAGCAACTTTCCAAGAGGCACAGAGGGACCTGCTGCTTGCTTGCTGGAGTTCTGTGTGTCTCTGGAGGGAGAGGTAGCATGGCACAGCTGAGTATTACACAGAGAACCTATAGGAATATTATATGACCTTATAGTTTCCAGTGGGTAATTTGCTTATCAGCTATCACTGATGTCATTCATTCCTTTTAATCTACTTGTTTTTTCTAAAGTATTAAATCACAGGCAAGTTAGGTCTCATTATAACCCAGATGGTTGTAGTGAAATACAAGGCTCTTTATGTTCTGTCTCTATTGAAATCTTGAGCTTTCTTCAAAAAGAAAGACACAATATCCTATGCAGAGGAGATGAATAATCCTCTGAGTTTGCTTATCTTATTGACTGCAAAGGGTCTAGTGACAGCTAATGGCAACAAGTCCTTTAAAGCCAACTGTGTCTGTTGCTTCCTTTTCCCTGGTGCAGGTGACTCAGCTCAGCAGGTCTGCCTGGAAGGAGATGATGTAGGTTTTCTGCCCTTGCAGAGGGTCAGCATCAGATGGTCAGTGGAAGCATCCATTTTTTAAGTCCCACATGAATAACTCACTTTGAGAAAGACTTCAGTCTTCAGGAGTGTTTGTAAAGCTGTGAAATGGAAATGTCTCCTGCAATTAGAAGGCTCTCAGAAAGCATATGCTGTATGTCAAAGCCATGTTCTAATCTTACACTGTAACTTTTGATGACCTCTTAGCCCTTTGAGCAAGAGATTCTCGGGCTATTACTTAATTGTCTTTATTGCTCTGTAGCATGTGTTCAGTAGTAAATGTATCATCTCATAACAGAAGGAAAGAAAATCCTGTACTTTTCTCAAAAGACCGCAAACAAACAAAAACTTTGTCAAGACAGGAGCATGACCCTAGAGTAAAAAAACACTGGCTGAAGAATTCAAGCTTTATTTCGAGTCATAGTATTGTGCCACGGAGGATAAAGAACATTTTTAAGTCACTGATGAATCTGCTAACTACTTTCATTTAGGATACCCTGTTACATCCTAGTGCTAAGAAATAATTAGTGTCATAGGGGAGCATAAAAACCCCTATCCTGTGATTTCCCCCCTCGTTTTCTTCCAAGCAGTTGGTGAACAAGAGGAAAGAAGCTTTTCATGTCATGGCAAGGAAACAGTTAGAGCATCTGGGTTATGTGATGATAAAGTCCTGTGGAAATGGAGACAGCACTGTCTTGCACTTGCAGGCATTTATGTGTTAGTATTATATATAGCTATAAAATATATTGAGCCTCTCTTCTTTCTGAAGCTGTTCCAGAGTACTTCCTAGCCCACTGTGTCTTCACCATCAGGATTTAGAGGGGTGTTTATGCATCTGATCTTGAGCTTTAATTGCTCTGTGTAAATCCAAGCTGATGACATGCATTCCTTGACAATCAAAGAGGAAGAAATGCCAGTGGCTCTGGTGGGGAGACTTGTGTAACCATGTGTGTGATTAGAAGTGTTTCCTTCTTAAGGGCTCTGTGCTTTAGTATGCAAGACTTTGTGGGAGACCCAAAGGCACTGTGCATGCTCAGGGAGGGCTCAGACATCAGTGTGCAATACTTCTGCTGCCTCTCTGCCCTGGCAACCCTGAGGAACATCTGCCCACACTGTTGGAGCATGATTTCTGGTGAGCAGCAGCATCCTGAGAGCTGCACAACCTACCCAAGCCTGGGCTGGGGTGAGTGAGACCCTCTGAGGAAGGGCTATGGACCTTCAAGATGTGCTGCTTCCCTCCCAAAACCAGGCTGAGTTGTTAGTGCTGGGGTCAGGTAAGGTTCTCTGTATTAAGATGTCAGCTGCTTTATGTGGGTCAGGATATGAAGCTTCATGTCAGGAATGGGAGGATTAGGATCTAGGTTACTGCACTGTTTCTTTTTGTCACTGGGTTATTAGGGTGAGACAAATTTCTTTCCTTGCGAGAAAGCAAGGAAAAAAACCTTTTTATTCCTAAAGCTGTACTTTGCTGATGGAAAGCCAAATTTTGAAATAAGTGCAATTACATGGAAAAAGAAGAGCAGACAATTTTGCACACATGTTATTAGGAGCAGGTAAGAACATGTTTGCTGTTCATGAACATCCCTACAGTTCTGGATAGCATTAATTCTTCCCAAGAACACAAGCTGAATCCTGAGGTTTCAGAAATCCAGTATTTTGTTGTGTCCCAATGTCCTGCAGCTCATCAGTCCAGTCATGCAAAGTGCAGTTACCAGAGCTTCTTCTTGGAACCATCTGCTCCAAGCCCACAATGGACCCACATTTTCTTCTCTGGGTTGTGTTAGTAGCACATTATTTGGAATAGAACCAGACTGACAGAGCTTCTTCCTGCAAGGATAAGCTCTGTTGCCGTTCGTTGGGAGAGTTCTTTTGAGACTTTTAATGGGAGCTTCTTTAGGCAAAGCTCTGAAAAGTGCTCAGTAATTCTCATTATGAGATCCAAGAGCTAAAACACCAAACCCTTTTGTTAGGGGCTGCCTTGTTAAAGCAAACCTGGTGACAGCAGAGACATCTCATAGCTGTATAACAGAGTCATATCATCACAAGCTTGATCTTCCCAGAGGTTTTCTAAACTCCCATGCTTGGGAGCTTGTAAGCTGAGTGAGAATGAAATGCATCTACCAGCAGTTGGTTTCCATCTCATTTAAGCCAACCTTTTCTTTTTTTTTACTGCTATTATTTTTAAGGCTGTGTTGTGCTCTGCTTAATAATGAGGAGACTGTTTCAAGGTGCAATTAAGTGAAGTCATTTTGGAGTAAGACAAGCTCTTGAAATGCCCTCGTGCAGCATGGATATCAACACAGTCATTTGGTGCTTGGGGCAAAATTTGTCCTAGGACATTATTTCTTCTTGATGGTAGAACTTCCATCCTTGGAAGTACTGAGCCGCCTTGAAGAAGGGATTTTCAAAAGCTTTGCCATTGAGGTTTTGTGATTATTCTGCTTTCTTTTTCCAGGACTGACTGCACAATCCAGTGTAGCACCACACTCTCACATGCAGCACTGCAAAGTTCTTTCTTAGCCCGGGGAAGAAATAGCTTCATTTATCCAAGAGGAGTGTTTCCAAGTTTTAGTGCCTGAAGATGAAAGCAGCAGCAAGTTGCTACAACACAAAAGCTGCTCTGTTCTCTGGAGCTGGCAGCATTTCAGGGTTTGCAGCGAGGTGATTGACTTTGCTCACAAGAGCTGCTGCAGCACCTCCAGGAAGCAACAGATAGCACTGGAAGACTGGCAAATGCATCCGGGGCAGCCTTAAAGACTTGCTAGGTGTTATTTTTCCCTGATAAGGTGGCTCTGGTTTTTGGTAAGACTTATCAGAAAATACTTAACCCAAGGAGCAGCTTCTCAGTGGAGTAGGAGAGTTAACTGTCTTGCATCATTTTTTACTCTGATACTTTTAGTACTCAAAGTCCTTGGAAACTTCAGAGGTTCAAGCATGCAAATTCTTGGAGTGGTGGAGCTCAAAGCTTAACGCTGCTTGCCTTTAGTATCTTCTCAGCTTGCTGTTCCACCAGTTCCTCCTTCCTTTGAATTTCCACCTGAGAAAAATGTGGTGCCTCCACATGCTGTCCCAGAAATGTGCAACAATGTGGTTAAGTTCTTCTGCTGAAGAAGCTTCTCACAGCAAAAAAAACAGGAGGCAAGGAAATGCCAGGGACATGAAATGCAATGGATTTCTTAGGCAGGTGCAGTTGAATTTTGGAAGGTGGGAGACATCCTAGCACTTGAAATGATTGGCATGTACGTGATGTTTGCTCTCAACAGCTACTTGGTGTAGCTGTCCTCATGCAGCACTGTTGAGATGTCTCCACAGCAGGAATCCCAGTGCTGGAGCTTACATGGTTTCTTCTGGAAAACAAAACAGAAAAAAAAAGTCCTCTTTCTTTGTGAAGGATGGAAGTGAGAGCCGTTCTGCTGCTCCCAGGGGAAGGAGGAGTGGGCAGCAGGACTTGGCATAGCCAGTCTAGCCCTCACATTGGCCACAGGTAGATGATGGGTCTACTGCCCAGGGACCTCAACTTGGTAAAAAGTGGCAAAAATTAACTATTTCTAGTCAGAAAGTGGGGTGAAAAAAAAAAAGGAAACAAACCCCAAATCCAGTGAATTACAAAAAAACCTCCATCATCAAAAAACTTGAGTGCAGTCTTTTGCAGGGACAGAGGAGTAGATGGGAACAGGAGTGAATGAGATCAATTTTATAGTCTGACCTACATATCTCTACGTGCATTTTACTGCACTAGTAAAAAGTTTGTTGTTTTTTTGATGTGGTTTGGTTTTTTTTTTCCTTCAAGACATCTTTGGTAAAGAGCAGCACAGTCCAGGCAACTGTTAGTGCTAACATTTTTCCAGGCTGTGCTAGAGCTTAGGTTGTAGCTAAATTGGCATTTTTTTGTTTAGAAGGGGGCATCTATTCCTCCCTTCACTCAGCTGCTGGAGCAGTTTCTTTCTGGCAGCCTTTTTTGCAGGGAGTGGAATGTATTAAAGCAGCTTTGTGGTGTTTATGTAAGAATGGCACTTAGAATCCTTATCTGCATATCTTCTGGATTTTCCTATTTGTAGGCAGGGTTTCTTTGTCTTTGAGAAGCTATGCAGCATTTTGCTTGCCTCGTTGCTTAGAACAGGTCCATGAGGAAGGCAAAAGCAATATCATCCCTCAAATTCTGGGGACAGAGAAGTTGCAGAATCAAATTCAGCAGTTGTAGTCATCTTCATCCTTATTTTTTAAACCCCTTGCAACTAAACAGCCACAAGCTCTGAGTAGATGTGAAATAATAATTCAGCCTAAAAGGTCAGTACAGGATGGTGAATTGGCTTTTGGTAAATCTGTTTCAGGAAAGAAAATAATTTATTTCCCTGTTTGTTAATGTGCTTCTTTTAGTAGTGTTTTGAAAGACAAGAGATAAATGAAGGATTCTCAAAAGCCTGCTACAGTAACAGTTGCTTTACAAATTGTTGCATGGATGGGCCTCAAGCACATTTGACAAGCAGAAATGTTTCTTCTAAAGAACTGGAGAAAAAGAAGCAGGGGAAGTGGAAGGGATGTTTTGGACAAGATCAGAGAGAAACAAAACCTGTGCCTGGGTCCCATTCTATAACCAAAAAAAGATAAGCCGCATCATCTTACTTTGGGGACATTAATTAAGGTGATGTAAGTCTGAGAGCGTTAGCAGAGATTTATCTAGTATAACATTGTACTTCTGGAGTTTGGGTTGCAGAATTTCTGGGCTCAGTACTAAGCTATGAGGCAGTTGCTTTGCTAAAGAGGGTGAAAGAGATGGAGAAGGGAGTTTTTTCAGTATTTGAACTTCATGAAAAGTACCAGAATTGTGCATTTCAAGTACCTTTTACAATGTTCAAACTTGTTTACATTGCTTCACAGAATTGAACCCTGGCATTAAATGTGTCTGAGATTCCACATTGCCAAATGGGACTGACTCTAAAAGCACTCCTCTTGTTGCAACATGCAACATTTAGAGTACTGACAACTAAATTCAATGTGTTTTATTCCCAGACTTTTGAAGATAAATTGGTCTCCAGCTTCAAAACTTCACCCAGGTGCTGTTAAATCACTTTGTGGTTTTTTAGCTGTGCTTTCAAAACACAGTTGTAGTTCTCCTCCTTCCAGAATGAAAAAAAAAAAAAAGGGGGGTAGAAAGTCTATTTACCTCATTTATTAAATTTCACACAGTTAAATTAGGTGAAATAAGAGCTTGGTTCAGATCCCATTGGCTTCAATAGAAGTCTTTCAATTGAGTTTTAGTCAAGGCTTAAATGAAGATCAGAAGGAGATCCAGAGCTCATTTACATTTAATATGCTCTTCAGCTATTCCTTTTAAGCTTCAATATTATTGGAGGCTTTTCAAACCCTGTAGCATGTTAGCACAGACTTCCCTCACTTGTCAACATGTGCATATACCCAAATTTCAGCTGGAAGCCCTCATGGAAGTGTTAACCATAGCATTCATTCCCATGAATGTAGAGTAGCTGGAGACAAGCTTTTAAAGCTTTCTATCAGCTCTTCTTTGTAGTTAGTCACATTAGGACAGATAACAGTATCTGTAGTGTTTGAAGCAGTAAATGTTGTTTATCTTTGTCCTCTCTGCAGTTTTCACTTGTTTTAGCCTCACTCAAGAAGGTGATCTCTTTCCTAAGCTATAAGATGTCTTCTGGGGAAGTTTGGGCTGTAGATCCTTCTTTCTGTAGCTTTCCAAACTTGAAGGCTGGGACTTGCTCTAGTTCCTTGATCTAGACCAGTTGTTTGTTACGGACTCTACTCTGGGTGCTGGCAGCTCTTGCCATGACTTCAGTGGGCAAAACCAAACCCAGTAGATGGGGTTATCATGGAGATGGGCATGTGTGGTTCAAGGCAGTGAACTTACAGTCCTTACAGATGCAGTCCGTAGTGATGTCTCTGTGTATATATGTATTTACTGGTAAGAAAATAAGAATTGTGCTGCATTTGCAATAGCAAGCTTTTAGTCTTCTGTTTGAAATCAGATCTAAGTAGTTTCTCTTGCCCTTTTTGAGTCTGTGTGTGTCAGTGGTTACATAGAATTTGCACCTCAAGGGATCCAGAAGTACACATATGAGCAGCATGGCTTATTGCAACAGAAGAACTGGTTTAATAGAAGTAAAGAAAACCATGTGATTTCTTTTCATTGGAAGGCACAAATGAAAATAGGCAATGGCAGTGTTTCAAGCAATCCCGTGTGGTAGAATGTTCACAACACAGTGTAATGCTTTTAACTCTTATTTATCAAATTAACTCATTCTGAAACAATTTTAAACAACTCAGTGCTGATGTAACTAGAAACTGCTCCCATGTTTTCATGGACAAACATCTTAAGTTTCTTTTTCTTCTGCTATAAAGTTCTGCTGCTCCATAGATGTTACCAGAACACATCACAATGGGGAATGTCATTTTTTTGTAGACCACAGAGCCCAGGCTTACATATCCATTGTCATCCACTTGTTTTCCCAAATATCCCAGTGTAGATCTTGAGATGCCACAACGCTGCCACACAGATCTCCCCCAATTAAAGGCTTGGTAAGCCATGCCTGTTGTTGGAGGCTTTTGACTTGCAGAAACAAAGGGTTTTTTTACACATGCAGCGAGACGATAATACAGAATTCACCAGGGATGCCAAGATCCATTGTGTTGGGGGAAACTATGGGAAGGCATGGAGCCTGCTGGGACTGACACCACCAGGGTCTTTTGCACCTTGCTTGGTCTTTGGCTTTGTCTTCCAAAGTTAAAGACAAACTTACTGCGGTCTGTGTGTGGGTTTTACACAGCATAAAGATCCTGAAACACAGGCATGGACAATTTGTGTATGTACGTATGGAAATGTTTGCATAGCAGTTGATAGCTATGAAATTTCCTCATTCTTGGGTTTTTCTCACTGATAAATTATAGGAATAGCTCGTTATCTGAGTTCTTGAGTTGATTGCACTTGTGACAGACCTGGTCATAAGCCTTGAGCAATAGCTCAACAGAGAAAGCCCCACACAAGCTCTTGGTTTCCTTTATAACAGCCACCCCAAAGGGTGCCAGTGGGAGGAATGAACCAGCTTGGGGTTGGAACAGACCTTTAAAAGTCATCTATTCCAGTCCCTCCTGCAGTGATGATCCTACAGAGGATGCATTCCAACACCTTGTTTTCTGTCTAGTAGATGTTCTGCGGTCTTTGATGTAAGACAAACCTTGCCTTTGGCCATAGCCTTTGGCTATAGTTCAAACAGTGTTGTGTGCAGAGGGCTGGTTTTCCTAAATTATACAAACACAAAGAGGGTCCCCATCTCTCTTTGTTATTTAGAACCCCAGTGATGCTTGTGTCATTTGCAGACAGGCATACTCAGAGTGATTTGGTGTCTTCTGATCTAAACCCAGGTTATCATTCAGCACGCTGCTAGAAACACCTCCTCCAAAAATTCCTGTGTTATCCACCTTTTCCCAAAGTCTACAAAACTGCAAGGTGGCAATTCCCATTTCCTTGAAATCCTGCTGATATTTCCTGTATTCCTCCCACAGTTGCATCCTGAGGTGTTTGGAAGGGAAAGCTCTAGCTCTGGGGCTAGCCTTCTCTGTCCTTGCTGCAAATTGAGACTAGCATCACAGCGAGGAAAGAATTTAATCCCCCCTCCAGTTCTCCTTGAAGCCAGGGGAAAGATTGGTTTCAGCACATCCTGATCTGGCCTTAATCTGGAGGATTAATGAAGATACATGCTGAATTAAATAATGGTAACAGAGAAGAAAAAGAGAAATATTAGTAAAAGATACTGAGGAGGGGAAAACAACATGAAAAATAGAAATATTACTGAATTATATTTGGGGGGAAAAGCATCCTAGGGAATTAATAAGGCTAAATCCTTTGTTGTCAGAAATGCTCTGGCTTTGGGGAGGTCCTCATTCAGGAGTAGGTTGGCTTGTATACAGTTCTTTGTTCTTTCAGGTGACAGCCTCCATTCTCCACAACTCAGGATGGGACATCTGCTACTGGAGGGCAGATCTCCACTCCTAACCAGAGCAAAGGAAACCAAAATTAGATTTAGCTGGAAAAGTTGCTTTTGTCAAGTAAACAGAAATAAGGAACCATTTGGGAAAGCTTTCCCTTAAGGCACATTCTTTTTTTTCTCCGCTATGGTATTAGTTTTGGGTCACTTCTGCAATTAAGAGTTTGCTTCTAGGTGTTTTTAAGAGCTTGTCATAATTTTGTTCCCAATGTGTCTAAAAGCTGGAGTTAATCTCAGTAAACACATTACTCTAAACCACACTGTTTGAGCAGGCACTAAGTACAGCCACACTGAGGCTGCTTTTCACAATGTTTCAAATAAAACTATTTGAATAAGTGCAGAAATCATCTTCTGTGGCAGCATTTCCAGTGCCCAAATGCTGCTGTTAAGCTGAAACAGGACTTTTTAGGCAGTGCATGTGTCTGCAACCACTGTTCTTGAGGGAAAACATCTGCCCACATCTGACCACTGTATTCCTCACCTGTTTTCTAGCATTTCCTTTCATTTTCATAAGTTCCCACAGCACTTTGCAGCAGATTTGGTTTTCTTTTTGAGTCATGTGGACTTTCCTACCTCTTGAAGTTCTTAGTATGTAGAAGGCACTCAGCTCAGTAATACCCAAATTTCTCCATCACATCTCCCTACTGCTTCTGTTTAAACAATTAATCAGAGTGTAATACCACTTTCTTTTTGCAGCCTCTGACAGTTCATCATCTGTTTTCTTTAGAAAAAGCATTGCCTGGTTTTTTTCTTTCTATCTATCAGAAATTAGGTTAGTCCTGATGATAAATGTCCTGCCTGCTCTAGTACCTTCTTGTAAGCTTAAATGCCATTATTTTGATCATTTGACACTACTAGTTGCACTTTTCTGATTTCCACAGTAGATCTGTAAGGGAATGCTTTGAGATCAGGCTGAACATGGATCAAACCAGCTGATTATTTGGGGATTGGTGATCATTTGATTTCAAAGCATTCTCTGAAGTTTTCTTCAAATATGCTTGACAGGATTGGGACTTTAGTAATGGGAGATTTTCTGGGGAAAAGATGGAAACAGGTTTCACTTACATCAGGGCATTTGCTGCAGGGACCACTTTGTTTAATCTGAGCTTGTATGGATTTGGGAGAATGTAGTTGCTTAGCATTCCAGCTGGATTGATTGCTCTCTGGCTCTCTACTGCCATGAGTTTTTCCACTCAAGCGTGCACATCCCACTGAAAACTCTGGAGCAAGGCAAGCACCTCATTATCTGTGCTTTTGCCTCTGGCCAGGATGGCATTCACACTGTAGCATTTTATACAGATAATTATAGCTTGTGTCTTCTCAGAATACAGGTTTCCTAAGCAAAGAAATTGCAGGAATGGTATTATTAGATGCAAGCAGGTATTTTTCGTCCCAAATGTTCTGGTTGGAAAATTACTCAGTACCTGAACTCAGCCATACTGCTGTGGGGGTTTAGCTTGTTTTGTTTGATTTGGTTTTTCTTTGCTCAGCATACACTGCTTATGACCCAGATTCTTATTTGGTAAATGCTGTTGTGATGAAATTCAGCTTTTGGATGTACTTAGATCTCTTTGCAGCAAACAGAGATGTGACCTTGTATCTCTTTGGGCAAACAGAAAGTTGGGTACAAGGGGAAAAGCTCCTTTCAGGAGTTATAGAAAGCCAGGAGGTCAGGCTGAGGTTGCATTATCATGATGCTGAGCTTCCTTTTGCTACCACTGAAGAGAAAAGTTGGGCTGAAGCTTTCCTCTTCAAAGGTGTTAGGAAGTTTTTTTACCACATTGCCTTCTGTATCATTCTCCTTTCCTCTCTGTTAGCACAACTCAGATGTTCTGACTTGATAGCCCAGGGAATGACTGGATGAGTATAGAGTTTGGGTAGCTTGTGTCTGGTGTTTTTTTTCCTTTAAAGCATTTTGTTCTTTTATTGCAATCAAATATAGTGGTGATAACTTTTGTCACTTCCTCTAGGTTTGGCAAAGCAGAGTGGTAGAATTTCAAGTGAGGACTAATTTTTCCATCATGCTGTTACAAATGTTTGTAATCCCAGCAGTGCTCAGTGTGGCCAGCCGCAAATCAGGTTTAGGTGGATTTGTGTGCCAGAGCTGAATATGGCAGGAAATCTCTGTCATACTCCCAGAGTGGCAAGAGATGTGTGAGCCCTGGAGGTTTGGTTTGCTCTTAAAACTCAAGACTTGTAGCCTGAGGGATCTTCCTCCCTCCCCTTGATCTTACAAGGAGACCCAACACCTCCACAAGAAACTGCTTTTGGTGGTAGCTGACAACATCCCACTCTCAATAGTGTTTGCTGGCAGTGTATCATTGCTCCTTTCTCAGGAGCTGAATTGCCTTTGTCTTACAGAAAACCGAGTGCTACCGATCTACAAAAGTCTCATTTGGGTGGTTTTTATATATAAGAAAGTGATGGAGGGTTACTCCAGCTCTTCATTCTGGTACAACTCTGTTCCTGGGAAACATCACATGCTCCTTACGCTATTGCCATGAAGGTCATGCAAGATAATGTTTTGTTTCTTAGGAGCTTGTGCAGATGTTTCACTTCCTGTGGTACTTATAGAGACAGATGGGCAACAAGATATAGAGCTTCATGGAGCTTTCTTTTTTCCTCCTCAGTTTGCCAAGGGACAAATAACAAGCTGACCCAACTGGGCCATGTGGAAGACCATTTCACCAGCCTACAGAGGATGTACAACAACTGTGAGGTGGTACTTAGCAACCTGGAGATCACATATGTGGAACATAACCGGGACCTCTCTTTCCTGAAGGTTAGTTGTCTTGGCCAACGTGGCCTTCCCTGCTGAGGAAATCTTACTGCATTTGTTAAAGTTTGCCTGTAAAATTCTGTGCTGAGCCAAAAACATAGATAGCTAATATCAGAGAAGTTGCAGATCACAGTCTCAGTCTACCTTTAGGCTGCATGATACTCTTAACCCTCCTATACTCAATCAGGTCCTTGGAGAAATAGGTTTTCAAGCAGCTGCCAACCTCTGCTGGCTGCCGTTCAGATGAGTTTCCTCTTATTTACAAATATTATTACTTTGTTACCTCTTGCCTCACTCCTCAGAGGTTCCCTACCAGGTAGAGGCAATAGCATTCTACTTTAGGGCTCTGTTTTATAAAGAAGGAGCTTTAAACGCATTGGTTTTGGGACACATTGTTATCAGGTTAGGAGGTTTTCAGTGAAAGAGGCAGGAGGGGAAGAAGTTTTCTTGACGTGAGTTTATGTCTGGTTTCAAATCTGCCATACAAGAGCTGTTGAATAAACAGATCAGGGAAGGGGAACAGAAGAAAGTGTGAAAGCCTCAATCAGATGTAAAAACCTGAGTCAGATGTGTCTCTGTGCTGCCAGTGCTTGGAGACTGGGCAAGTACTCCAGGAATCATCACACTTGGTTACCATGCATGCCCTGGGTAGCTCTCCTTGCCCTTGTTTGGGGACAGAAAAGGAGTAAACTAGACCTTTGGAATGACCCCGTAGTAGCTGCTCTGAGGGTCAGTTTATACATGCTTAGACCAGAGAGTTTTCCACATAGTCCCTTCTTGTTCTCTGATTGACTTAACGACACTAAGCAGTTTATTGTTCCTTAAAATTGGAAGGTGGTGGATTGGAGGGGGGTGGGAGGAGGAAAGCAGTTCTGTCATGTGCAGAAGAGTGGCATGGATTAAGCACCTTGTTCCTTCTGTTGTTCTCCCAGACGATACAAGAGGTTGCAGGCTACGTGCTCATCGCACTTAACATGGTGGATGTCATTCCCCTGGAGAACCTCCAGATCATCCGAGGCAATGTGCTGTATGACAACTCCTATGCCCTGGCAGTCCTCTCCAACTACCACATGAACAAAACTCAGGGACTTAGAGAGCTGCCCATGAAAAGGCTATCAGGTGAGACCAGGGCAAGAGCTGGAGGCACCTGCTAAGCAAACTGTTGTTGGCACCAAGATCTCCTCTCCAAGTCATATGCCATCAAATCCTGTTTTAAAAATGAGGATTTGATTGTAGCTTCCTACTTGCTTTCCTACTAGTCAGTCTTCTTCAGAAGGTGAAGACAGTTGATCGTGAGAAGACTCAAGGGAGACCTTATTGCTCTCTACAGCTACCTGAAAGGAGGTTGTAGTGAGATGGGGGTAGGTCTCTTCTTCAGGGCTAACAGTGAGAAGATGAGAAGAAATGGTCTCAAGTTGCACCAGGGAAGGTTTAGATTGGATGTAAGGAGGAATTTCTTTACTGAAAGGGTTGTTAAGTCTTGGAATAGGCTGCCCAGGGAGGTGGTGGAATCATCATCCTTGGTGGTATTTAAGAAACATATAGATACTCTACTTAGGGACATGGTTTAAAGGCATGCTAGTGATAGGTATGGTTGGACTTGATCTTAGAGGGCTCTTCCAACCTTGCAGAAAGAAGCCAAAGCATCAATAATGTAGTGATATTTGAGTCCCCCCCCCAAATGACGAAGAAGTATCCACTCTTTGTTTTGCATCATTTGATTCCAGTCCATACAAGTTGGTATTTTCTGTTAAGTTTCAGTGGGACATAGGAGTGAGGATATCTGCTGAATGCAGTGGGCTCACTCACAGTAGATGAACTCCAGACAGAAAGCCACAGCTAGTGGCACCTTAGTGGCATCCAACAAACAGCCAACCCTCCAGAATCCATCAGTCTGAGCCTGGTGTTGGCTGCACCATCAGGAGTGCTGGTGCCATGCAGATTGTCCTTTTCTGTCAGCACAGTGTGATTGAGGTGAAGAGCTGTGTGTTTTATTTCACTTTCTTTAAATCAGACTTAGGCAGTTTGCTTCACTTACCAATTTCTTTTCTTCCATGGCAGAAATTCTTAATGGAGGTGTTAAAATTAGCAACAACCCCAAACTGTGCAACATGGACACTGTTCTCTGGAATGACATCGTTGATACAAACAAGAAGCCTCCCACAGTGCTTGAATTTGCAAGAAACCTGTCTTCTTGTGAGTATTAACTTGCCAAAAATGCTCTGCTCTTTCCCATTTCAGAGAGAGCAACAAACATCTTCTATGGGGTGCTTTTCAGGTCCACTAATTCTTTCATGCAGAGAAGTTCTTCATAAAGCTTCTGTTGGTTTCAGACTATACCCTATGTTTGTGCTTCTTCAGAGCACTTGTTTGCTTCCCAGCAATTTCCTGTTGGCAGTATAAAGCTCTGCTCTAGATTACTCAGATGATACCTTCATGGATTTTGTAGCACCCAAGTTGAGTGCTGTAAAGCTCTGGTGTTTGGGCTGCAAAATTCATGATAAACAGGCAGATAAATCCAAAGCTTGAGATCAGCAGGGAGATGAACATATATTTAAAAGTTAGTGTGGCCTTTGAGTGGGCTGAAGCTAATACTTAAGCTTTACTAGTGCCTTGTAAAATCCCCATGTCATTTCTTGGGAAGGAGAGTTTATTTTCATTTCTGAGCATTTTATTTCTGGCACTATAAATTCATGGAAAAAATGTATTTTCTTTATCTTCTCCAGTTGCATAACTGCCTGGGATCTAATAGCCAACTTCTAGTGTTGACACATTTTTTTCTGCAGCACTCATAGCATGACCAAGAGGTTACAAACAGTACAAGTCAGCACAGGAGTTTGGCTCTAAACACCACAGAAATGTTAACCTTTAACTTTTCAACTCTTTTTTTCTTACCAAAAAAAAATATATTGTTTGGTCCTGCACTAAATCAATCAACTCTTGGACAAGGAATGGCATTTGTTCAGCTCTTTGATGAGGGGTGAGGAGGAGGGAGAATCACGTGATGTTGGCAAGAAGAATCACTCTAGTGGGAAATGCCTCTTAAATATAGTGAGTTCCAGATGAATCTGCTTAGAGAGCCATTTATGGCTTTAATAACCATCCCCTAACCAGAAACAAGTTGTTTCTCTGAGACTTTGCTTGTCATCTTCACTGAAAAGGTTGTTAAGTCTTGGCCAGGGAGGTGGTGGAGTCACCACCCCTGGAGGTGTAGGTAGATGGTCTAGAAGTGGTATATAGGGACATGGTTTTAGTGGCATGGGGGTGATAGGTAGATGGTTGGACTTGATGATCTTAGAGGTCTCTTCCAACCATAATGATTCTGTTATTAAGAGAAAGATAAAAAGAGTAAGGAGAGCTGGATAGGAAAGAGCCTGGCACTGAACCTTCAAGGTCGATGTGCCACTTAGTCCTGTGTTGAGGAGTATTTTTGGCAGAGTGTGAGAGGAGAGCACGGAGCAGGCAGCAAGTCAGCTGACTTTGTGGTTTATAGAGTAGCTGACAGTTGCTGGTGAACCCAGTTGTTTTCTTTGTAGAGCTGTGTTGTTTAGAAACCCTGATTTCCATGTGGCCTGTAGCAAGTGGCTGGCACATGCCCAGCTGTGAGCCAGTGGTGACTTGCCGTTACATGCAGGCTCCAACAGACAGGCAGTAGCTGAGATTCCTGTTCCTGGGAAAAATAGACCTCTTTCGTAAGCCAGGCTGGCTGGGAATTGTGCTCACTTGCTCAAAGATGTGGAGAACTGCACGTAGGAAACCAGAGATGAAGCCTTTGATAAAAACTGAAGTTCCAGCTCTCCAAAATTTGTATATTGGTGCTTCCTCCCCTGAGTTGTCAAGAAGGAAAGCTCAGATCTTCTTCTCTGACTCATGTGATGATGTTGTTGTCCATGTTTATAGAATATAACACTCTGCTCTTGTATTTTAGGTCCCAAATGTCATCCAAACTGCACAGAAGACTACTGCTGGGGCCCTGGTGAACAGAATTGCCAGACATGTAAGCCTGCAGATGACTTAAGAAACACCTTTTGTGTGTGACATACTAAACTTGTATCTACCAAAAATCTAACCTGTTACGCGTTTCACACTTGTCCTTCTCTGCTTCTTGCTTGAGAGCACTTATTCTTTGTTTTACTCTATAAGAGAGGATGCAGTAGCTACCTGGTGAATTGCTTGCCCCTCTGCTGTGTCCCACAGAACCATTTTGCAGGCCAGTTAATGACACTTTGGATTAATTGGAAGCAACAGCATAATCTATTTTTTGCTGGCTGTAATTCCTTATTTTTTTGAATCCCCATAGGTTTCTTTTGTAGACATAAAAGGTGTCACCTCCCTAGGTAATGGCTCTATGTAGCTGTACTTGGAGGATCTTTGGAAGGCTCTCAGTGCATAGCCATTTTTTGGTTTGTAAATGGAGATATTTGGCATTGTGAGATTGTTCAGTTTGTGCTTTGCTGTAAAAGTTTGATGGTAGAATGCTTGCCTGACATTAAGAGAGTGACAGAAACATCCTCTTAGAACTGCTTGAGATTTTTGCAAGGCTTTCTTTTTCCTAAAGTAAAAGTTGAGGAAGGAGACCATCTCAATGTGTTTTGCTACTTCATTATTTCCTTTTTCTGTAGTAAGTGCAAATGCAGTGTTTCTGATTCTGTGTGTAATGTTCAGTGGAGAGATGGCTAGTCTAGGCATAACAAAGATGAAAGCAACATCTAGCTTCAGTTTTCCATTGCAAATAATCACCTAAAGCTAAGTTTCTTGCTTGTGAGTATCAGGTCAAGTCTGTACTCCAGAAATAGACCTGCAGGAAAGAGGAACACAGAATTTTCTGGCTTCATTTAGTATAAGCTTTAGCTTTTTTGATCAGGTCTGCAGTTTGGCTCTTGAAGTGCCCAAACAAAGCCCTTCCCAGGTCAGTCCCCACAGTTGAAACTGCACAGCTGTCCAGGGGCTTGCAAAACCTCAGTGCTCCAAGCTTCCCACATTCACAACCTCTTGCTGCCTTCAGGAGGTTGACTAGGAGCACATAAACCAAAACTGTTTGCAGGCTCTGGCTCTCCTCTTCCAGGCATCTGAGAATCTGGCCAACTGAAAATGGATCTCACATTGCCATATGTGGGAAAGTTGGGAGTGATGTGTATCTTTCTCCTTCAACAAATGTGGGATATTCTGTATGAAATAGAAACATTGGCTGGGAAAGATGTTTTGAGCAGGAAGCTGTAGTCAATAGCTATCAAAGTGATGAGCTCTTTTACTCCCCTGCAGATGCGTGTGAGAAAAAAGATAACAAAATGCTGTTCATGTAGAACAATGAGCTTTTTATTCCCCTGTTTCTAATTGAGTGGAGGAGTTGCTATCAGAGTAGCTAATTTCCTTGAAAATATACCTTGCTTACATGCCTATAAGAAAAATGAAATGATAGTTTGGATACAAAAGTATAGAAAAGATAGGAAATACGTTGGGTTTTTTTTAAATCACTGTTTTATTCCCTGAAGTAGGTTTCATTTTCCAGTAGTTTTCTGTTAATTAACAACCATCTGGTTTGGACTTACAGGAATTCCTGATAATACTGTAACTCCCTTGTGCCAACTGTAAAGCTGATAACAGTCAATGGAGCACACAGCTGAAATGCTCAGGGTGCTGTAATGCAGTGCATTATTCATCAAGTTTCTCTCATGTCTAATGCCAGGATCTCTGTGTGGATCAGGAATTTTTTTGTAGGGAGCAAACAATCCCATTTTGGGTCTTTGCTACAAACACATGCTAGCCATTAATTTCTAGGTTTTAAGTTTCAGCAGTATTTTTAATTACATTGAAGGGATCCTAATGCCACATCAACAGTTTAGAGTTTCTCATCATGACAGTTCACTCCTCTTGTGTTCTTTTTCCCAAAGCTAGTGCCAGCAGTAGCAGATTTGCTCAATAAAATGAAGTCAGATCCTGCTCTGTTGCACAACTCTAAAATGCAGTGACTCCGTGGAGGAGTTCTTAGTTTAGGTATTGACACCACAGGGACCTAGATGCTCTTTCTAAGCAGGGCATGGTTTGCTGTCTGGAGTCAGAATGCTTAGCACCTCTCAAGAGCCAAGGTAATTATGGGCTGAGTACAACCCACACCAGATCTCACTCCTGCTGAGCTCTGGCCTTGGAGAAGAGCAGAATTTGCCCCCCTGCCCCACAATGGGGAAAATCTAGCACAGCTCCTTCACCAGACTTTTGCTCCACGTTTCTTGATCTCATTGCATCAGGTACAGCATGAAAGTTCTTCATTCCTGATGTTTTTTTCTTTTGTCTTCCAGTAACAAAAGTCATCTGTGCCCAGCAGTGCTCTGGCAGGTGCAGGGGGAAGGTGCCCAGCGACTGCTGCCACAATCAGTGTGCTGCAGGCTGCACGGGGCCTCGGGAGAGTGACTGCCTGGTAAGAATCCTGCCTCACCACCATAACCCCTTACACATCTCTGGCTGCCTTTCAGCTGCATATTCTCTAGCCTTCTGCCATCCAAGAAGGCCTCTGAGTGATGCTGAGCTGGAGGGTGCTTCAGGACTTACTTGCCTGGGTTGGTCAGTGAGAGGGAAGAGGGCGTGAACTTCACAGCACTCTTAGCTGGTCTGTACTGACTCTGCAGGTGGAGCTTCCTAGCAGATGCCAAACTGGCCTTAGTGCCTTCAAGAGCTCCTTGAGCTCCAAGTTGTTGCAGAGCAGCTAAGCGTTTGCTGTAGAGCAACTTCCCCACCACGGCAGGTCTCTGTATCCTCAGCTGGTGCCATTGTGCAGTGGTTTTCCATGCCAGCATATCTTCGCCTCCTTAGTGTGCTGGTCAGGTTAATGAAAGCAGGAACCTGGAAGTTCTGCCTTGGTTAGCTGAAGTTCTACCTTGGTTAATGAAAGCAAGAACCAGTAAGGGGTATAAGATAGGATGGATCTTCGCACTTTTTGCATCTAATTGAACTTCAGACATGAAATCAAGATTTCCTTTTCCAGTTTTCACTTGCCACAGAAGCACTTTCTTTGGGGAACTCCAGGGCAGTGGAAGGAGAAGGAGCAAATGAAGCTGCTTTAATTAAAAACCCATCTCATTGCTTTTCTACAACAGTTTCAGGGGATTGTGGTTTTCATTTCTGCCCTTGTTTTTGCACTACACTTCATTCTGACTGAAGCAATACCTGAGTAATTACCACAGGAAGTATCTGTCCCATCTGGGTTCTGTTGTTGCTGTCTGTTTTCCTGGTTCCCTTACAGATTGTGTGGCCATGATAACCTTATGGCTCACAGAGGAGACAGTTATTCTGTCTCATGTAGAAAGCCAGGGAAGAAAAGAAGGAATAAGAGAGTGATTATTAATTCAATGCAGAATTAGACTGGAAGAACCAACTTGTCCTTCATAAATGCCTACCCCATTGTTCATTGCCTGCAGCCAACTCTAATGGCTTCAGTTTAATATTTAGCCAGAAAAGGCAGTAATCAGCAGAAAGGACTTGATTTGATTGAAGTTATTAAAAAGAGGCCAGGAAAAGTACCATTTGTCTTGATCTGGTTACTGCTTGTAGGGAAAATTCTAAGGCATGCAGATTCCCTCCTGTTCCCACGTGAATCCCAACAGCTCTGCACAAGGCTGCCAGGATTTCTTGTTCAGACCAAGAAAACTTCATAATCTCTCTCTTTTTTTCCCCAAATATTAAAGTCAATTGCCTGTCCTGAAGCAACCTTTCACCTTCAAAGCATGAGGGACCATCCCTGTAGCTGCCTCGGGTTTCCATGAGAGCTAAGCAGGAAAGAGATGAGCACATCAGGGTGTTTTTAAAGAGCTAAAGTAAAACCATGGTTGCTCTTTAAGGAGAATCTACTTGAATGGGTGCTGTTGTTCAATAAAAGGAGTCTAGTCTAATGGGTGCTGCTGTTCCATGACAGGCGTGCCGCAAATTTCGGGATGATGCCACCTGCAAGGATACCTGTCCTCCACTGGTCCTTTATAATCCCACTACTTATCAGATGGATGTCAACCCTGATGGAAAATACAGCTTTGGAGCCACTTGTGTGAGGGAATGTCCACGTAAGTTCATTTCAGGGTGCAGCAGCAGCTGGGAGGTGGGGGTTAGAAAAAGAGGACAAGGAAGCGGTGCTATCCCTTTCTGTGTTCTGGCCAACTAGAAGAGCACTTTCTTGTTCTTCTCTTCTGTGGGAAAAGAAGGTCTTATGGGAATTATCAAAATAACAGCCATATGGGATCAATCCTGTGGATTACCAAAGCAGTATCAACTCTCAACTGGTTCATTGTTGGGCCTGATAGAAAGTTACTGGTTTAAATACTCTCTTAAGGCCTGCGATCATGGCTTCCTCTACAGATGCTTCCTTTTTCTTCCATACTTCCCCACCTCCATGTTTTTTTAACCCAGCAAGACTTAAATGCATGGTTTAGTATACAGAACTGTTACCCTTTCTAAGGTCTAAGCCTGGAAGAGTAACTGAATGTGAGGGCTCAGCAGTGCTGTGTATTGATCCTGCTTTCATGGCACTGCTGCACAGCTTCACCTCAGGAATGATGTTTTATCCCTCTGTGACCATTCCCCTCTCTGTAAAATCATAATAATTCTCTATGTCCACCTACCTTTCAAAAATCCATAATTACCTTTGATAAGTATGCCAAAAATTCAAAACTCCTTTTTCCTCCTCATATTGGAGTGCCTGTGCATCCCTCTTGTATCTCAATGACCTCTTTATCCTTGATTTTTCCCCAGACAACTATGTGGTGACAGATCATGGCTCTTGCGTTCGCTCCTGCAATACTGACACTTATGAAGTGGAGGAAAACGGTGTCAGAAAGTGTAAAAAGTGTGATGGGCTCTGCAGCAAAGGTACCAAAGGCATGGAATAAACCAGAAAGACTTTGAGATAATGGGGAACTTAGTAGAAAAAGTATATAGAGTTAATATATATAAATACCCAGTGATACTTTGGAGATCTAACAAGTGATTTGGTCAGGAAACAAGGCTGTGGAGCATGCTTTCCACCTGGGATGTACCACAGGCAGGGTAGATAAACTGTATGTTGTGTGTGTGCCTCTTACACATCAGTCTTCTCCTTATTTTCTTTCCAAGTGTCCCAGTCAAGGGGATTAAAATGAAAATTGCACAAAGGTAGAGAAGGGCAGGTCTGTGCCAGAGCCTGGATGCAGAGATGCTTGGAGCAGAGTTATTCTGTGGTGTTTAGACAAAAAGGTTACTAAAACTCATCTTAAAGTGGTAGATTTGACCACATGGGAGTACTTTCTGGACTAATGCCATCTTCATGATATTGCTTTCCATATGATTAGGCCTCACTCTTTCTCCCACCTTGACTTTGGTGTCTCTCTTTGAACAGTGTGCAATGGTATTGGAATAGGTGACCTTAAAGGGATCCTCTCCATAAATGCCACAAACATTGACTCCTTCAAGAACTGTACCAAGATCAATGGGGATGTCAGCATTCTCCCAGTTGCCTTCCTAGGGTGAGTTGCCTGCTGGTCGTTTAGAAGGGCGAGGGAGAAATTCAGGCAGAGCCATTCTTTTCCTAATTCATCATTCTGTTTGTTTCAGTGATGCCTTCACAAAGACCCTGCCCTTGGACCCCAAGAAGCTGGATGTCTTCAGAACAGTCAAAGAAATATCAGGTTAGCAGTGAATTTTAAGCTGTGATGTTCCCTGACTGCCAAAAACCTAAGGGGAGAAGAGGGAAAGTTTGCAAGCATATGAAAAGAAATATAAACCAACTGTTGCTGTCTCTGAGCTGCCATGGGTCACTCTTCACATAGGTGGTCAGCAGCACCTCACCCACATAACCCAGACATAGTCTCCTATCCAAGGTGTGTGGTTTGGCCAGACCATCCTTTCTGCTGAACTGTGAGCCCTAGCAAAGAGTAAAAGCAGAGGAGCTCCTCAGCCACCCAAGAAGCATGTGGTGATGCAGGGGTGTGCCAGTCCAGCTAAAAAAAGCCAAATGTTGTTTCTATTTGTGGAAGAACCTTTCGGCAGCTCCTCGGGGAAGTGTGCAGAATGGCTTGCATCATCCTCCTGGAGACACCCTCTCCAGCCTGAAGAGCTCTACCATGGAGTGGATGTGGCTCCTCCACCAGCAGAAAGTAGTCAGCAGAGCACTCAGCCACTGTCTTGCACCAAGTATCAATTAAAGTAATTTAGTTGAGCCCATTATAAAATGAGTGCAATGTCAGAGCTGGCTCCACAGATGTGACTCCAGTTGGCCTTTTCTTTCTGTCTTTTACCTGTCTGCTTCCCTTCAGGCTAGCAGTGACTAACCTCAGGGCTTCACACAGCAGCCTGCAGTTTCCCACATGCTCCCCCTTCTCTTGAGCACCTCTGCTGAGCATGGAAAACTGCTTGCCTTAGCAAATTCACTCTGAGTGGCTGACTGTTGTGCTCTATTTCTACTTCATTTTCCCTGTTCCCTGAGGGCAACTTCTGAATGGTGCAGAGCCATGCCTTTCTCTCTCAGCCCTGGAACCTGCAGCCTCTCAGCCAGGAGAGCCATCCTGGCAGGAGCCATCATCACTGGTGGCTCAATGTGGCAGGATGTGCAGCCCACTGACACACTCATCTCTTACATTCCTAAGCCCTTGTGGTGGGTTAAGAAGTAAACTGTTTATCAAAAGGGGTTTAAAAATATCTCCCTGCTCCCTAAAATGTCAAGTTTCCCTTGGAGATTCCCAGATAAGCACAGGGAAAGTACAAGCACCTTCTTCTGGTGCAGGAGAGGAGCTCAAGGAGGAGGTTCTGCTGCCATCACTGACCACAGTTTTATTATTATTACTATTATTTAATCCTGTTTTCTTCATTCAGGATTTTTGTTGATTCAAGCCTGGCCTGAAAATGCTACTGATCTCTACGCTTTTGAAAATCTGGAGATTATACGAGGCAGAACCAAGCAGCAGTAAGTTAACCATGTGCCAGAGGGACTATAAAAGAAACTGTTTAGAGCTGTGTTTGTCTTAGCACATCAAGCTAGCAAGCAGTGTGAGGCTCAGGTGTCCCAAAACTGATGCAGAAATGGGACAAAACCTATGAGGAGCAGAGCACCATCTTTTTAGCAGTATATGATGCTCCCTGAGGGGATGAGAGCCAGGGTCTCCCCCACCAGCCTGGAAGCATGAGCAGGACAGAAGAGTGCCCTTTGCATTCCAGGGCAAGTCACAATTTGCTCAGAAGCACTTTGGAATTTGAGGTAGCTGGTTAGTTGGGGATGGAGACTGGCTTTTAGGCAGTGCAGACACTGGCAGTGCATCCAGCACCCTCCTGGGCTTACCTCCAGAGGAAGGATGGCTGAGTGGAGCAGCACAAAACAGTAGCTGTTCTATCTGCAGCCATGGTTTCACATCATTTAATTGACAGAGAGCATATGTCCTGCCAGTTTTAGCTTGAAAAGCCCATCCAAAACCAACTATGAGTATTGCAGTTGTTTCACAGTAGGTATGTTGTGCACCAGGTGTTAAGTTTAGAAGGCTGAGCAGCATCTTACTTGAGGAAAATTCAGTCCACAGCATTTGATAACAGCAACAAAAGCATACTGAGTAAAATTTGGCTTACTAATCGTCTTTCTTCACATGTTTTCTTTCTCTCCACCTCCATTTAGTGGCCAGTATTCGCTTGCTGTTGTTAACTTGAAGATACAGTCCTTAGGGCTGCGTTCCCTCAAGGAGATAAGTGATGGAGATGTTGCCATTATGAAGAACAAGAACCTCTGCTATGCTGACACCATGGACTGGCGCAGCCTGTTCGCTACGCAGAGACAGAAGACAAAGATCATCCAGAACAGGAATAAAAATGAGTGTGGTAAGTCAGCAGCTGCCTTCCTGCTTCCCTCAGAACCTCATGCAAGAGTAAGTCCAGCAAGGTTTTTTTCTCTTTGTTCCCCTGGCTGGTAAATTAATCAGTGATAGTGCTTTAATGAAGGTGGTGAGGGATAAGTGGGATTTTTTTCCCCACCAAGGATGTGGACTTCATGGTGTCCAGCAGATGGGAAGGAGCTGCTTCACCACTGTGGGCATAGTGAAGCCACAAAGGTTGAAGGACACAAAAGCTAACTACAAGCACTGGACTTTGTTCAACCACAGTGCCGTTGACTGCAGTAATCCCTGGTCCCAAAAATCTCATTATATCCTCTTCACAGAGTATGAATTTGTTGTCTGTCGGAAACTGATCATAAAACACATGGCTTTTCCTGTCTCTTTCTCTCCCAGCTGCTGCCAGGCACGTTTGTGATCCCCTCTGCTCAGATGTGGGCTGCTGGGGCCCAGGACCCTTCCATTGCTTCTCCTGCAGGTTCTTCGACCGCCAGAAGGAGTGTGTGAAACAGTGCAACATCCTGCAAGGGTAAGATGTCTGAGAGGTGCTTGAGGTTTTGAGGGTGATCTGGGAGTTTGGGGTTTTAAAACAAGCAGAAAAAGAGAGTCTGTGGTTGCATGGAATTTCACCATCTTTGCAGAGATGTTACGTGAGCACAGTACCTAGTGGAGGTTCAGCATCCTTCCCCATTCAGCATTGCTTAGGGGTTTGCTTCTGCCACAGTGACTGCTAAGAAAGCATCCCCTGAAGCCAAGAGGAGATTATCTGGAGGGCCAAGGAGGCTAAGTCTTAACACTTCCTTCCTATAAGAAATAAAGGAGTTTCAAACCCCAGTGAAAATCCAAGCCATGCCTCTCATGTCAGACACATTGGGCAAGAGCTGGAGCTGTATGCAGTCACTGGGAGCTCAGCTACTCCCAGCAGCAAGGCTTCACTGCTTAAAAACTGCCTTCCTGCAAAGGAACTCGTGTTTGCTTCCATCAGTTGCAGTCAAGGGAGAATGAGCTTTCATCCTAAAGAAGTGGGAGCAGCAATTTCAGGCAAAACCATTGCTTTAGCCTCTTTCAGGATAAGGAAAATGTTTGCATTGCTGCCTATATGTCAGGTCTGCAGCTTGGTGGTTCAGTCAGGTCTTTCAACAGGTGATGTAGTTGGGAAAGGCACATCTAGCACTGGAAATTCTTTAATAAATCTTTTCAAGTTTGACTTCTAAAAATCCTGAGTGCTGAGCAGGTACTTGACAGGGTGGCAATGCCCCTCATGTCTGTATTTCTCTAGCAACTTGCAGTCCAGCAGCTGTCTGTCTTTGTAGGTGAATCTCCTCCAGTCCCTATTATGACCTGAAGGGCAGATGTGGGCATTTTTGTGTCAAATGATGAGTTAGTTTAATTAATAGCACCATTACATGAAGTGAAACAGCTTTATGGCTATTGAAACCATCTGTTCCTAACTTTCATATTTTAATGATTCATTTTGTCCTGTAGGGAGGGCATGAATTTAATTATCAGGGCATTGCTGTTTGACTTTCTTAATTATTATTTCAAGCCCTGGAATCACATTAATTTTTTTTTCTGATCTCTTTGCATCACTGCTATTTAAAAGCCTTTGGAAATGGTTGTGAATATTCTGTGTTGTTAGCTTAAAAGGGAAAATAGACTAATTTTGTAGTGTGCAATCTGGAGTGCCATGTGTTTCACCATCAACCAAATCTCCCTTACCCTTCCTTTCCCTTGGTTGCACTAAGCAAGTGCTACTGCTGTAGCCAGGAGGGTCCTCCCATACCTCCTGCTGTCTCAGTACCATCATCCCAAGTTATTCCAAGTCAGGAAAAGGAGAGAGGACCACAATTTATCACTCACTAATCAGCCAGGGCTTTAATTATTTCTCTTCTCTGTCATTTTCCAGGGAGCCCAGAGAGTTTGAAAAGGACTCCAAGTGCCTCCCCTGCCACCCTGAATGCCTGGTGCAAAACTCTACTGCGTACAATGCCACCTGCACTGGACCTGTAAGAGCAGATTCAGCTTAGCAAACCTTTGCATTGCACTGAGTTTTAATACTTATTTCCCATGTTGAGATAATCCTGAGGTCTCTGTACCCTTCTTCCAAATGGAGGTGGGAATAGAGGAGCTGGAAGTCAAGATCTTGGAGTGTGGGAGCAGAAACAGGAGAGGGGACCTCAGGATGTTGTTTTTCTTTAGTGTAATTTACAGTCACAGGCTTACTTGTGTATGTGATGATACAGTAATATAGCAAACATTTCAGCAACAGGTAGCTGCTGAACTGCCAAACTGATGTGAACAAATCAAATTTCCTTATTCAGAGGGGAAAGAATTATTAAACTAGTGGATTAAAACAGTAGCTTTCTGCTTTTTAGAAAGCCATGATAAAATCATGATCAAAACCAGTGCTTAGCCACTCTGTCAGTGAAGGAATTTTCCCTAATATCCAACCTAAACCTCCCCTGGTGCAACTTGAGGCTGTTTCCTCTCATCCTGTTGCTTGTTACTTAGGAGAACAGACCAATTCCCACCTCAGTCCAACCTCCTTTTAGGGAGTTGGAGAGAGTGAGAAGGTCTCCCCTGAACCTCCTTCCCTCCAGGCTAACCAACCTCAGTTCCCTCAGCTGCTCCTCACAACACTTGTGCTCTAGATCCTTCACCATCTTAGTTGCCTTTCTCTGGACGCACTCCAGCACCTCAATGTCCTTGTAGTGAGGAACCCAAAACTGAGCCCAGGATTGGAGGTGTGACCTTCCAGCAGTGGAAGGCATTTAGGTTTACCTGCTGAATTTCCTCCTGAACAGGCTGATATCATGGCATTATAATCAAGCTGTTTCTCTTTGCAGGGCCCTGACAACTGCATGAAGTGTGCCCATTTCATAGATGGTCCCCACTGTGTGAAATCCTGCCCAGCAGGGGTTCTGGGAGAGAATGACACCCTGGTCTGGAAATATGCTGATGAGAATGCTGTCTGTCAGCTCTGCCATCCAAACTGCACCCGAGGGTGAGTAAAACCTTGGGTTGAGTGGAAAAAGAAAGAGAGCAACAGCTTGTCTAGAGCTTTTTCTCTTCCTGATGATCTCATTTCACTGATGAGAAGATACAGCAGGGAGTGAGAGAGGCCAGGAGCACACAGGTAATGTAAGCAGAGCTCAGCAGACTCTGTAAACAGGAGAAGTTCAGTAGCACTATATCTTTACACAGAAGGAGAAGAAAAATGCTTCAGGGATTTTGAAACAGATTTGTTTGTTGATTTAGATAGGAAACTTCCTGGAATTTTGCAGAACTCACCAGTGATGCACTGTTTTTTTTCCCTACCTGTCTGGTGCTGGGTCCTCTTGTTTTGGGAGGAACTCCAGTGACACCTGCTGGATGCAGGGCTCCTGGGGCCCGTTTGTCTCTGCACCTTTCATTTTTTTAGGAGGGAAATCCCACTGGGGTACCACAGCTATTTGCTCTTTTTCCTTCTTTTCATATGCTAGCATTTGCTCTGTTCAAAGCCTGGCTTGCCTCCTGAGTGTGGCTTTATCCATGGGCATCACAATAAACCTAATCTGTGTGAAGGCACAGGATGTTCAGTAGGTTTGAGGGTTTGAGACTTGGTTGTTGGACTGTGATGCTTTCAGAGAAAAATAGCAACGCCCCTGCCCTGTACCCTGCAGGTCTGTCTGATCCAGAATCCTTCTGGAGAGCTAGAAGGTGGTAGTGTTAGTATTTTTGCTTTACAGATGGGACATCTGAGGGCAAATTGCTGGCTAAGGAGTCAGTTTTAGAGGCAGAATCTGGCAACATGCAGCATCGTCCCCATGAAGGCAATCAATCAGTAATGCTCCTTACTTCTCTCCATGCCTTTCCCTCCTTGTGCTGCAGGAATGGGATCTGGTCAGCAGTGGGTGGAAAACATCTGTCTCCCAGAATTGTTAGAAACCACAGGCTCAGTGATTTCTCCATGAGAAGAAACAAATCTTGATTTCTGTCCCTGTCTGATTTCATGGCTAAAGCCCACAAAATCTTATCAGCATGATGAAGTGCTCTGACTTCAGTAGTTGTGCATGTAAAGGCTTCCAGGATCTGGCTCTGTTTTCCTTATTTGAAGAAGCTGCAAGTAAAGATGACTTCTCTTCCCAGCTGAGCTTTGTCCCAAACTTTGGGATTTTAGTTTAGGTGTGCGCACTGGGAGCATGTCACTTCTTTAATGTTGCCATGCAGAGCCCTGTGTAGTCTCGTTGTCTTTGCTGTGTCCATTTTTCAGCCTTCTTTAGAAAACAGAGTAGAGGGAGCTTTCTCCTGTTCTGCCCAAAAGGCTACTTTTCTCCCAGTTCTCCTGTCATCTCTTGGGGGTTTTGTATGCAAGCTTCCATCACAAAGGTGATGCCTTTGTCACACTCTGGAAGGCTAATGGGAAAGAGAAGAGGAAAGTTCTTGAAAGGCTTTAAAAATCCCAATGGCTTTCCATTTTATCAATGACTGTGAAGTAACATAGGCTGTTAGAGTGTGAGTCCCCTCTGCAGGGCCACAAATCATAGCAAATTGACTGTATTTCATCAAATTAGGAACTGTAGGTCATGGAGAAGTTGCTAAAATCTGGATGGATCTGGGAAATAAAAAGCTGTGCCTGCACTGGGAGAAGTGACATAGATGTACACAGATGATGCAGTAGTTCTCAAGGAGTGTACCCAGCACTGATTTGCTAATAAGGAGAGAAATGTTTCAGAGAGTGCAACTGTTGCTAGATTCCATCTTACATATCCATAAGTTCTTGAAGCAATTCATAGGACAAGGTCATAGTTCTCATTTTAATTTCTGTGAGCAGAAGAAAAACATTTCAGGAATAGAACAAGTGATTGTTTAGATTCCATAAAATTTGTATTATTTATGTTGAGTGTCGTTCTGAAATTCCACATGAAGAAACATGGTTATATTTAGTCCTGGGGGGGGCTATTTGTCATAGGCTTTATTTCTTCTTTGACTTGTGAAATGAATCAGAAAATCACATGGGATTAAAAAGTGCAAGCTGCTTTGTCATTTTCTTTCCAAACACCTTTTTACTTTAGCCCACCAAACTTGGAAAATCATTCTAAAAAAGAAGGGGACAGATGAAAATGTACCAGGATACACATTCTTGCATGGGAGCCCAGTGAACTCACAAGACCTTCCAGATGCTGGATCTTGGAGCACTGTATTGGCCCAGAAACAAGGCAAACACACCAGGAAAGATCAGAGTAATGAAAACAAACAAACAAATAAAAAACCCAATAAAATAAGTAGTTGCTTCACCTCTTCCTCCTCCAAAACTAGATCAAGTTATCAGATAAGATCTGCAACTCCTCCTGCCATTTTGAAATTGTTCTCCTTCCTCCCCTCAGCAAGAGGGAGTTCAGAGCAGTTTCTCACTCCTTACCCCCTACTTGACCTCCTCTGGAGTTGTTTTGGGATGATCCATCTTCTTTCAGGCAGTGCAGGGAACGGATACCGCAAAATGGCCTTTTCTCCTTGTTGGGCTCTGCTTTTCAGAGGTGATGTAACCCTCTCTGTAATGCTCTCCTTTCCTCAGCAGATACCACGAAGACCACAATTCCCATGAAGAACATACATCTTGTAGCCCAGCAGCACTTGGGGAATGCCCAGTGCCTCTCGTGCCTGTTAGACCATCAAGTGAATGCAGTCACTGTGGTTTCATCTGTCTTGCATTCGGCTGCCAAAATGCATTTCAGACATTTTCAACTCAAATGGAGGGTGAATGATTTGCTAGTGGAGTTTCTGGCTCTCTGGCTAACTGTCATACCTGTTTACATTACCAGTAACAAAAGACCTTAGATTCAAAAAGGAAAATGTCACTGACACGTACCAATAGATTCTAGCCCAAGGGAGTGCTGTCAAATCCTGTTTTCTGATAGGGAGCATCTATCTGCTACCCAAGTTATCCCCTGGAAATTGGAATCTTTTCCTTGTCAGGAAACAAGAATTATGCAGGAGGGTCTGCAGTGACACATTTCCATCTGGCCTCCTCCATGTCAACCCTGAGCTTCTGCATTAATGCAGATGTCCACACAGAGCCAGGGAGTCCAGGTTCATTTGATTTTATCTATTTATGTCTTCTCCCTATTCTACCACGTGATAAAAAGTTGTTTTAAATTGTTCTTTAAACTGAGTATGCAGCATAACTGTGCCTCTGGATAAAAGATTTTGGAGCAAGGCTATTGGCTGATACTTAATAGAGTCTGTGACTATTCTAATCTCCTATCTTAGTACTTGGAGTGTTCTGAAACATAAACCTTTTAATCAGTAGCCCTGTCCTTAGTTGGAGTTCTAAAAGTATGTATGCCAGAGCTAATATGTTTGTAACATGCCTTTGTTTTTACAGGTGCAGAGGACCAGGTCTTGAAGGCTGTCCAAATGGGTGAGTATTTGACCTGCTGCAATTAACAATAGGGCTGGAAGAAGGCATCCATGTTTACTTCTCCAGCCTGAACACTGCAAGGCTGGGACTAAAGTTATGTCTTCAGCTCTGTACAAGGAAGTGACAGATTAGGGCAGGCTCCATTATATAAAAATGATTTAAAGGGCTAAGAGATATCCCTGCTGGCACAAGACTCCAAAACCTTGTTCTGCTTAGCTTGTAAGGATCTGTTAGTGAAGAACAAAGCTGGACAGAGAAAAGATCAAGGGGTAGTGGCAGAGAGAGATATGTTTAGGATTGATATAGTTACCTGCATTAGAGGGAATTCATCTCAGAGACTTAAAGAGTCTTTTCCAGCCCTGTGATCTGCATGTAGCCCAACTGCTCAGTGCACAGATGGGTGTTCATTCGTCACACTAGATCTTACTTCACCCTGCTTGGCTTCCTGACTTGCTCAAGGTCATACAACAAGCAAACAGGCTTCTCTGACTAAGAGACAGGGATTTAGTTCCAGGCCATGAAGTCATCCTACAGCAAGACAAATTCAGTCTAGAAGTGCTGTTAAAAAGTGACTCTATTTAAATAGTTAATTCCTGGGGCAATTCAGAAAGAGCCGTGATGGATCTAAGTAAAACAACCTTGGAAAACAGGTTTTTCTTTTCAACTTCCATTTGAAATGACTCAGGCTATACTAAAAAGGCAGCAAATCTGTAGGTGAAACATGGATGGTTTATAAATTACCTGGCCTTGGGTAATTTGGTTTCACAGCTGCATATGCCTTCTTGATGCCACCCTCTCTCCACGTGCTCCATGTGTCTGGCTGGCATATGTGGGCATCACAGGTTTGATGCTCATGTGCTTGGTGGGTGGGTCAGAGAGAGGAGAGAGCTCCTCACTTAAGCTATGAGGGTCAGCTTACCTGTGAGTTTGAGAAGCATGAAGACTTTGAGCAGGTTATGGATGGGGAACTTACAAACACAGATGCCCAGGATGTCTGAAATGTCAAACTGGCTTAAGTGTGTGTTGGGTCAAAACCTAATGCTTCATGCAACCTCTGTAGGGTTTTAGATCTTACACCTAAGCATTGTCTTCTCTTTCTGCATCCCCTCCTGTCTTGCAGCTCCAAAATCCCATCTATTGCAGCAGGAGTCGTTGGAGGTCTCCTGTGCCTGGTGGTGGTTGGTCTGGGCATTGGCCTTTACTTACGGAGACGCCACATCGTCAGAAAACGGACCCTGCGCCGGCTGCTGCAGGAGAGGGAGGTGAGGCCTCCTGGCACAGCCACCATGGTTAGATGGAACTTCAGTGTCCTAGTTTGTGCCCATTGTCCTTTGTCCAGTCACTGGGCACTGCTGAAAAGAGACTGGCCACATCCTCTTGAGACCCACCCTTTAGATACTGATAAGTATTGATGAGTTCCCCTCAGTCTGCTCTTCTCCAGGCTAAGCAGCCCTAGGGCTCTCAGACTTTCCTCCTCCCAGAGATGCTTCAGTCCCCTCAGCATCTTCCTAGCCTCTGCTGGATGCTCTCTAGTAGTTCCCTGTCTCTCTTGAACTGGGGAGCCCAGAACTGGACCCAGTAATCCATATGTGGCCTCAGTAGAGCAGAGTGGAGGGGGAGGAGAACCTCCCTTAACCTGCTGGTCACACTCTTCTTAATACACCCAATTTTCAAAAGCTTTAGGAGATTTAGCTGTTTAAATCCCAGTGAAAATCACCGAGATTGTCTACTCAGAAAAAGCTATGCCTTCAGGGTGAGGCACAAGGTGTTTGCTGATCCATATCAGTAGAGCCTCAGCTTCAAGCTTTTGCACCCTCCAGACGAGCCTGGAGGCTGCTGAGGCAATTTGGGTGCTTTGGAAAACGAAACCTGCTTGAGCAGACATATATGTCTGATCCTGTGAAAAAAGTCAGTGACAAAGGAGAGGAGGGAGAGGAATTGAGGAAGTGTTTGTGTCTTGTCTTTGGTTTATTTTTAGCACCAAAAAAACCCCTCCACAAAGCCATCAAAGTGAATAGTTGAGCATGAACCGTGTTGGGTTTTGACACTGCTTTTGGTTTTTTGCATGGGTTTATGTGTGTTGCAGTATCACCCTCTGGGTACCTCACATATAAAAGTAGCAAAATTAATTATCCTGGATTAAAGCTGCTCTTTTATGATCAGCCATCTTCTCTTTCTACTCCAATCCTGTAAATAATTAGCAAATTAGCATTCTGCTACAAACCCAGTTGCAGCTTCCTTCTGTGCTTGCTGGCTCTGCAGAGTCAGTTGCTAAAATTCTTCATTCTACAGTTGTGATAGTAGAGTTCACTTTGTGCTCAGCTCATATTGTACCCTCTGGACTCCTCAAAATGAGGATATTTCATCATCACAGTAAGGTTACTGGCCTGATAAAATTAGATTGTATCTCGCTAAATAAAGATTTATTCAAAGGAAAAGAAAAAGAAGGAGCAGTAACGGAATAAACCAAAAAATGTTAAATATCTCTCTTATAGAGAGGAAGGTCTGACTTGCTTCCTCAAAGCCTGCTGCTTGCTGTCCTCCTAGGCTGTATCTCCTTCTAAGGTTGTCCTCTCTCTCTCCACCAGCTTGTAGAACCACTGACACCCAGTGGGGAGGCACCAAACCAGGCTCATCTGAGAATTTTAAAGGAAACGGAATTTAAAAAGGTCAAAGTTTTAGGCTCTGGAGCTTTTGGCACTGTTTATAAGGTAAGATCAACATGTTTCTCTTCCCTTTTTCATCATATTACTTGGTGCAGAAGCCACCCAAACAAATCGTGGACTGAGAGCTGCTATCATTGTGTACAGCAGTGTCCACACTGTTCATCTGCCACCTAAATGGCCTCCTGTCGCTGTAGATACTATAGATATAGACACTGAATGGATCAAATATGACCCTACCTGCCACTTGCAAGTCTTTAGGACTGGATTTTTTATACACTGTAGGTGCCATCGTGTTTCCATGAGAAAATTCCAGTTCTTTTCATTCCATGGGTTATCAATTGGAAGTTTTGCACATGGCATTTGCTCTGTTGCACCTAATTAATTAGATTTCCACCTGCAAGAGTTGCTCTTCATGCATCTCTTGGGCTATTTATAGAGGGATTGTCATGAACATGGGTTATCAATGAAATATGGTAGAGGTGGCTGAAAGAGAACTACCACTTGCAACACCCACAAGACATGCTTTTTGCTCATTTTTCTTCTCTGCTCTGCCTTCCCATTGCTCAGAGTATCTAAGTCTACTCAGAAGATGTAAAATGCAGATATAATTGTGAGAATGAACCTGTTAGATAGGAGACTGAGTAACTTTGTCCTTCTTTCTGCTAGGGACTTTGGATCCCAGAAGGGGAGAAGGTGAAAATTCCTGTTGCTATTAAAGAGTTGAGAGAGGCTACATCACCAAAAGCCAACAAGGAAATACTTGATGTAAGTTTTCATCTTCCTTTTGCCAAGTTGTCTGTGGATTATATTCTGTAACAGCTTTTCAAGCTAAAGAACTTCCTCTTTTCAAAGTTTCTGTAGCCTATCCTCACCTTATCTTTTCTTGCCCCTTGAACTAGGATGCTTAACAAAAAGCTCTTGCTTTTTCTTTCAGTCTTGTTCATTTTTTAGGTCATGTAGTTGGTGGAATTCATTCTATATTTCAGAAGACAATACAAAACCAATGCAAGAAGTAAGAGAGGTGACTCCAAAAGGTCCTCTCAAACCAGATTTTTGCTGCACAAGGTCACTGGAACACAGGAGATAATATTGTTTAATTCAAAATGATTTGTCTTACAGAACCAAGCTCTGTGTAGAATATGTGCAGCAGCTTTAGCTCAGATAATCCAGGCCAGCTCTCATTGGCTTTATTAGGGTAGGGCTAATTCAGAAGATTGCTTTTGAATACCAAGCATACTTGGAGCAGGTCAGAGCACACCACAGAGATTTCCAAGATAAACAATTGAAACAAAAGCCTATTTTCATGTCTTGGGCTACTTAGAGGGACCCATGACCACACAATAGCTCCATTCTGCTCCCAGTGAGGAGGTGGTGGCCTATTTTACTCCATAGTGTCAGATGTAACAGGGCAGCTTGGATGCTCTCTGACAGCTGTGTGACCCACACACCAATCTCTGCTCTTTCAACATCCCAGTTCTCAGCCCCCAGGTCAGCCCTGTGTGGGCTGTGCAGCAGATGGACAGTGAGAACAGCTCTGACTCTGCAGATTTCCCCCTTCCACCACCACTGAAATGAATACAAGATGGATCTGAAGCCCAACAGGAAGGAAGGCAAGGAACAAGCATTCTTCACCCCTATGACAGCTCAGTTTGGAAGCCTAGGGAGATCTGGCATGTCTCAGTCTCTGCTTCCATCTGAGTGTCATGTAGGGGATTCACAAGGCTCTCTGGAAAGTACTGCCTCAAATACCTAGATAATTGTAGTCTTGCTTTACCTTTCCTCAAGCTAGCCTCCAGAATCAGGGTTAATAGCCTTGACAGGGTTGTTTTTCAGTGCCCTGCTCATACCCTGCAATAGCTTGAGGAGCCCTTGCCCAGTTCTGCCAGAGATCTTCTCTAACCTGGCTGTCTCCTTGATCTCAGAGGCTCCAAAACAAGGATACCAGATGCATAATTAGCACCTCAGAGGAAAACTGTATTTCATCATGTTTTGCTTAGGCTGGCAGGTCAGACAATGATACCAAGGCCAGAAAGCATTGCCTAAGAATTGAGATTGCTTATTTCGTTCAGGTCATTGCTTTAATAACTGTTTTAATAATAGTTCTTAACAGCTACACAGCTCTGTGACGTTTGTGGCAAGCTTGTTAGGTGATGAGTAAAGTGCTGTGGCATTTCAGTTCCTGAGCTCTTAGAAAGCACAGATTTACTTCTTTCCCTACCCCAACAATGGCCTGGCTATTATTTGAGGCTTCGAGGGGCTGCTAGCTTAATGTTGAATTGCCATGGGATGATTAGTTAGTGTCACCCCAGATGCTGAATTGAGATGCTGACCTAAACACTCACTGCATGAAAAAATCCCCATTTATTTCCCGTTGTGTTGATTATTAATCAGATGTCTTTAAAAATATCCAGAAGTGCAATACTATAAATCAGACACAAAGTTAATTTGACAAAAAACCTGCAACTTCAGCTGGATGGTTTTTTTTCCCCTGTTGGAATCCATTCTTGGAGCTTGCAATCCACAGTGGATGTCAGTATAAACAGGGTGAACTCAGGCTTGAAAGGAGAGTTTTTCACCGATTTATCAAACTCAAACCCCAAATTCCAGTTGTCCAAAGGATTTATTATGCTTAGGCTCCTACATTATAAATATTTCCAGGTATCATTTGCGTTGCTATATGGATTTAAACCAACTTTTCCAGTTTGGGACAGTATTTTCACCAGTGTTGTTGTGACCCATGCTTGCAAGATGTGTTGCCCTGACAATTAGGTGCTCAAAATGATGAAATCCCATCAGCTTCCAGCTAATGTTCAATTTATTAATTCCTCCTTGGTCTGTCAGTTTTGTCCACGGGGTTTTATGTCTCATGTTTGCATGGTGTACCAGTAGTGGGAGACTAACTCTTCTGCAGCATCTCAGTGGTGTTTCAGCATTCAATATCTGAACCTTCCACTGAGAGAGAGTGGGAAGATCAAGTATTTTGTGTGTGCTATGGGGCACAGAGTTTGCATATGGTATTTTAACAACCTCTAGAATGCCCAACTTATTTTATACTGCCTCCAAACATTTCTGGCATGCCAAAGGGAGTGTTCCACATGGCTTTTTTTTCCCCCCCTTTCTTCTCAGGAAGCTTACGTGATGGCGAGCGTTGACAATCCTCATGTGTGCCGCTTGCTGGGCATCTGCCTAACTTCCACTGTCCAGCTGATCACACAGCTGATGCCTTATGGCTGCCTCCTGGATTACATACGAGAGCACAAGGACAACATTGGCTCCCAGTACCTTCTCAACTGGTGTGTGCAGATTGCAAAGGTAAGCAGGTAGCAGCACACCTCCAGCTCAGCTGAAACTCAGGCTCCAACATGGAGATCTGACAGTGCATGGTGTGTTTATTTACTTACTTGTCTCTGTAGATATTTCTGTCACCATGTTTCCTAGATAGCTTGTGCATGATAGTAAGAGATTATTGTGTCTTAAACAATTTAGCCTTGTCAAGCTGCTGAGCAAACTACTAGACAGCCTAATATTATCGCTAAGGCATTTTATGTCCAGACTGAAGACTTGATAATAAAATGCTAATGTGGTGCAATGAAGGTGTGACAGGGAAGGGAGTAGAATTCACACAGAATTACAGACTGGTAGAGGTTAGAAGGAACTTCTGGAGATCTCCTAGTCCAAACAACCTGCTAAAGCAGGTTCACCAAGAGCAGGTCGCACAGGATCGTGTCCAAGCAGGTTTGGAATCTCTCCAGAGAAGGATGCTCCACAACCTCTGTGGGCAGCCTCTTCCAGTGCTCTGGCACACACAGCAAAGTTTTTCCTTACGTTCAGATCACGTTCAGCAATTCCCATACCAACATGCTGCTTCTATCAGTGGATTTCTGTAGGCTGTGCCAATAGGACAAACGGTCATGGTGTGGAATATTACCTTCTTGTGTGTCTTGGGGAATTTCAGGCTGAAACCTCTGAGGCTTGGGAAGTAAACCTGCTCATTAATAAATCCCAGCTCCCTTCTAGTGAAAGCTGGCTGTGGCTGGAAGACATTTAGGCACCCCAGGGCTGTTCTGTAATTGATATGCTGCCTGTCACCTTATTGCAATGGCCACAGTGCCAAAGAGGAGACCAGTTATTGCAGCTGTTCACCAAAGAGAAGAGCAGTGAAGGACACTGAAGCACAGCCTCTAGCCCTTAGCAGCAATGTGCAGTGTTTGGAAGATGGGTTAGCCATTTGCAAGCATGGGAGAATGGAGCAAAACCATCCCAAAAAAGACTAGCTGCAGTTTGTTGGATGAGCTGGCAGTATCCACAAACCCTGGCTGCTTTAATGCTGCTTATTTCAGGAATGCTGGTCTGCAAGCTAACCACACACTTACAGCCTTATCGCTCTCTTGAGACCTTGTATACATCCCAGGCTTGCCCAGCCAGGGTTTGCTTTCAGGAAACATGCTGAGGAGCTCAGAAACGTATCCACTCAAAGTACACAGAGCACATTTTTCATCTCAGTGTGTGTACTTTTTCATAGCAAGTGAGTTTTAATTCATGTGTCCACCCTGAATGTGCAGTCCCTTTCTCTGATTCTTTTGGCCTCCTATTTAAAATCAATTATTGCCTTGTCCTGCTTGCAGCCCCTTTGGAGGTTGAGCTAGAGGCCACATTTCTCTCCTCCTCCTCTTGTTAATTTTTAAGGTGGCAAATTCAGTCCCCAGATTGCCCCTTGGGGCATCTCTTGCCATTCACAATTGTTAGCCTCTGTGTGACTTTTTTTCCCTGTCAGTTCAACATTCACCCTCTGCACTCTGGAGCCATGCCTGACCTTCAGCATACTCCTTTGTGCTGCTCCTCACTGAAGTTCTCCTCAAAGCACTCATAAATCATGCATAGTGGCTTTTTCCCACCAATATATCCAGTGTTACTACTCTGATAAAGTTGTGCTAGGTTTTTGGATGTTCTCTGACTTCTTAAAAAATGGGCTTTTGGAGGAGGGGGATGGAAATAGAAACAAACATATTTATCTCTCAAAACTAACCAGCAGGAGGCAAGTTCCCTGGGAAGCTTCTTTTTGTTTTCATAGCTTTGAAATAAGTTCTCTTTGTGTCTTTTGCAAACATTAGCCTTCCCTGAGGTATGGAATCCTGTCTTTCAGACAAGATGTTCTGACAGAGCAGAGACACTCCATGTGCTGGAACGCTCTCTGAACACGTTGATCTCATACTTAATGATGAAAAATGGCTTAAAAACCTAGGCCTGCACACAACTAAAGGTCCCCTGAACCTTCTAGACAAGCAGTTCAGTGTCTTCGGTGCACAGTCTTTTAGCATCAGCTTCTTAAAACAGCTTGGTGTGAAACTGATTCTCTCCCTTTCAGCAGCTTTGTGTCTTAATAAGCCTCTGCAGCAAGATGTGTAGCAGGGCGTTTTGGGGCTAGATTACATGATGATTATTTTCTTGAAGATAGTCTTGTTTTCTGGCAACAGCTCAGGATTTTTTTGTTCACTAAAGATAATGGTGGCATTGTGCCAGTTTGTTTGGATGGTTTGTTTTGGTAACCTTAGCAGCACATCAGTGAAGTTCTGCTGAGGGACTTGGGTGGAGGATTCGATGGTGGTCCAGGTTAGCAGTGAACTTAGGAAGGGGAGGGTAGAGGCTGTAAGGGAATTACTCCCTCCAGTGCTCTGTCATCATATCAAACTCATTATTTTGGCATTAACTTTTGTAGGTTAGAAGCGCTTTTTTATTCATTCTTCATAAAAACAGAAGCTACTGCCAGCAGAACCTTATGAACTGGGAATAATTGTGGCTTTTAGAAAAGATCTTGCAGGAAACTTAGAAATCATGATCTTTCTTATTTCATACACCAAGAGACTGGTGTTGAGGGAAAGGGGAATGATCTCTGTGGTCAGAAAGACAGATTTATGCTTTAGAAGTCCAACCAGCACAGTTAGTTGTAGTCTTCCTGGAGAGGCAGTGGTAACACAAAAAGCACGTATGCTATAGTGAACCCAGGCTGATCATGGGAGGCAGTGAAACTGGAAGAACTTGCCTGTTCAAAGAGGCCTTGAAAATAGCTGCAAGTCTGAGCTCAGCCATAAAATTATTCCCCCCCCCACCTTCTTTCCCCTTTGCAGTAGGATGCCTTGTTAGCATCAGCAACTTTGGTTCATGTCTAAACACTCCCTGTAGGGTTAACCTGTGTGTATATGCAAGGTGATAGCTAAAATCTGAAGGTGTTGGGGTTGCCAAGTGTAGCTGAAAGAAGAGTTTACTCCCTTATTTGAAAGCCCTATCCTGATTTTGTATGTCTGGAACTAAATCCCAAAGGAACCACATCCCCTGATACAGATACATAGACCGATACATGTAGAGCTATCTAGATATAGGTATATACCTGTTACTTCCTTACATTTTTCTTCATCACTCCACTGGTACATTGACCCACAAAAAGTTTTGTGGAGGATTAATAGTTCCTTCTCTGTCTAACAACTGTACAAGTTCACATCCTCAGCCTGCAGGAAACATCACATAAATCAAAACAGCCAACTTTCTTCTGGAAGGTGGGATAGGTTACCTACATGTTTATGGTGATGTGGGTACAGCCACCACAGAACAGCTGAGTTGGGTAACTTGATTGCAAATCCAAGCCCCAAGGAGGTGATGCCTACCAATAGTCTGTGGTGTTGCAGGGCATGAACTACTTGGAGGAACGTCGCCTGGTGCACCGTGACCTCGCTGCCAGGAACGTCCTCGTGAAGACTCCTCAACATGTGAAGATTACAGACTTTGGGCTGGCAAAGCTGCTGAGTGCTGATGAGAAGGAGTATCATGCTGAGGGAGGCAAGGTAAAGCAAGTCAGAGAATGAAACTGCTCTGTGTTCATCAGTGTTTGTGTTTGTGCCGGAAAAAAAGAGAGAGGGTTTTTCAGAGCACTCAGCTGTGCTGTCTTTGAAGCCTGTGGGAGGCCTCTGAAATCAGCTGAAGCAGCATCCAGGCCAGTGGGACTGTGGTGGGAGCAGAGGTAGCAGAGCAGTGAAGGCTTTTGAAAGTCCTACACAGAATGTCTGGGGAAAAAAGCAAGAAACCTCTGGGGTTTAGAGTTCAAGCGAGGAAAGGGAGAGGGAGCTGGGCATGTTTAGTTTGGAGAAGAGGAGGCTGAAGGGAGACCTCATTGCCCTCTACAAATACCTGAAAGGAGGTTGTAGAGAGGTGAGTGTTGGCCTCTTCTCCTTAGTAACTAATGACAGAACCAGAGGGAATGGTCTGAAGTTGAGACAGGGTGGGGTTAGATTGGATATTAGGAAGAAATTCTTTACAGAAAGAGTGGTGAGGCACTGGAACAGCCTTCCCAGGAAGGTGGCTGAGTCACCATCCCTGGAGGTGTTTAAGAAACGTGTAGATGTGGTGCTCCAGGACATGCTCTAGTGAGGACAGGGGTTGTGTAGTTTGTTTTGTTTGGGTTTTTGTTTTGGGTTTTGTTGTTGTTTTGTTTTGTTTTTGTTGGACTCGGTGATCTGAGAGGTCATTTCCAGCCATGAATGTTCTGTGATTATTCAAAATAAAATGAAAACAAAGGCATGGCTGAATTCATCAGTGTAGCCAACACCAGCAACACCATGAAGGGAGAAAAAAAAAGGAGAGGAACACTGTATATTTATAGTAGAAGAAAGACCTGTCAGGCTTGGTTCAGCATTCCTTCATGGAGTACTACGTGCTGATGGAGGGAACACATCCTGCTGAGAAAGTCAAGAGAAGCTACTTGTACATATTGCAGAAGGCATAAATGGAAACCATATGAGTCTTTGTCATACAGCCTGAGATTGGATTTCTGTCCTGTTATGATAGAAGAAAGTAAAAAATGGAGTGATTTGACTGTTAAAAATCCTGTAAAACTCATTTGTAAGAGATGCTTCATATTTCAAAAGCTCCCATGTTCAACATCATAAATGAAAGTAATAGTAAAGAGCTTATAAGTTGCCTCCTCTGCCACTCAGATAGTTGTGTTGTTTGCTGGCTGGGGTTTTTTCCCTCTTCTGCAACCAAACTTGATTTAAACACCACCTGGTGGTAAATATCCCTCATAAATTTTGCATCTGCCTCCTAAAGGCTTGTTTGTGATTTTTCCTAGGTTCCCATTAAATGGATGGCCTTGGAGTCAATTCTGCACAGGATTTACACTCATCAAAGTGATGTCTGGAGTTATGGTGAGTCTAAAACTAGCTTGTAATTATTGCAAATGGCTTGGAAAAGTGGGGGATTTGCTAGTAACTCTACAGAGACCTTTGTTCTTCCTGGTATGAGAAGATTAAGCATAAACAGTGAGCCCAAATCACCTATTCAGTGAAGTAAAATTCCCATGAAATTGCATGCTAGTGAGGTATAAGATGCACTGCAGAATATGCTTTCAGATGAGTCCTCCCCTGAAGGGGGCTGCAGGGGGGAGACTGTTCAGCAGTGATGTTCACAATCCAGCTTGAAAGAAAAGGAGCAGAAAGGAAGCTTTTCAAAGCAACTTACTCCAAAATTTCCACTCCCTGGACTCTTATTTTCCTGGAAAATATTTCATGCAGATGGTCAAATCCTGTGTCCTTTTGGGAAAAAGTACAGCCTCTGGTCCTCTTCATCCCTTTATGTATCTTGGCATCCCAAATCTTGTTTTGTATCCTAAGCTACCAAACAATCACAACCTCTCCATCATGAGAGTACAGCAAACAACACCAAGGCAGCTGGTTTACCCTTCTCTCAAAAACTGTCTCCAAAGAGATTATTCCAAAACAAAAATACAATTTCCATGTTTAAAACCACCTGCTGGAGGGGAACTGATAAACCTGCATTTCCTCTCTGTGGGGCTGGGAAGTCTGTGGGATGTTCAACACTAGCTGACATGAAAAACCAAGCCAAACTACCCCTAAGAAGGAAACCAGCATGATTTCAATCTGTTTTATTGATCTCTGGAAAATCATGGCAGAAGATGCTTTTACTGTGGCAGTTCAGTGCCTCTGGGAATGATCTCTCCACTCACCACCTCTCTGCACCCAAGCTAAGCATCCTGCCTCCAGGCAAAGCCTCTCTTAACACTCTTCTTTTCCCACCCTGCAGGTGTGACAGTCTGGGAGCTGATGACATTTGGATCTAAGCCATATGAAGGGATACCTGCCAGTGAGATTTCCTCTGTCTTAGAGAAGGGGGAACGTTTGCCCCAGCCCCCAATCTGCACCATTGATGTCTACATGATCATGGTCAAATGTGAGTTCCCTTTTGGGCTTGTGGTGCTCACCTAAGCTGAATAAGTAGCAGAGTTGCCTTCATCTTATGTGAAAAGAATGATGACACCAGAGTGTGTTCCTGCACCTTGAGCTTTAGCTAGGAGCACAGGATATGGTTTTGTTAGTCACTTATTCAAACAGCTCATGTCTTCTTCACCATCCACACCACTGACTGATATTGTCAATCATTTTAAGCCAGGCATATAAATTAGCACACCACCACCCACTGCAGCTGATAGTTAGGGTTTGTATGTCTAGAAAAAAAAAATTAACACTGCCTTCTCTTCCAGGCTACCTTTAGGTCAGTAACATGCCTCCCCCAGCAATCACACACATGGATTGTGTGTTTCTTTTACTAATGGAGTGACAGGACCACAGGCACCACCACCAGAATGGCAGATGCATGTGAGGATCCAAAGTTCCTCATCTGATTTCTTCCTCATTTTTGGATGGTCCCTTTTTGGCTGTTGCAGTAAAGCAGCACAAGAGCTGAGGGTCTCTGAAGCACTGTGCAGCCATTTGTAGGACACATCAAAGAACTTCTGAACCCCATTTCCATCTATGTTAGCTGCTGAAATGTCAGGTTATTACATGGTTTTCTGTGCATCTGTAGTCCATGCCACATCCCTCTTGGCCACTGTGAGGATTCTGATAAGCAGCCCACTAGGTGGCATTTTAGACCCTCTCACTGGAGCAAAATGTACCTGTTCCTGAAACAGGAGCCACACTGCCATGAACACCTCCTAGTGCAGCACCCTCATGTTGCTTTGTTAGGACATAGGCCATCAACACCCTGCAGGGGAGACTGAACCTATGCTCAGGGTTGGACTAGATGATTCCCAGAGGTCCATCCCAACTCCCACCAGACTGTGATTCTGTGCCCTCATGGAGATAGGCCAGCAGGACTGGAGATGTGGAGTTTTATAGCTCCCTTCAATTCTTCCCAAATCTGCCAAGATGTGCATTTTAAGTGCTGGAAGTGGTTGGTGAATGAATGTTTTGTGGGAGACTCCCTTCTCTGCTCTTTTTGCAGTTACATTTTGTTTGAAGCTCTGTGCTGGACCACTGAAACTTGGTGTGTTGTTGTCCTTGTCATCCCTGCAGGCTGGATGATTGATGCTGACAGCCGTCCCAAGTTCCGTGAGCTCATAGCAGAGTTCTCCAAGATGGCTCGTGACCCACCACGCTATCTGGTTATACAGGTACTAAGCCCAGTGCTAGGAAGATAGCTCACACAGGAAGTGCTGAACATAAGGAGGAGGAACTTTCTTACTTTGAAGGTGGTGGAGCACTGGCCCAGGCTGCCCAGGAAGGTGGTGAAGTCTCCATCTCTGGAGATATTCCAAACCCAACCGGACACCGTCCTGTGCAACCTGCTCTAGGTTCTCCTGCTCTGGCGGGGGAGTAGGACTAGGTGATCACCAGAGGTCCCTTCCAACCCCTAACCTTCTGTGGTCTGATTGGCTTTTAATATGAGGCCCAAAATGATTAGTACTGCATATGAAAACATACAATAGGGATAATTTAAGGCCAGATTTATCATTGCTTTCCAGGTCTTAGCTAGAACCAGCCAACAGAACTTCAAGATAAGTCACTATTCTCTTAATACCGGTCCTAGTCTAGGACCAGTAACAGTCCCTACTGCAGTCCTGAGAGGAGGACAAAGTTTTGAGTCTCCTAAAAAATGCAGCTCTTTTACATCAGCATGGACATGGCCCAAATTTCCCTAAGCTCTAGGTAAATTTGAGTCAATACACAGCTCAACATTTTGCACCTTGGGCAAAATCACTTTTGTCTCTCAGAGGAGGGGATAATGAGGGCTTGAAGGGTGTCTGTGAGTCCTCTCTCACCCCACCTTGTCTCCACAGGGAGATGATAGGATGCACCTGCCCAGCCCCACAGACTCCAAGTTCTATCGCACCCTGATGGAGGAGGAGGACATGGAGGACATAGTGGATGCGGATGAGTATCTCGTGCCACACCAGGGCTTTTTCAACAGCCCTTCAACGTCTCGCACTCCTCTCCTGAGCTCATTGGTACGGATTTTTTTCCTCTGTGGAACCATAACAAGCAATTTTCTGAGCAAACTGCCTCTCATAATGTCTGTGTTTTCTTTCTCTCTCTTTTGAAGAGCGGTACAAGCAACAACTCTGCTACAACCTGCATTGACAGGAACGGGGTAAGTGCGATGACCTTTTGAAAGGAGCAACAACTTGAGTGGATCAACTGCTACAAAAGAGTCCCTTTAATACTGATTTTTCTCTACTTCCAACCCAGCAGGGACACCCTGTGAGGGAAGACAGCTTTGTCCAGAGGTACAGCTCAGACCCAACGGGCACTTTCTTGGAGGACAGCCTAGATGATGGCTTCCTGCCGGCGCCAGGTGAGTTCCTCTCCTATGTTTCCATCCCATGCCCACTCATTCACAAGTCATTTGGTTGTGTATATCATTGTTGTCCTTCCTTTTCTGGAGCACAGAAGCAAACTAAATGCTTCCTGTTGGTTTTTTTTTGTTTGGTAAACAGGAGTGGAAATGCATGCACATATCATTTTCATAGACTTGATCTGACTGCTGCTGGCTGTTGTTTTTCCTTTCAGTTCCTTAACCAGCCAGGTTCCTCACATTTACCATGTGTGCCATCTGTATAGGCTTCAAGTTTTCTACTTACAGAGGGACCATGGCAAGCTGATCAGTGGGATGAGGTCACAGCAACTTAATGCAACTCTACCAGCTTGAGGCAGAGTGACTGGAAAGCTGCCTGGCAGAGAAGGACCTGGGGATGCTAGTTGAGAGCAGGCTGAGCATGAGCCAGCAGTGTGGCCAAGAAGGCTAACAGCATCTTGGCTTGTATCAGAAATAGTGTGGCCAGCAGGAGTAGGGAGGTGATCTTGGCATTGGTGAGACCACACCTTGAATACTCTGTTCACTTTTGAGGTCCTCACTGCAAGAAAGACATTGAGGTGCTGGAGTGTGTCCAGAGAAGGGCAATGAAGCTGGTGAAGTGTCTGGAGAATAACCCTTATTTGGAGAAGCTGAGGGAACTGGGGTTGTTTAGTCTGGAGAAGAGGAGACTCGGGGGAGACTTTATCTCTTTCTACCACTCCCTGAAAGTGAGGTTGGAGTGAGACAGGGGTTGGTCTCCTGGGTTACTAGTGATAGGACAAGAGGAAATGGCTTCAGGTTGCACCAGGGGAGATTTAGATTGGATATTAGGAAAAATTTCTTCACAGAAAATGTTGTTAGGCATTGGCCCAGGCTACCCAGGGAGGTGGTGGAGTCACCACCTGCAGGGGTTTAAGAAACATATAGATGCAGTACTTAGTGGCATGGTGGTGATAGGTAGATGGTTGGAGTTGATGATCTTAGAGGTCTTTTCCAGCTTTTATGATTCTAATTGGAAAAATATCCTCTAAAAAATGAGTTCCACCCCTTACACCATTTCAGCAACACAAACAGTTTTCTGGCAGTTCCACTGCTTTCAGCTGTTGGCACACAGAAGGCAGCTCACAGTTTCACGTGGACTTCAAGCGTAGGTTGGTGGAGAGCAAGCCAGCAAGCAATGAGGGAGCTGGTGCTAGATTGTACACTCATGATGCTTTTTGGCTTTAAAAAAATCCCAACAAACCCTTCCAAGAATATACTACAGCTGAAAAGGGTGAAAGACCCTGCAAGGGATGTCACTGAAGTGAAACATGGGAGTCTCTGTTGCTGCCAGTCTTGTGTTTTCTAGGCATTTTCCTTATCTCTAAACATTTTTCTGGGGAAACAGCTTCTGGCAGCCTGTAGTTTCAGAACAGTATCTGGGACATAGCCACCCACATGTCACTAAAATCAGCAGTAGTTATCTCACTGGCTTGTGGTCCAAGCCATCTTTCTGAGTTCCTGAAGGGGAACTTCAGGGCAGTGTGTTTGGTGCCACAGCCTGGCAGTACCTGCCTTTGGCTCTCTTCTGCTCTGGGATGTTCAGTGAGATGTTGTGCTTCAAGTGGCAGCTGGGTTGAAACTGCACCTCTAGTGATGAAAAATAGCTTTATTAGTTAAATACCTTCTTTTTCATTCCTTGTCATTTTTCTTTTGATTCCAGAGTATGTCAACCAGTTGGTGCCCAAGAAAACATCTGCATCAGCAGTACAGAATCCAATCTACAACAACTTCTCTCTCACAGCCAACTCCAAGGTCCCCACAGACTCCAGCTACCAGAATTCACACAGCACAGCTGTGGACAACCCTGAGTATCTCAACACCAACCAGTCACCACTGGTCAAGACAGTCTTCGAGAGCTCTCCTTACTGGATCCAGGCAGGCAACCACCAAATCAATCTGGACAATCCTGACTACCAGCAGGACTTCTTACCAAAGGAAAACAAACCTAATGGTCTTTTGAAAGTTCCTGCAGCAGAAAACCCAGAGTACTTAAGGGTAGCAGCACCAAAAAGTGACTACATTGAAGCCTCAGCATGACCATAGAGAACTTCTTCTTGCAGCAAGGCAAGCCAGACTCTGGGAGAACTCCCTGGCTGCTGCAAGAGCAGACTCTTGCTCAGAGCCAACAGCAACCACAATGCATCAATAAGCACATGCTTTTCCTTTTCAGCATGGAGGCTGAAACTGGGTAGCTTGGGTCTTTCCTTGCCCATTCCGCACCTGCATTCAGATGGATGTTGGGATGAAGCAGGATCTTCCTGGCCAGAAGAGCAATATGGCTGCATTCCTTTTAGTTTCAAATGGTAGCATGGTAAGAAGCCACTCTGGGATGAACTTGAGAGCTGTACACATTGTACAGCCAAATTCCTTTCTTCCAGGCTGTATTTTTATAACAGAATTTTTGGACCTTTGACAAGATCAGATGTTTTCACTGCCGGTCTGCTATATGGGGCTCAGATCACCAGCAGGAAAAGCAAAAAATGTTACTAAATAGTTTTCCAAACCACTTTTTTTTTTTTAGTTTTGCAACAGATTGGCTCCATACACTGCCTCTGGCACATCTGGGGGACATATGGGAGGTTTTGCTCAAGGACTGCCCCAGGGAAAACTAGCCCAAGGAGCAAAATGACATGATGCATCACCTCCTGACCACTACTGCTGAAAACTGACAGGAGGAGCTCACCTCAGAGTCATCTCTCCATGGTTGTGAAGTGCTCACTAGTCTGGTTTCTGAGGGTCAAAAGCAAACCATTTCTTTTCTGATCCCTTATGCAGCTGTCACGTTGTCAAAATGCCTTTCTTCTTAGGCAAAACTGTTAAAGATGTTGCTGTGGCTGGAAAATGAAGTGTCAAATAGTATTTAACAGACTTGAATTGAATGCCAAGGAAATGCAAATGGTGGCAAATTGGAGCCTTCCTGAGACAGACTTGGGAGAACACCAAATCCAACTTGACTAGGACAAGAGAAACAGGTAGCTCTAGCCAGGCAGTTTTATTTCCCTTCTGAAAGGGGCACAGAGCAGAAATCATTTCCCCTTGTACTCTTGCTAACAAAAGAGGTTTATCAATGTTATGCTTTACTCACTTCAAGCAGAACACTGCCAATTGCTGGGGCAGGGGCTAGGCTGGTTGCCTGGCCCTTTGGGGTTCCATAGCTTGGCAGTGCAGGAGGGGCAGTGAGAAGGAATTAAGGAAAGGAAGAATAAACTAGAGTGATGGCAAATATTATCTCCCTCTTCTGAAGTGCAGGGGTGCAGGGCTACCTACTGCTTCTTTAAAACACCCAGCATCACCTTCTTTTACTAGTAAGGCAAGGCTAAGATTTTACCTTGATAGCATAAGTCAACCACAGCACCAAAAGCAGCTCCTCTCTCCACGGGATAAAGTTCAGAAACCTTAGATCTTTCCATGGTTAACATTTCTTTTTGATTGTAGGAGTGAGGTGCCTAAAATGTGCATTGAGTCAGTAATTTTGACACCTCCCACCAGCAGCTTGGCAGTGCTTTTTTCATCCAGCCACTAGATCAGAAAGCAAATGCACATTGCTTGAACACTGGCAACTTGCTTGAGAGTGAAATAAGCAACTGAGTTGCAGAGGATATGTAATCTGTATTATAAATAGCAAGAAATAGTCAAATTTATGCCACCACGGTGTGTTTTGAATGTATCAGTATGTGTTTCAGTTTAAATATTGCCTCTGGAGGCCAGGGCTGAGTAGCAAATCCTCAGAACATTGTGTTTTACAGATTTATTGAGGAAAGGAGAAGAGTCATGTGAAATGACCTCGTTTATAAGAAATATGGTGTAAAAAGCTTTAGCAGCTTGTGTGTGTACAGTTTAGGGTAAAACATTGTATTGGGTCAAGATCCAAAGATCATTCTGGTTTGTAAATGTGTGTCACTGTGGTCAACTCCCAGGCACATGCAGTATGGAGGATGCAATGCTTGAATTTGATTATTCCTGGCTTGCATTTAAAAAGCTAACCAAAACTGAGTTCCCACATCCAATTAGTGACTGGTTTCTCCTTGCATTCTTGAGAGCAGTCTTGTTGTGTTGCTCTCAGGAGCTTACAACATGTAGGCACAGGCAGTGCTGCTCTTCTCCACCCACCTCCCTGGGAAGAATGGGCATTAAACCAAAAAAGATCTTCACAAATTTCAATTTGTTAAATGTGTTGTGTCTCCAAGTAGAACTCTAGAAGAATCACATAGTGCCAGTTCTCCTGCAGAATCTTTCTGACACTGTTGGACAAAGGAATTTGCTGATGTTTTGGTTTAATCTGTTAGATGAAACAAGAAAGAAACTAAAGAAGTAGCAGTATAAATCACCAGCATGGTGATTATTTTGTAGAGGTTTATATGCTTGGCCTTTTAAACCATTTAGGAAGGATTCAGTAGCAACTCATTTCTAGAAAGAAGGGTCCTCTGGAGATCATCTAGTCCACCCCCCCCTTGCTAAAGCAGGGTCACCCAGAGCAGCCTAACCAGCCCTAGGACTCTCAACCTTTCTTCCTCCCAGAGATGCTCCAGTCCCCTCAGCATCTTCCTAGCCTCTGCTGGACTCTCTCCAGTAGTTCCTTGTCTCTCTTGAACTGGGGAGCACAGAACTGGACCATTTACTGTTCCTGCAGGTGGGAATAGACACATGGCTTCTGTCCCCTGCTTACCAGCTTGAAGCAAAGCTCTCTAGCAGAGGTTTCTGTGGGATGAATCACTTCTTTTCCCTGGAGATGCAGTTAGGGCTACAGCAGAACCTTAAACAGCTTAAAGAAGTCCCATCACAAGGTGCCTGGGGTGTCCTCACTCTGTCTTGGGGTGCTCCAGGGTGCCATTTGCATTTCCAGACAAACATTCATTTTTCAGCTTCAGCCTTCAACATCTTCTGTGAGGACAACTGCTGCCTCTCCGGATGAGCAGTGAGGGTGCTCCAGGTTTTGTTTTCTCTGTGAGAAAACATCTGAATCAGGACAAAGGATGAAGATGTTCCTCTGTCCTCCTTCCTGATGGAATCTGTGTACTGATGAAATGTCAAACTGTGCGTAACAGCAAAAATCCTTTCTGATGTTTTCTCAACACTGGTTCAAATTTTTATATTAGGATCCCATTTTATAGCTTTTTGCGGGAGGTAAGCATTCTCTCTTTGTTCTGAAGTACAGATTTTAAGGAGACTTTTTAATACCAAAAAAGCAGAAAAAAAAAAGATTTTTACAGGACACCTTCAAGTAGCTTCTTAAATGAGCTGCATTAGGACCAAAGATGTAACATCTTGTTTTCTTGCTTTAAAGGAATTAGGGTATTGATCACTGCTTCCACAGGCTCCATTTGCAGGGGAAAAGCTACAGATCTTCACTCTTTGGGGCTGGGCTTGACAGGAGGGGGAAAGCCTGTCCATAGAAAACCAAACCAAAAATCAGCATCAGGTATCACTTCAGGGCCAGGCCTACAACCTCTGCTCAACACTAACAGGGACACAGTCAAGGAAAAAAAAAAAAGAAACAAACAAATATATGATATTTTGGCTCAGTAGAAGGAAAAATACAAAGATGTGGAGAGGAGAAATGGTGAAATAACTGTTTTTTATGTGAGGAAGTGTGTAGGCAGGCAGTGAGACTTGAAACCAATACTACTTTGGGTTATGTATGACTTTAATTCTGCAGGGGAGTTGAAATCACAGCATTTCCATTACAGACTTTACTTTCTGCCCCATGTCTTGCTCTGCTCAGCATAGTGTATCTTTCACCGGGACTGACAATTCATAGGTTGGTCAGAAGGACTGCATCCAACTCCTCCTTACTTAGGGAGAGAAGAGCAGAGTTGTGTCATGCTTAGTGGTCAAGCAAAAACCCCTCAGTAGCATCTGAAATAAAAGGGTTTCCCAAGGAAAGGTGGTTAGGTGGAAATCTAGCTGGCAGAAGACACACCACTTGTTTCATACAGCCAAGCTTCAAGGCTGATGCTTCACTTACTGCTCTCATCCTCTTAGGTGACCCAGATGGGGCTCTCTGGATGCATGGCAGCATGGGCTTTAGGGTTTCTCTGTAGCTATCTCCTTGAAGTACTGGATTTTCCTGATGAGTAAGGTGAAAAGCAGGACTCAGACCTACCGCTGTCATTCCTACATAGCCAATACGGTACATCATTCCCAGGCATGCTGGGCTGTATCCAGACCTTTTTCCTTAAAACCACCAGCAATATTATCCTCATATTTTACGAAAGGGAATAAATAAAGTAGTTCTCTACAATGGTAGGAGGCTTGGCTTTTATTCAATCCTACATTCCTAAAATCACTCTCCTTGAAATTAATGGAATGTGGAACTTAATGACACTGAGAGGAGAAAACAAGGCTAATGCTTGAGTGATTGTTGCAAATCCCTCACCATAATCAGAGATCCTATGGATCCCTTGCCCACTGGAGGCTGCTTTGTATTGATGCAATCAACTGAGTATAAGGTTTTAATCTTGGTTTTAATAACCTGTCAAGCAATATATTCTTATTCATCCTCAGTGGTGCCCTCACAGCGTTGTAAAGTTACTCAACTCTTGAAAGCTCTCTTTGTACAATAAGAAACTGTTGGACTTTTTTTAATGGTTTATACTGTTGATCAATAATTGTTGTTTGTATATTGAGCAATAAAAATGAGGTGTATATTATTCTTTTTAATTGTTTTTAATTTTTTTTTGTTTTGGAGAAACTTTTATTGTAATATACTGTTGTATTTTGGGGGGAAGAAAAATCAAGTGGCTAGCTTTATAGGGTTTGTAACCAGAGAAGAACTCACCTTAAAGGGTTCTTTATTGATGGACTTAGTTGTTTTTGGTTTGTTTTGGGTTTTTTTCTAGTAACAGTTGTCACTTTGGGGATTTATCCAGGGCTTAGTGAAGCTAATAACAGGAACCTTTCCTCTCCTCGGCTCTCTGCATGCATAGTGCTGGATTTTCATCTTTGAGCAATAATGCAGCTTGTGCCTGTTGGAAGTGCAATATGAAAGCCACGGTGCTGCTGACCAGGGCACTAATACAAGCTGTTCTCTTGAGTTGTGTAGCAGGTTATCACCTCACTCTTATGATAAGAACAGCAGCAGAGTCAAAGCAACCCCTCCAAAGCTCATCCAGTGGTCACACTGCTGGCCATTGCCAGATCTCATAGCTATGAGCCGTGCAACAGCAATGCAGGACTCCCTCCTAAGGCAAAATCACAACCACTGTCACACTGATGACTTAAAATTGTGGTACTACACTAGGAAAAAAGAGAAATACTGTTAACAAAGCTAGTCAGATGCATCCCTGGAATACTGGTGTTTAATCATCACTGATGGAACATATAGCAGACAAAGATTAAAGGCATGACAGGGTCCTCAACATAGCATTGGGTTGGCAAGATTGTTAAGAAGAGAGGAGCTCAAACTGTCAATACACATTCAGCCTGGATAAATCCCCAGTGTTCTGATGAGTAAATTAACTCATTTTTGTCTTTTCTTTCCAAGTACATGGGACATTCACCATCTACAAAGATGAAATTTGTACACAGAGAAAAAAAAAAAAGAAGCCACTACAGCACCTTTCTCATTTTCATCTTTCCATTCAGTCCCTTCCAGTATGTAGACTGCCTGTGGTACCAGCTCAACCTATTTTATGCTGAAATGACATAGTCTTAATCTTCATCATATTACTGGTTCTCAGCAATGTCTGATGTGTATTAATGCATGATATTTTTATTTTAATAAAAAGTAATTACATAAATCTGGGCTCTTTTGGCATGTGATTTATTTCCCTCTTTAGTGATCAGCTGGCTTGGGAATGATCTATATAAGTTAGTATTGGGAATGATCTATATAAGTTAGTATTGATATTGTCAATAATAATTAGTATTAATACTAAGAAGGAAACAAGTTGATGTTGTACATCCATACACCTCCTCTGTGAAGATCAGGAAACAGCTTAGAGGTTTGGAAGTCTTTATTAGACAGGAAAACTGCTCGTCTCCAGGTGGCATAGGTAGGATAACAGAGGCAGAGCAATGCTGTTCTCAGTTTTTGGGTGCTAAGCCAGCTTTTATCAGACATAAGTTGTGTCACTGGGCCAGAATAACAAAATGTCAGTGTGCCAAAAACCTGAGATCTTTGGACGCTTAGCTTTCTTTTGCTTTTGCAGAGGGTAGCACACCTCCATAAGCAATATATAACATATATAACAGGTCCTTCAGCCCTGCTGTGGTTACTCCTCTTGCTTGTTTTGTTTCTGAGCATCCTTACATTCCATTTGTGGCTCACTGGGAGGCCCAAGCTAGGTTGCCTAATGGGAAGCTGACACAAAGCTTCAGTGAAAACCTTTCATGGAAGGGAATATGATGAACTTTCAGGTGCCTCTGTGCAGGTCTGTATGCTGTTGCTTTCCTCTTTATCAACAGATACACACTTCTTCCTGTAGGGCACTTAAAGAGGAAAAAATCATCATACAAAGAGTTTCCTCATCTTTCAGGGAAACTTTCGGCACCAGAAACTTCCAACAGAGCTGGAGTTCCCCTTGCACAGCTGAAGGACACCTCCTTACCTCTTATAAAGCCACACCAGTCCTTCCTTCTGCAAAGCTCCACAGAACTAAGGAAGCTCCTAGACTACCAGCAGCACTTTTTCTATGCCCCAACCCACACACTGGGCACAAGCAGACATTACAAAGACCACTTAGGAAGCAGACAATTCCAGGAAAAAATCAAATCAGTTCTAATTCTGGGGGAAAAAAGGTTCACTAGTATGAGAGGAGAGTAGATAAGCTTCTTAAGAGCTTACTTCTTTAATATATTGAGAACATTTTTAATGGGTATTTGCCAACAGCCAGAAACCACACAGCATTTCCTTTTTATTTTTTCTAAGCTCTCCATCTGTTTATATTCAGAACCAGAGATGGAAAGAAATAGAAATATTCCTAGAGAGAACTGGAAAAGCCATGGAATTGGGAGGGGACTGTGAGGAATATTTAAATTAGGAGTACATGGCTCCTTTGAGTTAGGGTTTGCTGAAAGCTGCCTTCTCATGCTTGTTTGATGTATGTGAAGTAGGTAGATGGATTAGGTTTAATTGTTGGACTAAAATAATGATAGCACCAAAAAATAGGATCTAATAATCATAAAGACAAGTCTGCCTGTTTATCCTAGGAATTAGCCCTAGGAGACCCTAGTACCACAGAAGCCTGCACCTGAACATGAAAGATTTAGCCTCTGGAGCTACCGGAATACAATTTTTGTGTGAACATCAAGATCAATACATGATCAAAAAATATATATCCATTATGGCCACATTTAGCTTGGGAATGGAGACGTTAATCCACTCTTCCCTTTTTCCCATCCTGCAACAGCTTTTGGCTCAGAAACATCTGAATCTACAGAGCTGTAGCTCACCTAAACCTTGGTTCTTGTACGTGGGAGATTTACTATCCCAGGAGCTCACATCCTCAGCTCTGCAAAGCATCAAAGACAAAACTAATGGCTTTCCTAGCTGTCCTTGGTTCCAGATAATCCAAATAATTCCATGTTCTAGTCCTTCCCTACTACCCAAACACCAACCTTAACCTTTTTTAGAGCAATGACTTGATAGTATTCTTTGTAAGAACAGGAACATGGTTGAAAAGCTCCAATGCTGCAGCAAATGGCAGTGCAGGGACATGAGGATGTGAAATTCAGAGAAAATTAGAATGGTATCTTAGATTAACACCACATGGTAACTATGTCACCAAATAAAGGCATTTTTCCTTCTCTATGACCGAGTGTCCCCAAAGATCCCTGTGAAATTGCGTGACTGTTGACCAACACTATTATAAACTGTCTGAACTGAGTTGAGCTTTGGAAAGATTTCTGTCCAAACTCAGATCTTCGTGTTAGAAAATGCTAAGAACAAAAGAAGGCTGAGCTACAAAATGTGCTGTGCTCAGCCACCTTTTATTAGTGTGAATATGACGTGTTAGGAAACATTAAGCACCAGAAAACATCCACTTGGATACTGGGTGTATTAAAGAAAGAGTTTAAAATATCGGCAATCAGAACACACCTGATGATTCTGTTAAAGCATAAATCTTAAGGTTTGGTCCTTCTGGACTGAAGTGACCTCCTGACTTGAAGACAGATGTGCTAATCTGTGTATTCCCTAGTACCCTATATAACTAGTAAGCCAATTCAGTCAGGGCTTGAACACACAGTCTGTTCCCAGCTGATGCGCCTGTGATTCTTTTGCATCCTGAGGCACTTGGCAAGAACTCTGACAAACAAGGTTAGACTCAAAAGAGGCTCAAAATACCTGAGGCAGTGGGTTTTTAAGCCCTGATCTAGTAGAAAAGAGGGAAGCGTTGCTTTTTTTCTTTCGGAGAGAGAAAAGAACAAAAAGAGGTCATTTAAGCAATGTAAACTCAACACAGATACCAAGAATAATAAAGAAACAATCAACACTGGCAGTCCAGGAAGCAGCAGGTAGAAAATATCACTAATATTGTTAGTAGATCCAAAATAGCACAGGACTTAATTTCCACTGATTGCAAAAAAAATCGAGGGATGTTATAGACTATAACCAGTTCTAGTAATCAGTGAACACTGAGCAGTCATCACCGAGATCTTTTGGCATTGACAAAGTGAAGGATTGCAACTAATGTCAATTTTTTTCACTCTCTTGAGGCAGATCTTTTAGAGAATAAATAGCCATTTCCCACATTTGTAATAATACTGTAAATTCTGAAAGTGTCACAAGCATAACACATCCACAATGGTTTTTTTTTATCAAGGTATCTAATGCAAGGCAGTGACAAGGATGTCAGTGTTTATAACATAAACAAGGATGTTAAATAACAAGGATGTTAGTTGTTTCTTGAGGTTGCTACCAGGTGTGGATTTAACTAATAGTATCAAGATACTACTTGTAAAACACACATCTTAACTATCCTGAAGTTAAATCTTTTAGTTAGAAGAGGAGCAATATATATGCATTTCAATGAAAGATAATTCTCTTGGGATACTGAAGCACTAATAAAAGCCAAAATACCTACAGGTAAGGAGTGAGGGAATTGAACAGAATTTGTACCAGAGAGAAAAGAGAAAAGCAAGCCAGGATGTCTTTTTACAATATGCTATAATTCTCCACTAGCTGCAGAAATTGCTGTTTAATGCTCATTGGTTTGCATTAGTTTGCTGAGCTGAAGATAAAAATAGTCTGAATCTTAGTTGCATGAGCTCCAGAAATGTTATACAGCTAGGAAAGCTGGTGTAAGGATATCCCAGCTCAAAAGATTCTACAGGCAAGTGTTAATCACTGGTGATGATGGTTAAGCCAGAAAAAAGCCAAACAAAGCAAAACTTATGCTCAGTTCTTAAGTACTATGTTGTTTTTTTGTGGATTTTCATGTTATCTACATCCTCTTGTTACAAATCCTCCCTTCTCTGCAGCTCTCCTGTTAAAAAGATGCTCAATTTACTGTAGGATAAATAAGGATGCTTACCCTTTTTCTGAGGGCATTCTTAGAGCTGACATCTGTTCAGTAGCTCCTGATATGGGGAAGATAAGCAGATCTTTTTCTCCAGACAATAGGTTTCTGGATGTTGACTAAATCTCCACCCTTCTTTCAGAAAATGTTAGCTTAACTAGCTGTAACACTACATCATGGTTTGGATGTTCAGTTAAAAGTATTTTGGATACAGAAAACAGAGATTGCACCATTGCCCATTAACTTTCCTTGAAGGTACAGACTAAAAGGCTTTTTCTTAATTGTTCATTTTATTCATTAATGGGAATGGGAAGGGCTTGTTTGTAATGCAGTAAGAATACCCAAAGTTTAAAGTATGCCCTGTGCACAAATCCTTTCATTTGTAGAGGAATAACATTTCCTGTGTACATTAAGCCTTGCCTGTTTTATTGTTGATGGTCAGTGAGATCTTCTGAGGCATCCCTAGCAGAAAAGCTCTGCCCTTAGCTGATGAAGATGCCATGTCATTTTCCTTGACAGGAGGAGAAAAGTTTTGCTGTTATTTCCTTCGAAGAAAAAAACCCAACCCTACTGTTCAACTCCTCAAAGGTACAAGACAAGTTATTGCCTTGAATAACCCTTCAAAGCCTCAGGCATCAGAAGGCAAAGATGTTGACCTTGTGGCTTCCTCTGCCTCTTCAAAACACAGGTAGACACAGTTAGTACTTAGAGGTCATTGTGCTGCAGGGTCCAGCTCTATTTCAGCCCCAGGCATACACCAGACAGAATTCTTGAGTTCCTGTAAACCAGAGTAGCTATACAGAAGCTATTTCAGGCATCATGCTTGCCTCAGCTGTAGAAAAAAACATGATTTTTCTTTTTTCCTTTCACAGTAACAGCAAGAGTCTGCTTAAGGACAGAGAATTAACAAATCCCATCTGCTAAAGACAGTTACCTCCTTCTTCCAGCACTGACTCCCACTATCCACTGCTGCTCCTCAGAGGGGCAGGTCAATGCCTGTGTCCTCCTGTACCTCTGCTCAGAAGGATAAGAAGGGTATTTGCAGTCACTGGTGCTTGAGGATAATGACTGGAGATTAAGAGCCAGGAAATTAATGTGGAATAATAAAGCTAGGCCTCATTCAAACTTAATTTCCTTTGCTTCTGAAGCTTTCTCAGAAAGCACATTGTCCTCAGAATAGCTTCTTCCTTCCCTCCTACTCTCTGTCTTTTCTAAATCACACACCAGAGCAGATGCTAAGGTTGCTGCTAAAGAGTGGGAATTCTGTTGTAATGAACCTTTTGCTATCAGGCATCAGTGGGGACAGTATACCGGTCACCAACTGGGAAAGGGAAGCTTTTTTTTTGCCCTAGACCATGGGGCAACTCCATTCACATCCCAGACCCCTTCTTATGTTGAAAGTCTCCACCTGAAAGGAGGCATGGAACCCAAGCTTAGCCCCAGGGCTGGTGTTTGATGCAGAGATTCCAAGGCTCCTGTCCTTGGAGGAGTGCTGGTGTTCGAACAGATGTGGATGTGGAGTGTGGAGGAAGAAAGCCTCAGCACTACACCATACATCTCCTGGATGTCATGTCCCCAGGTGAGATGAGAGGAGCCCAGACCTTTTTGATCCTCCAACTCCTCTCTGGGATCACTTTAGACTGGGTGAGGCTGCAGTGTCTGGGGGCTGAGGACCCTGGAGGGATGCTGTGTTTGCACAGACGCTTGGATGCAGTTAGGCTTTTCATTCCCAGCTTCCCAAAAGGATTATGAGCATTGCTCTCCAGCCATCACCGTGCTAGACCACGTGGCTGGAGAATACAGATGAGGAAATGACAGCTTTGGAAGCCTTCACTGTCTCTGTTAATAAACCCAGAGCAGATTTTGGTCTTAATTATATTGCTCTGCTATTGCTACTGTTTCTTGAGGTCTTCAGGATTCCTACAGACTTGCTTTGCAGTTTCTTGCATGCTTGGTTTTTTCCATTAAGTTTGTGTTCTGTTTATCCTCATTTTCTCTTCTCAATAACGTAAGAAAGGTCTTTCAGTGTGGGTGCAATTAGTCTGATTTCTGCCAACCAGGCTGCCAGCTCCACCAGCCTGCTGAAGTTATTGGGATTTTATTTTACACACCAGATTTAATTCTTTACAGGCCTCCCACAGTCCCTTAATTACGCCTCCTTCTCCATGCATCATTATTCCTTAACTGGCCCCAAATTAAGGTCAGTTCAAACAAAAAATGTTTAATCACATTCCTTTCTTAGTTGTGGTTATCTAACATCCATATAAAACAAAAAACATCCTTATAATAGCCTTGTATATTTGAAGCTTTGAACTGAAAAGATAATAACAGTCAAAAAAAATCAGGTAGGACAGGTAGGAGACCGGTGTGGCTACATAACGACCTGCTTCTTGAGCTGAGGCGTAAGAACGAAATGCACAGGCGATGGAAGCAGGGACAGGTGACCTGGGAGGAGTACAGGGAAAAGGCTAGGCAGTGTAGGATCGAGATCAGGAAGGCCAAGGAGCAGATGGAGCTGAACTTGGCAAAGGAGGTGAAAAATAATAGAAAGGGGTTCTATAGGTACATTAACCAGAAAAGAAAGGTCAGGGTGAGTGTTCCCTCTCTGTTAGGTATAGAAGGTAGCCTAGTCAATGGGGATAGGGACAAGGCAGAGCTGCTCAATGAGTTCTTTGCTTCGGTCTTTACTGGTAGCCAAACTTCCCAACATGACCGAGACTCAGTAGCCCTGGATGACAGATGGGTGAATGAGGAGCCTCCCGCTGTATTTGAAGAACAGGTTCGGGACTACCTATTGAAACTTGACCAGAATAAATCTATGGGCCCTGATGACATGCATCCTAGGGTCCTGAAGGAATTGGCTGAGGTTGTAGCGAGACCGCTCTCTATCATATTTGACAAGTCGTGGAGGTCAGGAGAAGT